>JAEIFJ010001105.1:0-54571 GCA_018903435.1 Leucophenga varia
AGGTTCTACGACGTGTCCTTTAATGCGTTACAAACTTTCTTGACAAATGATAATACCCTCCACTACTATGTGGCGGGTATAAAAGCTCAACGCTGTTAAATTAAGGGCTACCCTACTAAGTATTAAGAGTAGTTAAAAAATTAATTTTATGAATTTTACCAGAATTTTTTGTTTTAAAATAATAAGTCGGTTAAACCTTATATTAACAAATATGTTGCGTAGTTTCGAAGATAGAGCGGTTTGAACTTTAAAAAAAAGTGCATCTTTTATATATATATATATATATATATATATATATATATATATATATATATATATTTATATATATATATATATTTAACATACATATATATATATATATATATATATATATATATATATGTATATATATATGTACGGGGTGCGTCATCTCGAGCTTCGGTATAGAAATATTGAATAACTTTTATATATATATATAAATACACTGCAAACATATTTTTATAATAGCAATTATTACAATTACAATCAATATGTATGTAGGTATAGTATATATGTACGTACGAAAATATATCTATACTAATATTATAAGGAGGAAAGATTTGATTTTTGTTTGTTTGAAATGAATAGGCTCCGAAACTACTGGACCGATTTAAATAATTCTTTCACCGTTGGCTAGCTACACTATTACCGAGTGACATAGGCTATGTTTCATTTTCAAAAAAATTAGGGATGCTTACTAAAACTTGAATAATTTAACCCAAGTTGTAAAAAAATATAAAACAAAGTCTATTTCTCTGTTTGTATGCTTAAATCTTTACAACTATGTAACGGATTTTGATGCGGTTCTTTTTAATAGATAGAGTGATTAAAGAGGAAGGTTTATATATTGGAAAATTTTGACCTATGCCTAATAGCCTTTCAAGGCGAACCTGGAAAAGCCAAATATTTGGAACAAATAGACGTTAAAAAAAGTTATTCATTTTTGGACTTAGGAAAATTTGGATCCGGGGCATAATGGGAGCCTTGTAACCGGAAAAGCCATATCTTTGGAGTGAATAGACGAATAGACTTAAAACAGGGCTCATTCGAAAGATGGTTAAAAAGCTTTTTTGGCGTTCAAGGTGTTCAAGGAATTTCCGGAATTGGGACCTGTGACCCATATGTGGACCCAATATAGATTTTTTTGACCAATTTTTTTAGTTTTATTACAGGTGAGCACTTAGACGGGATTTTAGAAAATTTTGACCAGGGGTATAATGAGAGCCTTGAAAAAAAAGTCGTACATTTGCACTGAATGTAGACGTAGAGATAGAAACTGGTCTTTAAGATGACGGTTAGTCGTGTTTAGGGGATTTCCAAAATTTGAAAACAAATTTTTTGAACAATTTGTATTTAGCCACCAAATAGAAGCAAAAAAAAAAAAAAACAAGAAAAAACAAGAAAAAACGTTAACTTCGGTTGTGTGTATCATCACGTGGTCACCCAAGTTTTCCACAGAATATTAATTTATTTAAATTTGGGCCTAAAAAAAAAAAGTTTTTATAACAACATATTTCTCCGAAAATATCTGGAAATGGGGCGTTAAGTTTGCATTTAAGAAACACCTATAAATAAGGGGGTGGCACCATTAGAGTGGCCCTTATTTTTAAACATTTTTGAATTTCTATGCTCCCAGGGGCTAAAAGGGTTCGAAATAAATTAAAAAAAATGCCCCCAAGTTTGAAGCCTTTATCTTAATATTTAGGGGTGCCCCAAAGCGATCAAAATTTTCAATGTAAATTACATGGGGTTTTCAGCATCGAATAATCAATTAATTATTCCGGCCACAGTAATTGTTCAAAAAATCTGAAACTTACCAAACTTCAACCTTATAATAGTAGCTATTCCTCAGAATTTTTACAGACATTGAGGTATTTTAATTATAGAGTTACAGGTAGACGAAAATTTCACTTTTTCTAATTTTTCCCTGAATTTGTTAAAAAATGAATTATATAGCCCCGCTAAGTGTACATTCAAGAATTATTGCTCTATTTTTATGCAGCGTTTTTGTGATAAGAACGAAGCTGGCCTTGAAAATGCTCCAATACTTCAGGTGTGTCTTCGTAGTATAATAGAATGGCTTCAACTTCGTCACTTAAATCTACACGCGAGTTAAGAAAAGACTATCACGCCCCCCTTGTTGGTTATTTTTCTAATCAAATTGTAGGAGCCAAATTACCTTCAAACCGACAAGCTTTAAGTGTTTTTTTTCTACAATTTAAAAATTGTGAACCTCACAAAGAAGGAAAGTGCAAATTTAGTGATTCAAGAAATTTCTGTTTTTTGGCAAAAAGTTCGAATCCCCATCAAAAGAGTTGACCATTGCGTTGAAAAATTATTACAATTATTCGATGAGTGGAAAGGTTTGCAAAAACATTTGCTTAGGACTACAGACAAGGAACAAGAAAACAGAGGTCATTTTGTAGAGAAATTGGATGATCTCTTCGACATTGCTCATTTCAATGCATTGGAGGAAATGAAGATTGAAGAAGACAAGAGTTTTTTGATTCTTCAGCGTCGAAAAGGACGACCAGGTTACATGCTTGGTGTAGATAAAAAACTACAATTACAGGAAGAAAAAGTTCTAAACCGCACTACATTGGAAACTGCTAGAAAAAAAACGAGCTTATGATGAAATGGAACAACAATTTGCTAGCTATGATCATGATAAAATTAATGATTTGGTATCAAGTAGTCAAAGCAGTTATGATGATGTTGACAGTGAAAATGATTTTGCTGTCGGTCAGCAAACAACTGCAAGAACTTCAACAGAAACAGATAAAGCAGCTCGAGGCACATTGCAATTCTTTACTCCGCGTTTGTCTGAAGTATTTGATAGATGCAAAATCTCTGATCGGAATGGAGTTTATATTCTGATGGCTGCTGCAGAAGCTTTTGAATATGATACTAAAAATTTAGTAATAAATCGCACGTCTTTTCAACGCCTTAGAAAGACATTTAGGGAATCAAAACAAGCAGAAATAAAGAAAAAGTTTCAAGAAAACAAATGTAAGGAATTAGTGCTGCACTGGGATGGAAAGATGCTCCCAGCCCTTACAGGAGTTGAAAAGATTGACAGGTTGGCAATAATTGTAACTTTTGAAGGCAAGGAACAATTGTTAGGAGTTCCTGAAATTTCTTCATCTGTAGGAGAGGAACAAGCTTGTGCTGTTTACGAAGCAGTAGAGAAGTGGGGCTTAACAGACGAAATTCAGGCACTTTGCTGTGACACGACAGCAAGTAATACCGGTCGAATAAATGGTGCCTGTATAAATTTGGAAAAAAAGTTCAATCGTGATTTATTATACTTACCTTGTCGTCGTCATATATTTGAATTAATTTTAAGGAGCTGTTTTGACACACTAATGGGTGCAACATCTGGTCCAGACGTAGCGATTTTCAAACGATTCAAAGAATCCTGGCCAAAGTTTGACAAGGAAGTTTATGTAACCGGTAGCAATGAAATACCTGATAATGTTCGCTGTGACATTCTAAAATCTCTTGAATACCATCTTTCTAATGAGAAACAACACCGAGATGATTACCAAGAATTCCTAGAGTTAACGATGATCTTTCTTGGTGGTACTCCAAAAAGAGGAATCTCGTTTCGTTCACCAGGAGCTGTAAGTCATGCCAGGTGGATGGCCAAAGCAATATATACTCTCAAGATATATTTATTTCAAGACCAGTTTCAGCTAACTCAAAAAGAGAAAAGTTCTATAAGAAGAATCTGTATTTTTATTGCTCGAGTTTATGTAAAAGCTTGGTTTTCGTCATCAAAAGCAATTAGCGCACCTTATCATGATTTCAATTTCATGTGCCAATTAATAAATTATGAAAAAATCGATCTAGAAATCAGTAAGGCTGCTGCAAAGAAGTTTTCTAACCATCTCTGGTACATAGTTCCCGAAACTGTAGCTTTTTCTTTATTTGATGAAAACGTTCCTGCAGCAATTAAAACAAAGATGGCTCAAGTTTTGCTGGAAGCAGAAAAAAAATTTAGATGTGGAACAAGAAAAACATGAAATGAAAAGATACATTCTACGTCCAAATAACTTTTCTTCTTTTACAGACATCGATTTTTCGTTTTTTGTAACTCCTGCTACAAAAGCTTCTTTACACGATTTTCAATTGGTACCAGTTTTCTCGACAAGGATCCTTCAACATGGAAGAATAATCCGGATTATAAAATGGGAATTGAAAAATTAAAAAAATTGTTGTTGTAAATGATGTAGCAGAAAGAGGTGTCAAACTCATTCAAGATTACAATAACATCATCACGAAAGATGAAAATGAAAAACAGTATATTTTACAAATTGTAGCTGACGACCGAAAACAACATCCAACCGCAACTAAATCCTCTCTTAGAAAAAATAATATTATATGTTGAATCATTTAAAATTATATTTTTTCATTATATGAACAATTAATTAAATCAATGTGAATTTACAAAATTTGTTTTCATTTTGGAAATAAATATTATTTAAAACTGTAATAAAGCCTTCACAAAACTGTCATGAATAACGCTGCATAAAAATAGAGCAATAATTCTTGAATGTACACTTAGCGGGGCTATATAATTCATTTTTTAACAAATTCAGGGAAAAATTAGAAAAAGTGAAATTTTCGTCTACCTGTAACTCTATAATTAAAATACCTCAATGTCTGTAAAAATTCTGAGGAATAGCTACTATTATAAGGTTGAAGTTTGGTAAGTTTCAGATTTTTTGAACAATTACTGTGGCCGGAATAATTAATTGATTATTCGATGCTGAAAACCCCATGTAATTTACATTGAAAATTTTGATCGCTTTGGGGCACCCCTAAATATTAAGATAAAGGCTTCAAACTTGGGGGGCATTTTTTTTAAATTTATTTCGAACCCTTTTTAGCCCCTGGGAGCATAGAAATTCAAAAATGTTTAAAATAAGGGCCACTTAGGCACCATGATATTGGAAGAGTTTTTACCCAATATGGAGTAAATTCATGAATAAATAATAAACATTTTGATACAAAAATTCGAAAATGGACGGAAAGTTTGTTATGGGCTATACCAAAAAAATGGGCGTGGCATATATGATTTGACATTGGATGACATTAGAAGTGTTTTTAGCCAAATTGGAGTGAATATATGCATAAAAAATTAGTATTTTCATACAAAAATCGAAAAAAACGAACTTAACATAGTCGTTGCTGAGAAAAGCTTAAGTTCCGAATTTCACCTTAATATCTGTATATATCCAATAAAAAAGATGCCGAGAAATATACAGACAGACAAACGGACAGACAGACGGACAAGGTTCGTCGAGCTGATCATGAATATATATACTTTATGGGGTCTACGACGTCTCCTTCAATGCGTTACAAACTTTCAGACAAACTGAATATACCCTTCACACTATGTGTGGCGGGTATAAAAAACGCGAGCAAAGCCGCGGGTACCTGAAAGTTATTAAAAAAATGTTTTCATAAACATACATCCATTCATACAAACGTACATACATACACACATATAGATGTACATTCATTCATACAAACATATATGGAAATATGAACTTACACACAAAATCATGGTACAATTTCTTCCAATGTTGCGAAGACGGGACGCGGCGTCTGCTGCAATTACTTATTCATAACAAGCTTGTAACTCATTAAAGGAGACATCGTAGACCCTATAAAGTATATATTCTTGATCAGCTCGATGAGGCGAGTCGATCTAGCCATGCCCTTCTGTCTGTAGTTACACGTTTCACTTGCTCAATTTTAAAGATATTGACTTGAAACTCGAAACTAAAGCATTTCTTAGTCCTAAGCAGTTCAAGTGTTTAAATCAAAGTTCCACGCTCATTTTAAGGTATAGCTCCTATTTATAGGTATAGGAGTTTTTCTCTCATTTTCTATTTTTTTGTGTGAAAATAGTAATTATTTATGAATATATTCATGGGGTAACAACACTTCTAAAGTCATCCTATACACTTTACTGATATTATAAGGATCAGCCCACTATATCATATAGCACCAATACAAAGTAAGCACCCATTTTCTAATTTTTTCCAAGAAAATATTTATTATTTTTCCTTAGGTTAACATTTCACTACATTATTGTGTCTAAACTTTGGTTGTATCGGACTCCAAGCCATCCCTTCTCCAAGTTTTGCCAAAGCCACTGATAATCAGAAACGACCTAAACCCTGATGTGGCGGGTATTTGAGCTTTGGTTCCACCGAAATAAACGTTTTTCCTTATTTTTTCTTGTTTTTGTTTTGCTTTGTTTCGAATAACGGTAAAGTGTTCGCTGTAACGCAAAATGTTCCTCCTATGGCGTAAAAATAAGATATTTCACATAAAAAGAGAAATAAATAAATAAATAAAAAATAAAAAATTTAAATTTAAAGGAAAAAAGTTAAAACAAGGCAAAAACATTAACTTCCGTAGAGCCGAAGCTTAAACACCCGTCACAAAAGTCATTTAAGAGTTAATATGTAATCACCAGTGGTCACCCAAGTTTACACTTACTAATGGTTTCAAATTTTAAGGTAAAAATATAAATATAACAATAGTTTTTCACGAAAATGTCAAAAAAGGGCGGTAAGTTGGTTTTGACATTGGGTGACATAAGAAGTGATTTTACCCAATTTGAAGTGAATACATGCAAAAAAAAAAAAAAAACCTTTTCATACAAAAATTCTAAAATGGACGGTAAGTTTGTATGAGGGCTACACCTAAAATGGCCGGGGCACCCTGGTTTTGACATTGGATAACATTTTTTATAACATTTGGAGTGAATACATGCATAAATAATAACCTATTTTCATACAAAATGTATGGGGGCTATACCTAAAAATGGGCGTGGTACTGTCATTTTCGAACTTAACCTAGTCTTTTCCGAAAAAAACTTAAGTTTAAAATTTCATCAAAATATCTTTTAACTAAGCGAATGAATCGCACAGAGTCAAACAGACAGACAGGCGGAATGGCTAGATCGATTCGTCTCATCGAGCTGATCAAGAATATATATTCTTTAATGCGTTACAAACTTTTCGACAAACTGAATATACCCTCTCTAGGTTGCTTATTTGATATTAAAAAAAAAATTTCTTGTTCAACACTGGCCCTTAGGTATAACTTTCCAAATACTGAGGAATACGTACTTTCCGTTGCCGAGTTATAAGAAAAGTTCCAAAAACAAAGGTACATTCGGTTATTAGTCCCCCGGGTACAGGGCCTAATTTCGGAAAACACTGCTACGCCTCATAAAGGTCTTGCTTTGCACATACAGTTTGTTAAGAATGATATGAAAGATACAATTTTGGAGAGTAATGCAGTTTAATATGCTGGCTAAAATTTTGCACAGAAAGTAACCTTTTATCTCTTTTTGCAACGTCATGTTAGATATCGACACGTTTTTTTTTCAAACTGTAAAACTTAAAAATGAAATCTTGTCCTTTTAAAAAATTCTCCATATCTGACATGACATTACAAAAGAGAAAAATTATTCCCAGCAGATAAACACTTCGGAATTCAACTTTTTCCTGTAGCTTAAAATTTTTTATACCCGTTGCACATAGTGTAAACAGGTATATTCAGTTTGACCGAAAGTTTGCAACGCATTAAAGGAGGCATCAAAGACCCCATTAAGTATATATATTTTTGATCAGCTTGATGAGACGAATCGATTTAGCCATGTCCGCCTGTCTGTCTGTTTGACGCTGTGCGATTCATTCGCTTAGTTTTAAAGATATTTAACTAAAATTTTAAACTTAAGCTTTTCTTGGCAACGACTAGGTAGGTTAGGTTCGAGAATTAAAGTGCCACGGCTATTTTTAGGTATAGCCCCCATACAGACTTACAGCCTTTTTTCGAAATTTTGTGTGAAAAAAAGTACTATTTGTGCATTTATACTCTCCAAAAGGGGTAAAAAGACTTCTTAAGTTGTTCAATATCAAAACAAGGTATCATGCCCATTTTAAGGTATGGCCTCCATGCATACTTGCGGCCCATTTTCACATTTTTGAATGAAAATAGGTTTTATTTATGAATATTCATTCATAATCATTTCAAATTTTACAAAAAGCATCTAATATCATTTTATGCACACACCACCGATACGTTAAGGACCGGGTCACTATAACATACAGCCCGAAGTAAACGTTTTTCCTTGTTTTAATTAATTTTAAAAAAGTAAATATATATATTTTTTTTGACATGCCTGGGTTTGTTGTTATAATTCTCATTGAGAATTTATTCTCATTTTTCAATTACCTACAAACATTTTTTATTTTTCTATTTTATTATTTGTTTTTTTTTTTTATACCCGTTACACAAAGTGTAAACGGGTATATTCAGTTTGTCCGAAAGTTTGCAACGCATTGAAGGAGACATCGGAGACCCCATAAAGTATATATATTATTGATCAGCTCGATGAGACGAATCGATTTAGCCATGTCCGTCTGTCTGTCCGTCTGTCCGTCTGTCTGTCCGTCTGTCTGTCCGTCTGTCTGTTGCGATGGCTGTTACTCGGAAAGTTTTAAAGATATTGACCTGAAATTCGAAACTTAAGCTTTTTGTGCTCCTAGTTAGTTTGTATACCAGAACCAAGATGCCACGCCCATTTTTAGATATAGCCCCCATACAAACTTACCACTTTTTTCGACTTTTTGTATGAAAAAAAGTTATTATTTATAAATGCTTTTACTACAATGTGGGGTAAAAACACTTCTAATGGCATCCAATATCAAAAGAATGTTGCCACGCCCATTTTCAGATATAGCCCCCATACAAACTTAACGCTTTTTTCGATTTTTTGTATGAAAATACGTATTATTTATGAATATATTTAATCCAAATAGGGTAAGAACACTTTTTATGTCATCCAATGTTATATCTAAGGCGCCACGCCCATTTTTATGTATAGCCTTCATACAAACTTACCGCCCATTTTCGAGTTTTTATATCAAAACATTTACTATTTCTGAATGAATTCAATTAAATTTGGTAAAATCAATTCCAATGTCCACCTAAGTGAACACTTTTTATATGGTAAGGATCGGGCAAATATAACATAAAGCCTCCATACAAATTTGACCAAATTCATCGTGAAATTTAATCTAAGCACCTGGTGAGCATATAAACTATTAAAAGTGTTGTGTAACGGGTATTTCAGCTTCGGTTCCACCGAAGTTAACGTTTTTTCTTGTTTTTTATTATTATTTTTTGTTTTTAATTTTTTTTATTTCATATAATACATATCGCGGTAATTATTTCAATCTTCTTCGCTGTCAGTTTCAATTGTTATTATTTGATTACCTTAATATTTCTACTGGTTTTAAGACTTTCGATAAATATCTAGCGTGTGATAAATAATAAATAATCGCAGCTATTTGTAAGCAACAACCAACACATTCCCATGCATAGTCAGTGAACCCAGAAACTCCGATACTAAAAGGTGCGTATCTTACAAATCATTTGTACGTCTTTTTTAAAAGGGTGACGCGATGGAACTTTAATTTTAATTCCTTTTTTCTCGTCTTTGACAAACACCATTTTCAATTGTCCATCTTTGCCAACTATTTCTGCTAAGTACGAAACCGCTTGAGAAAGTTGGTATAATTCTTTCAACAAGATTTTTAGGTACTTTCAGTCATTTCAAATCCAATAAATCATTCGATATAATGGCTTGAAATGGTAGTTTTGGGAATCCATTCCCATTTCTTCTGCTTCAATAGGTAGAGTGTTTTTAACATTTTTTCTAGTGTGCATTCTTTTCAAAACTTCATCGAAAGTTTCTTAACAGATTGAAGTTTTATTCCAAACACAATATGTAGAAACGATGCAATTCTGAAATAAACACCAAGTTTTGGCAGCAACTTATTATCAAGTTTGTTGTCAAGAATGCGTTATTTTTGTATTATCATTCCATGCACAGCTTCCACCACCCAACGAATTTTTGTTACATAGCGCGACTGATTTGATTCTTCTTCTGTCAACTGCTTTCGCTTTCCCTTTAGAGCAGGCATTAAGACTTTAAACTTTTTTTCTAAGTCAGACTTTACATCTCGAAAAAAACGATCTAAAAGAAAAGTGTCATCTTCTTGAAGAAACTTAGACAAGCCATTTGGATCTTCTAAAATTTTTTGTAGAATTTGCGTATTGTTTTTATTTGCATAGTACGGTCCAAGCATGTCCACTATGTATCCATCAGTTGTGGAGATATTTAGTAAATGGCTTACAAAGAGGAGTTTTCTTTTGAACCGAAAATGATTTTCTTTGGTACTCATTATTACTTCTCTTTTGGTGTCTGGCATAAGTACCGTTGCAAATCAAAAATAAGTTGTTTCTGCAGTTAAATAACTGTTTTGTCATTTGAGTGGTATGGTTTTTAATAATGTCATTTCTATTTAAAGTGTTGGCAAAATATCGTTTTCAAACGATTTTATTACACTATGGCAGCAATCTGATTTCCTTGCTCATGGAAATGGAAGCAATTATTGTGTTCGAATTTCCAGTACTCATTTTCAAAAGAAATCCTACCAAGCTGTGAATTGCCGATTTTGATTCACAGTTTCTTAGTGAAATCATCGTGCCTTAAGTCAAAGAAAATCATCCCAAGATAGTCCTGTAAAGGCAAAAATTTATTTTTCCGAAAGACCATATTCACTGAATTTATTAAATAATGTTGAGTCACATTTAATGGTATTCATAACATTATTTAATTCTCTTAAAGTGAGAAAAGTCGTATTTGAATACACTTTTAAATTCTTAACATCGTCTGCAAAAAATGTATTTCTAATTATGTGATTCCGACGGCATCGATTACCGCTTGGTATAAAAAAGTTTTGTTATAGTGTAAGCTTGCATTCGAGCATTTTCTGGCACTACTATTAGATTGCGTTTAGATGAACATACACTATACAGCAAAATTTATGTGTAGCAACAGTTCTTTGAATACTCATTTCAATTAATTCGATTTGAGATGAACATGCATCTGAATATGATCTAAATTCAAAATTTGGATCGGAAGTTGATTCAGTTTATTTCTTCCCTATTTGTTTTAGAAGTCTTAGTTTTATAAATAGCAAGTCTGCATTTTTGACAAAGGATATCATTTACGGATATGGCTTTTTTTTGAAAATTGTAGCTTCATCTCATCTTTAACTACTTTTTTTTTTTTTTTTTTTTGACATAAATTTTATAAAAATATTTCTCTCACAGCACATTTTAAATGTATACTCTGATTTTAAAGACATTGTGAAATAGTAATAAACTGTACGATTAAAATAGAAAGAACTAATATAATTATATAATGTAGTTAAGCAGTCTTTAGAAATTATAATAAAATTAAAAAATATTTTATTAAAAAAAAAAAAAAAATTTATGTAGAAATATTATGGAAGATTTCAAATATGCACTAGAAACTTTAAAAAATATGAAACACAAAATATTATAATAAATTATCATCAGCGAATTTCACTTTTTATACTGTTTGACAACGATTAACACTCTATTTTTTATCGTCTAAATTGTGGTGGGCGGTTTTATGGCATAATAAAAAAGGTCATCAATGAAAAACTTTTTATCCTC
This sequence comes from Leucophenga varia, assembly GCA_018903435.1. NCBI lineage: Eukaryota > Metazoa > Arthropoda > Insecta > Diptera > Drosophilidae > Leucophenga > Leucophenga varia. Next base: position 11,599 of record JAEIFJ010001105.1, read on the forward strand.
AATGAAAATCCTAACAAGAGAATCACGCATGCTATAAAAAAATATTTAAAAAAATTTTAAAAATTCAATTAAAAAATCCTCTTTTTTTGAAATGTAATAAAATGTAAGTGTACGATCGCATGTCACAAATATCTATAAATGAAAAACGTATATTGTCAATGAATACTTTTTGTTTCCTGTATAATCTGGGTATAATCATGGGTTACAGGAAATCTCTACCAAACCAATTCCAACTAAAAGAGATTTCACGATGTCACACAAATCTCTTTTGGTTTGTTTCAAATCTCTCAAATTTTTGTTAGAGATTTGATAGAGTTTTAGTAAAATACACCAATAAAAAAATATGTTTTAATTAAAAAGGCTATAGTAGCAGAAAAGTTATTATTTTTCTGAAATAACTGCACCTGAAAAAGATTATGATGAATCCTTTAAAAGGGATTGTGTTGATTTCAATCCTTTTGGGGTTTTTAGAAAAATATATTTATATATATTAGGTTATTTGGCTGTAGCGCCGGAGGATGAGACTTGCGGCAGTATTACAGGTTAGGTTAGTATAAGATGAGGTTAATTGTGTGCTACAAAAAGACCTTAAAAATTCAGAAACACATTCAGTGAAGCGAGGGAGCTTTTTGTACCTACTGGATGCTTATTTTTAAGTAATGCGTACTCTTCTGGATAGTGTTGTTTTTGTGCTACAATGATCAAACGTATTTTAGCGGTATTGATCTCTGCTTGGGTTAGCGCGTTTGTCATGCCACATTTTTCAGCCATTTTTAAGATGCGTGCGGTTCCTCGTAATGCTCTCGAGTATGTAGTAAACTCGTTAAATATCTCTCTCTTTCCTGTGCTGGCATGAATAACCTCAACCTTTCTTGACTCCTGTGTTGCTGTAGGGATCAGCTGAGAGGTAGGCCAGTTAGCCTGCGATTGTATAAGCCATGAGGGTTCATTCCACCAGAGTGTACATCTCTGCATCTCTTCAGTGGAGCATCCGCGGGTACCGATATCGGCGGGATTGTCTTTGGAAGCAACATGTCTCCAGGTGGCATTGGCTACGTTTTGTCGAATGAGTGCAATTCTGTTCGCAACGTAAGTTTTCCACACGTGAGGTGGTTTATCTAGCCATGCCAGCACAATCGCTGAGTCTGTCCACAAATAAAGCCTGTATGTGAATGGCTTGCCGTTTTTGAGAACGTGTTGGATCAGTCTTGTAAGTAAAACTGCTCCACATAACTCTAGTCGAGGGAGACTCAGAGTTTGTATTGGTGCGACTTTGCTTTTTGCTACAAGAAGTCTTGATGAGATATCGCCTTCAATTGATGTAGCGCGTAAGAAAATAGTTGCGCAATACGCTTTTTCAGAAGCGTCGCAGAATCCATGCAGCTGAATCTCTTTATCGGGAGAGAAGCTTATCCATCGCTTGACTCCATCATCCCAATCGTCACCATCTATCCAAAGTTGCTGCAATAGAATCTTGGCTTGCACAATAATAGGTGTAAGCCAGCCTGCGGGGTCAAACAAAGACGATACGTAGGAGAGAATTCGTCGCTTTGTTATTGTAGTCGTAACCGCCGCGAGTTTTAGTGAATATGAAAAAGAGTCTTCCATAGCGTTCCATTTGATACCCAGTGTCTTTGTTGCACTTAAATCGGGTAATATTAATAAGTTTGATTCGAGCAAATCGTTTGGGTGTATATTTTGAAGCAGTTGGGTGTGGTTTGATGCTATTTTGCGTAGTTTGAAACTAGCACTTTGTAGTGTATGCAAAAGCTGTGTTTGAGCTTATTTTGCTGTAATTAATTCGTGCCCTCCGGAGAGAACGTCATCGACATATGTTTCCTGGCGTAGTATCGGACATGCCAAAGAATAACTTTGTTGAGAATCATCAGCAAGTTGTTGCAGAGTGCGAATCGCCAAGTATGGTGAGCAGTTAACTCCAAATGTAACTGTGCTCAAACGGAAATCTTGAATAGGATTGTCTGGCGTTGTGCGAAACACGACTCTTTGATATTCCTGATCATCTTTGTGAACGTGTATTTGGCGATACATTTTTTCGATATCTCCTGTGAATACATATTTGTAGAAACGCCAGTTGAGTATTACGCCAAGCAAATCGTTTTGCAATGAGGGTCCTATCTCCAATATGTCGTTAAGTGATAGTCCATTTTGAGATTTTTGGAGGCATTGAAGACCACTCTTACTTTAGTGGTTTTGCTATCTGGGCGAATAACGGCATGATGTGGTAAATAATAAGAGTTAAATTCACCATTTTGACAAACTTCTTGAGTTGAAGACTTTGTCATATGACCTAATAAGAGATATTCATTGAGAATTGAATGATACTCTTTATTAAGCTCTGGTTTTTTGCTCAGGTTGCTCGTCATTCGTTAATACTGAGCAATAGCGGCACCTCTGGGTGAGCCTAGCGACAAAGATTTTGGGAAATCTTGTTTAAAAGGGAGACGCACCACATACTTGCCATCCTTTCGACGAAAAGTGGTGGTCTCATAAAGTTTTTTCGCAGAATTCGTCATTTTCCGATTTTGGTTTCGAAATATCAATTTCTTCAATCTCCCAAAATCGACGAAGTTGCATGTTGAGATCATTGTCAGAGTCCTCTGAAACGAACGTGGAAAAAGTGTACGCTGTTGGAGGGGGGGGTCCCCCAATATCCAGCCGAAAATCGTTTTTTGAGCCAGCAGGGTACCCCCGATCTGAGCTCTGGACTCTCCCAATATAATTTGGGGAGCCAAATCTGAGCTAATCACTAAATCAATTTGAGCTGGCTTATGAAAGTTGGGATCAGCTAAATTACGAGATTCTCAATCTGAGAGATTTTTTCTTTGGCTATGAAAGATGAGGGCAATATATTTGTGAGTTTATCTAATCTTCGCACTGTCTTCGCCTGATGAAATTTCATAAACGGTTTGAGAGTGTATAGTAAAATCGTAGATTTGCGCTACCATTGCTGTTGCTTTAGACGTAGAAGTTCTATCGTTGTAGTGTGGACTTTGTTCCGAAAAATGAAGAAGAGAGTGATGTCTTTTATTGCATGAGGTGCAGGTTCCTGTGCTTTTACATTCTGTGATTTGATGTGCAGCAGAAAGACAATTGATGCAAATCTTTAGTCTTTTCACAAAATCATACCTTTCTTTAGGAGATTTGCTTAAAAATTTACTGCACTGGCGAAGTGTGTGGAGATTGACGGCAGAGTTTACATTCGACGGAGTGGGATTTTGTTTGAGAGTGATAGGAGTGAGATTTGTTTATTGAGTGGTTCTGTGTTTGATTTCCTGAACGCTTTGAGACTTTCATTGTACTTATCCTTTCGAGCACTTCGATGCGTTTTGACAGGAACTCACTCATTTGATCCCAGGTCGGTAAATCACGTATGACCTCTACTGACTGCTCCCAAAGAGTAAGCGTTTCCTCAGGCAGTTTTGACGAGACTAGATAGACCAGTATAGGGCTCCAGTCTGTTGTAGGAACTTCCTGAGTTTTAAGCACCGCTATGCAGTCATTAACTGTAGCTTGAATTTTGCTTAAAGCGCCGCTATTCTCTCCTGTGGCTTGAGGTATATTAAATAGACTTTTAAGTTGGAGATTTACTAAAAGTCGTTTATTTTCGAATTTGACTTCTAATGCCTCCCATGCCAACTTGAAATTTTCTTCGCACAGTTTGAATCTTTTCACAATAGCTCCTGCTTTTCCTCGTGTCTTATTTCTCAAGTGATAGAGTTTTTGAACTTCAGTGAGTTTAGAGTGTTTGCTGTATATTGCTGTGAAGACGTCTCTGAATGCAGGCCAATCTTCATAATTCCCATAAAATATCTCCGCGTCGCATGTAGGAACCTTTACACAAGCGGGTCCGGTTTCGGATGGTGTTGCCTTGATTTGCGTTGAGTAGCAAGCTCGAGCAATTCCTGACCTTGAACTTAGCGCACAAAGTTCGAGAAGGTCATCAATTTTTCCTTTTAAATCAAAATAGGCACATTCTGATGCATTAAATTCATTTTGAATCTCTTCTTTCTTCTCATTTGTAATGTTTTCTTCCTTTGAGAGCATCAGCGTTTCAAATGCGGAAGTGAGATCTCCGTACATTTTTGCTGCTCTTTGAATCCTGCCTTCAAGAGTACCGCTTCTGCTGTCCTCGGCAGAGTCTGAGGTTTGTGTGCAAAATCTGTCTAATGCTTCTCGACAGAAATTAAATCTTTTTAACCCTGGCATTTTGCAAAGATATGTTAAATGTGTTGTGAACGAAAATGGGTTCTATTTAGCAACAGAAAGTAGGTCGGAAGAATACTTGTAAACGAGACACAATACAAGAAACAACAACAATAAATATCTCTTATTTTGAGATGAGGCGAAAAGACTTGTAATTTTATTTTGAAAAATTACGAAAAATTCCAAAATTACGAAAAACAAAAAAATTTTTGTGTGAATTTTTTTTTTTTTTTGCTATATACTATAATTGAAAAGCAAATATATAGATTCAGCCGATTTGTAAGTTGTAGGGTATAACAATTATATGTAGGGTACAAAAATTAAAATTGAAGTGTACATTAACTTTGTATTATAATGGGGTTCAAATTTTCAAATTCAATTTTTAAGGTACATATTATAGTTGACAAACAAATATATAAATTTATTAAATGTGAATTGTATATTCACTTCGTATAATAACGGGGTTCAAATGAGTGAACGAATTAATACTATTATTATTATTTGAATAACAACCGTTTTTTTTTTTTTTTTTTTATATATTTTTTAAAACAAATATATGTTTTATTAATAAAAAATAGTATTGCGTATATTTAAGTTTAATTATTGTACATATGTATATATATTTGTTTTTTATTTATTTATTTTACTTTTTTTTTTTTTTTTATTTATTTATTTCTTTTTTTTTTTTTTTTTATTACTAGGAAAACTTTTGTGTCAGTCCTTGTATTTTTCCTTATTCTCCATTTCTTATAACTTCGTTAGCAATTCTCGCAAGCGTGTGGGAGTGTGAGCGAGACAAAAAAATTTACATATATACAATATTTTATTTAAATAGTATTAAGTATTTTAAATTTTATAACTGTTACAATAATATTTTTTATTAAAATTAATAATTAAGAAAAAAAATGTGCAATATATAAAAAAATTTTGCAATGTAATATAGCAAATATGAATGTGTTAGTGAATGTATGTGAGTGTGTATGATGGCTGTGTGCTTTTTTTTTTTTTTTCCAATATATATGTTAAAGGTATATATACCTGTTAGCGCCGGTGACGCTGATGCGTTGTTTCGAGTTGACAATATTAATTTTGGTAATTATTTTTCCACTTAGTTATTATTTTCCAATTGCTCGCCACTCTTGTAATTTTTTCAGCCGGCTTTGGTTACTTCTTCTCCTTGCGCCGCCGCAACTTACTTAGCACCAACACTTGCACTTTACACTTATTGTTTTATTTTATTTTTAAACTGCACTTTCTTTTATTTTGTGTATATGAAATTTTTAATTTTTTAATGTATTAGTTGTGTTTGTTAGTTTTTATTGTTTAATTGTCTAATTTCCTCTCAAAATTTTTATTTTTCGTTTTTTAATTTTTAAGCGGCTTCACTTTTTCTTCTCCTTTTAATCTTTTTATATGACAGTGTGACCGAATGCGTTTTTGTGATACTTATTAAAAAAGCTTTTAAAGCGATTCGATACTATAATGTATTTTTTTAAGTATTAAATTACTTGCAGAAAAAAGAAAGTAAATGCGCGCTATTTTATTTGTAATTTAATTTTTATGTTTGAAAAAACAAGTAGGCCTGTTTCAGGTTAGCTCGAAGGACCATGAAAAGGATTATGATGAATCCTTTAAAAGGGATTGTGTTGATTTCAATCCTTTTGGGGTTTTTAGAAAAATATATTTATATATATTAGGTTATTTGGCTGTAGCGCCGGAGGATGAGACTTGCGGCAGTATTACAGGTTAGGTTAGTATAAGATGAGGTTAATTGTGTGTTACAAAAAGACCTTAAAAATTGGCGGCCGAGAACTTACTTGACCATTGCCTGAGTAGCGAAAGCTGCTGCTAATTAATATAATGATAATGATACCGATGATACCGATGATACTGATAATGATGATGCTCCTGCTTAACCTGCTGTCGTAGATGCTGCACAAGTCGTCAATTAGCTCCGCAATACGTGCCTGGTAAATTTCGTTGTCGTCGATTTATAATTATATGCGTAAATTAAAGACGCATGAAGTTTGAGTTAAATTCACAATAATTATGATGTTTTATTCAAAGTTGATTTTTAATATTTTTATAATAATAAGATGGCGGTTGCGCGCAGCGAACTTAAACGTAATTAAAACGCGTCCGATCTTCATGAAAAGTAAAAAGTGAGAGAGATTAAAAGTTACATTACAAATCTAACGAACTACCTCAATATGCAAATTGAGAAGTTCGAAGAAGAGAGTACGTACATAAGTGTTATATTACAATGTTTCTTACTTCGACATTGGGATTTTTCAGTACAAATGAAAATTTTAAATTATGCAAATATGAATTAGTTCGACGGAACGCGAACAGCACCATTGCGATCCAAAACAACATTGGTATAATTGTTTAATTAACATTTTAAGCAAAACCAACCGAACAAAAATAATGTCAACTTGCTTAAAATGGACTTTTATATTTTTCGATGATTAATTTTTAACAAATAAGTTCTTGTATTTTTGCTTTATAATTAAAGTAAAAATTCTTGTATTAATGTTTTCATAAATTTAATGCGAAAAAAAACCTATAATTAAATGTTCATTTATGAAAAATATTTGCGTCAAATATTCAGGGTCTCAGTTGACAAGTTAGCATAAGGAATGTATACGTGTTAGTGATGGGAAAAACTGTAAACTAATGCATTTAACGCTAGTATCATAGATAATTTGCCCGGACTAGCTTTTATGAGCCTTGACGATATTTATCGATTAGTATAAGTGTTATTAGTATTACTGTTATTTAAGTGGAATGATATCGGTGTTGTGTAAACAGAGTAGCGCTGAGTGAGATGTCAGTTCGTTTTTGTCATCGTGCGAGGCTCTCAAAGTTTTCTTTTCTTCTTTTTTGGAAAATAAGTCAAGGTGAACGGACGTGAGACTCGCTTCGCTCAGTGAAAAATGGAGCAAGAAAACCCGGCGCCAAAGTCTTCCTCGTTATCAGAAGTGGGATGTGAATCCCGTGAGCCTACTTTTGCGGAGCTATTTCGTAATGTGTTGCAGCAGCAAAACGAAAATTTTATGGAACTGGCTAGAAGTCTTCAAGCGTATGGGCGTGAACCTCAACAGCACGTTGTCTTTGCTCTACCTCAATTTAACGCTGACTTACCGGGTGCTGATGCTGTGCAATGGTGTTCTACTGCCGATATAATTTTAAAAGAAAAGCCGTTGCAAGGCAGTGAATTAATTCTGACGCTGCGTAAGTCTCTACAAGGAAGTGCATCTCAATGGCTGTCGGAGATATGCTACGCCGGCATTACTTGGCCGGAGTTCCGGCAACTTTTTGAACGACGGTATGGCAATTCTGAGACTGCCGCTGCAATGGTTTTGCGATTGCTGAACAGCCGTCCAACTAATGGTGAGAGTCTTTCCGTTTTTGCCAGTCGCATGGTGACATCATTGGTAACAAAATGGCGCGACATGGATTCTGAAAGCATTGCTGTAGCTCTGGTACTCGGACACATGGCCAACTTTGAACGCCGTTTACAACGAGTTGCTTACACGTCAAAAATAAGCAACAGACGTGATTTACAAAATGAGGTGTTTTCGGCGGACAAGAGACATCATAATTTTGGAGATGACGATCTTGGCGTTCGACGTGCTAAGATGCCAACAATTCGGTGCCATTTCTGCGACAAAGTGGGGCACAAGTGGGCCGAATGCCGGGCTCGGATTCATTCTGGACAATCCTCGGCAGTACCGGATCGGAATGCAGCTATTCTACAACAACAAAAAGGAAAGCTAAACGTAACCTGTTATCGCTGTCAAGAACGCGGTCACGTCGCAAATCAATGCCCGAAGAATATCAGTGGAAAAGAAGCAGCAATTCGTACGGAGAAGCGAGTCGATTTGTGTGAGGTGAACGAACCCAAAAGTTTCATGCTACAACGAGGTGAGAAGATTCCAATTACTTTTGACTCTGGGGCTGAGTGTTCATTAATTAAGGAAAGTATTGCGAATAAGTTAATGGGAAAAAGGACAAATAATATTGTTAGTTTGAAAGGCATAGGAAATGCAAATATTTGTAGCACAATGCAAATTGAAAGTCATGTAATCATTGATGGAAATAGTTTGTCCATAACTTTTAATGTTGTACCAGACAATTGCATGAAAAATAGCACTGTAATTGGTCGAGAGGTCCTTGCGTTGGGGTATTCTGCTTTAGTATCCCGCGATGGTGTAAAATTTGTACAAGACAAATCGTTTAATGAATGTACCGTAGATAAAAATGATTATTTTGATAACCTAGAAACACATGTATTCGGTGAAGATAGGGCAAATTTAATTAAAATATTGAAAAAGTATTCTGAGTTTTTCACTAATGGAACGCCTTTGACACGTGTAAGCACAGGGGAAATGACAATTCGGTTACTTGAGCCAAACAAGACCGTGCAAAGAAGGCCATATAGGTTTAGTCCAGCTGAAAGAGAAATTTTAAGAGAGAAAGTTAGAGAGTTGGTTCAATGCAATGTTATCAGACCGAGTAGTTCTCCATTTGCTAGTCCTGCTTTGTTGGTTAAAAAGAAAAATGGTTCAGCTAGACTTTGTGTAGACTACAGAGAGCTAAATACCAACACAATTGCTGATAAGTTTCCTTTACCACTCATAGCAGATCAGATAGCCAGACTGTATTTTACTTGCTTAGACATGGCAAGTGGATATTATCAGGTTCCAATGAATTCAAATTCAATTGAATATACTGCATTTGTCACACCTGACGGACAATATGAGTTTTTGGCAATGCCGTTTGGACTTAAAAATGCACCGTCAGTTTTTCAAAGAGCGGTTATGAACGCGTTAGGAGATCTGGCATATTCGTATGTCATTGTCTACATGGACGACATTCTCATTGTGGCCCCGTCAAAGGATGTAGCACTTGAGAGGGTTCAAATTGTGTTAGAAACGCTTACAAAAGCTGGTTTTTCGTTTAACATTGAAAAATGTTTCTTTTTAAAAACCACCGTTGAATATCTTGGCTATGAAGTTCAAGCAGGAGAGATTCGACCTAACTCTCGTAAAATAGAATCCTTAAGGGATCTACCCCTCCTAAATCCGTTTTCACACTTCGACAATTTATTGGCCTAGCGTCGTATTTTAGGCAATTTGTTCCCAGATTTTCTGAGTTAATGAAGCCATTATACTTCTTAACTTCAGATAAATGCGGTTTTAAATGGAAATTAGAACACGAAGAGATTCGCAAAAAAGTGATTCGTATTCTTACGGATAAGCCTGTATTGACCATTTTTGATCCACAGTACCCAATAGAGTTACACACGGATGCGAGCGCTATTGGTTATGGGGCTATACTGTTACACAGAATTGACAACAAGCCATATGTAATAGAATATTTTAGTAAAACTACTACAGTGTATGAGTCAAAGTACACCTCATACGATTTAGAAACATTGGCTGTTGTTAACGCTGTTAAACATTTTCGCCACTATTTACATGGTAGGAAGTTCACAATCTTCACAGACTGTAACTCGTTAAAATCATCTCGAACAAAGATCGAATTGTTACCAAGGGTCTATCGTTGGTGGGCATTTTTACAAACTTTTGACTTTGATATTGAATATAGAGAAGGCAAACGTATGGCACATGTCGATTTCTTATCTAGAAATCCGTTACCACAAAAGAACAGTATTGAGTATGGTAAAGTGATTGAAAAGCGCATAGACCTAACAGAAATTTCAGAAAAGTGGATTTTAGTGGAACAGAAAAGAGAACAAAATATTGCTGAGTTGGTTTCGAAACTAAATGAGGATGACCTTCCTCTGGAATTAGCAAAGACTTATGAGTTAAGGGCAGGTGTTTTATATCGAAAAATTCAAAGATATTCAAAGACCCGGTGCCTCCCAGTTGTGCCTCGTGCATTCAGATGGTCTGTTATCAACCAAGTTCACGAGTCAATTATGCATTTAGGTTGGGAAAAGTCACTAGATAAAGTGTATGATTTCTATTGGTTTGAAGGAATGTCGAAATATGTTCGTAAGTTTGTTGAGAACTGTATAACTTGTAGAGTCGCTAAATCTTCATCGGGAAAAGTTCAAGCTGAATTACATCCAATCCCAAAGACTAGTATTCCGGTCAGACGGACAGACGGACATGACTAGATCGATTCGTCTCGTCGAGCTGATCAAGAATATATATACTTTATGGGGTCTACGACGTCTCCTTCAATGCGTTACAAACTTTCAGACAAACTGAATATACCCTTCACACTATGTGTGGGGAAAAGTTGTATTAATAATTTAGTACTGGCAAGTAAAATGGGTTACATATCATAGGAAAACATTAATTTTTGATTCTTATTTTTAAAAAGTATATTCCACCAAATTTAGAATTTTGAAAATTTTGTGTCAAAGTAGACAAACAAAGAATTTCTTTTTAAAGTTTCGTAGGTGTATCTCTACTTTATCATGGTAAAATAATCAATTTAAATGTAAAAATAAAGAAATTGATAGAATTTTTGACCGAAAAAAATTTTAAAAAAAAATGTTATAGATATATATTAATTTTTAGAAAATATGATATTTTTCACAAACTCAGTGAGCAGACTTGACTTCAGCCTTCTTTCTTGTTTAATTATACCCGCCACACATAGTGTGAAGGGTATAATAGGTCTGAAAGTGTAACGATAAAGGAGACGTCGTAGACCCAAAAGTATATATATTCTTCATCAGCTCGATGAACGAACGACAGCCAGCCGTTTGTCTGTCCGCCTGTTTTCTGTCTGTCCTGTCCGTTTCTTCCGTCTGTCCATCTGTATATTTCTAAGCATCTTTTCTTTGAAGATATAAAGATATTTAGCTGAAATTTGGAACTTAAGCTTTTCTCGGCAAGACTATTTTAAGTTCGAGAATGAGAGTTCCACGCCCATTTTTAGGTATAGCCCCCATACAAACTTACCGTGATTTTTGTATAAAGATACTAATTATTTATGAATGTATTCGCTCCCAATTGGGTAAAAACATTTCTTTTGTCATCCAGTGCACATTGGGCCCAATTGCCGTTTTTTGGCATAAAGTCGAAAAATTCATTGAAAAGAAAATCACTTCTAATGTTACAGATTTGTAGTAGATAGTCTATATATAAAGAATCGATAAAAAATATCGACATTTTTAAAGCCCTAACATTTTTATCGACTTTCAAAGTCAGCTGTTCAGTGAGCGGTCTGTTTTTATGAAATTGGCGGGAAATTTTTGTTCACTTTGTGTGCGTCTAACTTTTTAACCCTTGGACTAAAAGCAAATATTTAAAATGGAAATTGAAGGCCAGGGTATGTAGAATAGCAAAACCAAACTTGTTTTCGTATTAATCATTGTTTTAATGTTATAATTGTATGTTATTTGTATGTCCCATAACAGAAATAACTAAACCAAAGTGTTCGTCTTTTGTAGACCATAACTAATTTGGCGCAGGGTTGCGCAACATGTAATGTGTGTTAAATTAAAGTTGAATATGTGTATTAACGTTTGGTAATAAACTTTTATCCGGCTTTATCCGGCCTTGGCGGTACTTTTAACTTATAGGTAAGCTTAAGTTCTCGAACGCAACGCTTTTAAATATATGGCTGGACCGCAATCGAGACTTTGGCTCATTGAAGTGCTGGATTTTCGAGCAGCTAAGGGAGTACCATCTAAGCGCTGAAAATAATACTGAAATACAAAGCAAGATGAAAAGTTTTTAAAAATTTTTTAAAAAGAATATGGAAAAATGCTCATACAACATCCGTACATTAATGAATAGGCATTCAAACTGGCTTTCGTTGAGCTTCACGATTATATTTAACAACGAAAAGGAGGAGCACAGCTGTAAAGAAATGGGTCGTCCAAAACTTTCTTATGATGCTGGAGGAGAAAGACTCAAAAAAATTAGCTGCTGTGTTAGCGGCCACTCTCAGGAAATAGCAGCAGTTTTCTAATGCATGCTGCCGCAGTTTCAGCCAAAAAGAACAATGAACATGACACAGCATACGTCATAAAAAATGCAATGCTCACCTCGAATGGACCAGAGGATTTTTTTATCCATGGACCATTGCACAAAATACTAGTCCATGGATCGGAAATTATAGCATCATCGGTTGTGCCAGTTGGATGTCTTGGCTAAAATGCGTCGGAGGCGCGCAACAAATTATATAAGCATGATGGGAGATTTCATGCACGCCGCAATTCGCGTATCAACAATTTGATCGACGTATTTAACCGATCTATTGACACTTCAGATCCATTTCTTTCAAGTTTGTCACTTACGCAAAGGTCAGCTTTATTAAAAAAAATCAGTATTACCAACGGACATGATTTTTGCTGTTGGAAACACCTGAGTGTGTACCTTATAATAAAACTAATATTATTATAGAAAGCAGCGATTCTGAAACTGAAAGTGATGACGGTTCGTTGGAATTGGACGTAGAAGAGTCCGAAAACGTACAAGTTGTCTTTTTTTTTATATATTTTATATTTTTTTATAATTGTTAAGAAACGTGGCCTTAACTTAATAACTAACTAATTATTAACTTAATATTTTTATTTAATATCTAAAGAGATATTGAAGTAGAAGAATCCGAATTTTTATAAGTTGTTTTGTTTTTATATTTTATATATATATTTTTTTTAAATGTTAAGAAAACTAGCTTTAATTTAATATCTAACTAACTTCTTACTTTACATATAAAGATAAAATAAAATGTATCTATTTTTATAATTACCATACGTATACGCAATGTGTTCTTGTATGGGCGGCAAGGGTAGGCGTGGCCAAAATTTTCAACTTTTTTTTCTACGTTCTAAGCTATTTGTATTAGTGATATATACAAAGTTTCAGCTCGTTCACATCATTTTTAGACTTTATGCCAAAAAAACGGCCATTGGGCCCAATGTGCAGTGTCAAAACCAAGATGCCACGCCCATTTTAAGGTATAGCCTCCATAGAAACTTACCGCCCATTTTCGAATTTTTGTATGAAAATAAGCATTGTTTTTGAATGTATTCACTCCAAATTGGGTGAAATCACTTCTTATGTCATCCAGTGTCAAAACCATGGTGCCACGCCCATTTTTAAGTATATCCCCCATACAAAATTAACGCCCATTTTCGAATTTATGCATGAATATGGTTACAATTTATGAATTTATTCACTCCGAACTATCTACAAATATATCTGATACCATCCAATATCAAAAGCAAGGTGCTACGCCCATTTTTAGCTAAAGTCCCCATACAAACTTACAGCCCATTTTCGAATTTTTGCATGAAAATGGTTATTTGTTAGTAATGTATTGACTCCTAATTGGGTAAAAACTTTTAATATCATCCAATATCAAATCCAATGTGCCACGTCCATTTTTTGGCATAGGCCCTACACAACGTGAGTTGTATCAGATCGTTGACCCCGTCCTATCCCATCTCGAAGCTCTATGAAAGCCACTGATGATAACACATTAACAATTCAAAAATACGTGTGACGGGTACATAAGCTTCGGTTCCACCGAAGTTAACGTTTTTCCTTATAATACCCGCCACACATAGTGTGAAGGGTATATTCAGTTTGTCGGAAAGTTTGTAACGCATTGAAGGAGACGTCGTAGACCCCATAAAGTATATTTTATATTTAGCCATGTCCGTCTGTCTGTCCTGTCTGTCTGTCTGTTTACTTCTACGCATATTTTTCGATAAAGATATATAGATATTACGCCGAAATTTGGAACTTAAGCTTTTCTCGGCAACGACTACTTTGTATGTTAAAATCAAGTTGCCACGCCCATTTTTAGGTGTAGCCCCCATACAAACTTACCGAAAATTTCTGAATTTTTGTATGAAAATATGTATTATTTATGCATGTTTTCACTCCAAATTGGGTAAAAACTCTTCTATTGTCATCCAAAGTCGAAACCAAGGTGCCACGCCCATTCTTAGGTATAGCCCCCATACAAATTGACCGCCCATTTTCCAATTTTTGAATAAAAATTGGTATTATTTATGAATTTATTTACTCCAAATTGGGTAAAAACACTGCTTATATCATCCAATTCCAAAACCAAGAGGCCACGCCCATTTTTATATTTAGTCCCCATACAAACTCACCGATTATTTTTGAACTTTTGTATGAAAAATTAATTATTTTCGTCTATATATTTTTAAATGTATATAAGCCACTGATGATCACACATAAACTATTCAAAGATTCGTGTGGCGGGTATTTATGCTTCGGTTCCACCGAAGTTAACGTTTTTCCTTGTTTTTACTTCAATTTGCTTTTTCACTTTTAACTTATAAAAAGAAAAACAGCTGATACTATCAAACCCTAAAAACCAAGGCTACAAACCTATAAAATTGCAGCCCTGCTGTCGTACTTCTTGTTATGTGCTGTTTAGTTGTGCTATTGTGCTTTGTGTGTAAAACAACAACAAAAGTTTTAGTTGAAAGTAGCACAATAGCTCAATGGGACAAATATCACCGCACTGTGAACACCCCAATTATGTTTTACTGTCAATATTACACTGAAGAACAGTGCTTGGAAGTACTGTACAGCAATTTAAGAACATTTTAACACATACACTAACTGAATCTAATGTACTTTGCTACCTCAGTCATTTTGATATGAAATCAAAAGTTTTTTTATATACACAAAAATGTATTCCTTAAATAAGAGTTAATTATTGCAAGGTTCTAGGACATACAATTTTTTCACTTTTGAGTAGTATTTGTAAAGCGCGATCAAATACATTGTTTTTACAATCTTTCAAAATAGCTTCCTCCAAGTCTCTAGATCTACCCATTACGAAGATATGACTTCTCTAATTTAAAGGCTCCATTAGGCTCCAGATCAATTCGAAAATCTCGCATTTCGAAAATCTCGCAATTCGAAAATCCGTACTAGGGCTCATCTACAGTAAAATAAATGTTCAGTAAAAAAAACAATGAAAACAAATTGTACCCAACGGTAACTATAATAAACAGCGGACGAAATTCTACGAATCAATAAAAACAAGAAAAAACGTTAACTTCGGTGGAACCGAAGCTTAAATACCCGTCACACGAATCTTTGAGTAGTTTATGTGTAGTCATCATTGGCTTATATAAATTTATAAATATATATTTGAGAATAATTATTTTTTCATACAATTGTTCGAAAATAATCGATAAGTTTGTATGGGGGCTATAGCTAAAAATGGGCGTGGCACCTTGGAATTGACATTGGATGACATTAGAAGTATTTTTACCCAACTCGTAGTGAATACATAATAGCTTTTTTCATGCAAAAAATACATACAGAAAAACCACAAAAAACGGTAAGTTTGTATGGAGGCTTTACCTTAAAATGGGCGTGGCACTTTGATTTTAACACTTTAACTGCTTAGGACTGAGAAAAGCTTAAGTTTCGAGTTTCAGGTCAATATCTTTAAAACTACGCGAATGGATCGCAAAAATACAGACAAACAGACGGACATGGCTATATCGACTCGTCTCGTCGTGCTGATCAAGAATATATACACTTTAAAGCGTGTACGACGTCTCCTTTAAAGCGTTACAAACTTTCTGACAAAATGAAAATACCCTCCACACTGTGTGTGACGGGTATAAAAATAAAAATTGTTTGTAGGTAATTGAAAAATAAGAATAAATTCTCAATGAGAATTATAACAACAAACCCAGGTATGTCAAAAAAAAAAAAAAAAATATTTTTACTTTTTTTAAAGTTAATTAAAACAAGGAATAACGTTTACTTCGGGCTGTATGTTATAGTGACTCGGTCCTTAACGTATCGGTGGTGGGTAGATAAATAAAACCTATTTGCATTCAAAAAAAAAAAAGGAAAGATCTCACCGACCCCTTTGACACCAAGAGAGGCTTCAGACAGGGTGATGCGTTGTCGTGTGACTTTTTCAACCTCCTATAGGAGTACATCCTGATGCAGTGCCCAAATGTCGAACGGACGGGCAATATTTTCTACAAACAAACTGTGCTGCTCGCATATGCCGACGACATAGATATTATCGGCAAAAATGCTCGAGCGATCACCGGCGCGTTCTCAGACATCGAAAAACAATGTCGTCCTATGGGACTGACGGTCAACGAGAACAAGACGAAGTACTTAGTATCCACTCGCAGGCAATCTGCACGTCGCAGACGGTCTTTGTGTACAGAGAACTTCAGCTTTGAGGCTGTAGAAAACTTCATCTATTTGGGCTCAGATGTAAACAACAACAAAATCATCAGTCAGGAGATTAAACGAAGAATCACTCTTGCGAACCGTAGCTATTTTGGTCTCGGTAAGCAGATGCGAAGTAGAGTGCTGTCCAGAAAAACAAAGGTTAAACTCTACAAGACGCTGATAATGCCGGTCCTAATGTATGGCTCTGAAGCATGGGTCATGACTGAATCGGATAAGTCGGCGTTGGGCGTATTTGAGAGGAAGATACTTCGGAGAATCTTTGGTCCAGTTAGAGTGGAAAATGACATCCGTATGCGCACGAACGATGAGCTGTACGAGCTATATGATGACATCGACATAGTCAGGAACATCCAATACAAAAGGCTGTCCTGGGCTGGTCACCTGTGTCGGATGGACACAGAAGCTCCAGCAAGAAAAGTTTGGAAGCAAAACGTGAATCTAATCGGAGGGGCGCGGCAGAGAGGACGTCCGCCGCTGCGTTGGGAGGACCAGGTCCTAGATGACATCCGCAGGATCGGTATTCCAAGATGGTCTGACGAGGCACTGGATTACAACCGCTGGTGCCGAATCTTATGTGATGCCAAGGCCGACAATCGGCTGTAGTGCCACTTATATATCTTTATATATAAAAATACATAGCTGTGCGTTTACAACGCTAAAACTCGAGAATGACTCGACCGATTTGAACAATTTTTTTTTTTTTGTTTTGTTGCTCTCATCATAGATGTGGTCAGAAAGGAAAAAAATTTGAAAAATTTTGACCCGGGGCCTAATGGGGGCCTTGAAACCGGAAAGCCATATCTTTGGAGTGAATAGACGTAGAGACTTACAAAAGGGCTCATTTGAAAGATGGTTAAAAAACATTTTTAGCGTTCAAGGTGTTCATGGGATTTCCGGAACTTGGACCTGGGACCCATTTGTGGACCCAATATAGATTTTTTGACCATTTTTTTTTTTTTTTATTACAGGTGAGCACTTAGACGTGATTTTAGAAAATTTTGACCCGGGGACTAATGAGAGCCTTGAAAAAAAAAGTCATACATTTGGATTGAATAGACGTAGAGACTTGAAACTGGGCGCATTTGAATGATGGTTAGTCGTGTTTAAGGGATTTCCAAAATTTGAACCCACATTTGTTGAAAAATTTATATTTAGCCACCAAAGAGAAGCAAACAAAAAAAAAAAACGCGAGCAAAGCCGCGGGTACCTGCTATATAATATATAAAATTATCATGTCACAGCGTTTGAAACGACACTCCACGAAAACGGGTTGACTGATTCTTATGAAATATTGTGTGTATATTCAGTTGGTCTAAGAATCGGACATAAACTATTTTTCATACCATTACCGTTGTCCCCATTGAATTAATAATTAATTCATCTAATATTTCATTAATTTTTATGTCTATTTTTTGGTCCAACTTACACAAAAAAGGAAGTACGTAGTTTTAGAAAAATAGGCGGTGGGCGTGGCTCCAATAGAAGTATTTGAGAGAAATTTAATTCGGTATACATGTTAAAAAAAAAGTTTGAAAAAAAAACGGACGATGGGCGAGGCCCCATAAAAGCGATCAAAAACAAGAAAAAACGTTAACTTCGGTGGAACCGAAGCTGAAATACCCGTTATACATCACTTTTAAAAGTTTATATGTTCACCAGGTGCTTAGATTAAATTTCACGATGAATTTGGTCAAATTTGTATGGAGGCTTTATGTTATATTTGCCTGATCCTTACCATATCGAAAGTGTTCACTTAGGTGGACATTGGAATTGATTTTACCAAATTTAATTGAATTCATTCAGAAATAGTAAATGTTTTGATATAAAAACTCGAAAATGGGCGGTAAGTTTGTATGGAGACAATACTTAAAAATGGGCGTGGCGCCTTAGATTTGACATTGGATGTCATAAAAAGTGTTCTTACCCTATTTGCATTAAATATATTCATAAATAATACGTATTTTCATACAAAATATCGAAAAAAGCGTTAAGTTTGTATGGGGGCTATATCTAAAAATGGGCGTGGCAACATTCTTTTGATATTGGATGCCTTTAGAAGTATTTTTACCCTATATTGTAGCAAAAGCATTTATAAATAATAACTATTTTCATACAAAAAGTCGAAAAAAGTGATAAATTTGTATGGGGGCTATATCGAAAAATGGGCGTGGCATCTTGGTTCTGGTATACAAAGTAACTAGGAGCACAAAAAGCTTAAGTTTAAAATTTCAGGTCAGTATCTTTTAAACTTTCCGAGTAACAGCCATCGCAGACAGACACGGACAGACGGACAGACAGACGGACATGGCTAAATCGATTCGTCTCGTCGAGGTGATCAATAATATATATACTTTATGGGGTCTCCGATGTCTCCTTCAATGCGTTGCAAACTTTCGGACAAACTGAATATACCCGTTTACACTTTGTGTAACGGGTATAAAAATTAATTTTATTTTTGCAAATAATTGAACATCAGAAATGAAACTCGGTATAAATGTTATTACACCGAGAAAACTATAATCCATTGGACAAATGAGAGGTGGGTGAACCAAAAAAATTCGTCTTATTTTTGCAAATAATTGAGCTAGACAAATGAAATAAGGTATTACTACATGACCCGAGCAAGGCCGGGTAGTACAGCTAGTATATATATATTTGCATTCAAAAATGTGAAAATGGGCCGCAAGTATGCATGGAGGCCATACCTTAAAATGGGCGTGATACCTTGTTTTAATATTGAACAACTTAAGAAATAGTACTTTTTTTCACACAAAATTTCGAAAAAAGGCTGTAAGTCTGTATGGGGGCTATACCTAAAAATAGCCGTGGCACTTTAATTCTCGAACCTAACCTACCTAGTCGTTGCCAAGAAAAGCTTAAGTTAAAAATTTTAGTTAAATATCTTTAAAACTAAGCGAATGAATCGCACAGCGTCAAACAGACAGACAGGCGGACATGGCTAAATCGATTCGTCTCATCAAGCTGATCAAAAATATATATAAGAACTTGAAAAAATGTTGTACTTTTGTATGGGAGCTATACCTAAAAGTGGGCGTGGCACATTGATTTTAACATAGAAACTACACAGGACCTAGAAAAGCTTAAGTTTAAAATTTCAGCTCAATATCTTCAAAACTGAGCTGAATAAACCGCGCAGCAACACACAGACAGTCGGACAGACGGACGGACGGACAGACAGACGGACATGGCTAAATCGATTCGTCTCGTCGAGGTGATCAAGAATATATATACTTTATAGGGTCTAAGATGCCTCCTTTAATGCGTTACAAACATTCCGACAAACTGAATATACCTGTTTACACTAGTGTAACAGGTATAAAATGTGTGTTTATAAAGCGAATATCTTCAAATATGTTTAAAATGTTTCTTATACCATGCCAAATCTTCAGTTTTTAAAATTGGTCCAAATCGGACCGCGAATTCTTAAATTTTTAAGAGTATATTTAATTTGTTTAGTATTTTGAAATAAAATTTAATACAAATGCTGCACACGAAGGTCTATCAACGTCAAATGATGTGTAACAGGTACATAGTATAAACTTCTGTCCAACCGAAGTTAACTTTTTTTCTTGTTTTTATTGTTATAGCTTCTTTTAAACCTAAAAATTTTATAAATACTATACTATATGCTTTTAATTTGATGAACATACATGAACTAATTAAAGTTTTGGGGGGGGATTTGAGCTTCGGTTCTACCGAAGTTAACGTACGTTTCCTTGTTTTACTTTGAATTATTTTTAGTATTAACATATTTAGGCGAAATTTCAAGTCACTGGGGGCGAAAGTTGGTTGTGAGCGTTGTTGGGCTGATGTGGTATAAAAAACAAGTTTTTTTATGGAAACTAGTCTTTTCCTCGAACCAGCTGCAGTGTATTACAAATATCTTCACCAAATTATCTAAAAATGTTTTTTTTTTTTGCTCACACTTTGAGCAGACACATAAAACTACCGTTAATATTAAGAATCAGCAAACCAACACAAAAGAGGCGCTAACCGTAGTCCGTTATATAAATATATTAAATTGGCAACGTTGGAGTCGAACGGGCTAAAATTTATTCCTTTCGAACATTATATCCTTCTATCTTTTCTATATTTTTAGTTAAATTGATAATTGATGTAAATGTCGTACATTTTTACCTGCGTGAAGTTAGCAAGAGTTAGCTAACAAGACTGGTATTTTCTAGGCAGAGGGTGACTCATATAAATAAAAAATGTTTTTTAATAATTTATTAATAAAACTGAATGAAATATAATAAAATAAACCAAAAAACGATATATTTTAATAAAATGCTCATTATTGCACTAAAGTTTGCATATTTATGGCATATTTATAGCATAAAAATGCATTTATTGTTAATGTTCACATCATTTTTATTGCTGAACATTTGGTCCAAAAATTTTCAATAAAGGAGCTTGGTTGCTAATATGAGAGGTATAGGGTTTGATTCGTCTTGAAATAAGCTTTCATTTGAGACATTAAAATTGAACAAAAGCCAATACGTTTTTTTTTTAATTAATTAAAAAGTATTTTTTCATATGATTTTTCTTGCTGAACCGATAGAAGCTTAATTTGTAGTCGAAAAGTCTCGTCTGTACAGACAGTTCTGTTTAAGTGGCAACACAATCGTAATAACGAAAAATGCTGCCAAAATGTTAATACAATCTGTACAGATAGAAAATTTGAAAAAAAAAAAATAAGAAAGAATTGTAAAGTCAAGTATGTTCGACTGCAAGATTCCCTGTACCCAATCTTTATATACCTTAAGTCTTACCCTAATGCCATACTTTATTGTATTGGGTTTTCATACGAAAACTTAAATAAAAGGTGTTCATTTGTATTAGGGCTTTACCTTAATTTTTTTTGGTCCTACCCATAATGGAATATTTCATTGGGACTGCCACAGACATAATTTATGCTATATTTGAATTTTCTAAAATATGAAACAAAAAATTTTTGGCAAAAAATGTAAATTTTGAATTAGATTTATATGGAGTTACAATGGAGTTATTGAAAACCCGTTTGTAAGTGATCACTTGACTGCTTTGAAAAGTCAAAGTTTCAAATATTGTGGCCCTATCTCTTATAGTCTCCGAGAATCTCCTTTCAATGCTGATCAAGAATATATATATATATATATATATATATATATATATATATATATATATATATATATATATATATATATATATATATATATATATAGATGTATATATATATATATATATATATATATATTTATTTATACTTCATAGTGTCTATGTTGCCTCCTTCTGCTTGTGACATACATTTTACAAACTTAATATACCCTCCCCTTACCGTTTGGGAACAGGGTATAAAAAAAAGCGCGAACAATCAAAAAGTAATTAATCATCATGCCGGTAAGTAGACATTTTTTAAAAAATATAATTTTTTAATTTAAATTTTTTTTTTTTAATAATTTTTTTTTTTTTTTTTTTTTTTTTGTAAAAAAATTTTTTTTTCTATTTTTTTAAATAATTTTTTTTTTATTTATTTAATTTTATTATTTTTGAACAGAAATATATAAGCTTTTTGCTGCCCTGCAGTTTCAAGCTGGGCGACAAGTTAATATCCTGCGGCGAGAGTGTGGTGGCAACGGTGGCCTTGCCGACCGGACGGCACGACCACCGCAGGGATACATTGGGCACTAGGTACGTAACGTACCAAGTGCCCAATGACTTTCCGAGGGGACCCTGCGTCCTCCGTTGCGGTGGTCGTACCACCAAGGCGACGCCGGCGGACTTGAGAGTCATACAAAGAATGAAAAGTGCGAATGTCGCTGCCAATGTAGTTGCTGCCGGTCCTTCTGCAGCTTCTTCTGCTGTTGAGGCTGCTGTTGTTGAGGATGTTGTTGATGATGCTGTTGTTAATGCTGCTGTGGTTGATGCTACTGCCGATCCTGCTGTGGATCCTGCTGCTGTTGATGCTGCTCCTGCTGCCACTGAGGCCACATTGGCCTCTTTGGCAGAGCTCTCTATTAAAAAATAGTAAACATAAATATGCAATATAAAATTTATTGAAACAAAAATAAAAAAAAATAAAAAAAGTATTCGATATTTTTCTTAAATTTTTAATTTAATAATATAACAAGAACAAAGCTAACTTCGGTTGGACCGAAGCTTATACATATTCCTGTTACACATCATTTGACGTTGATAGACCTTCTGTAGCATATCGCTTTGGTTGTATAATTAAATAGACCAAATAGTAGAGCAGATGAAGGTGACTTATCGCAACATAGCACGTATCTTGCTTTCCGGCTCCTATCTCGTCGGCAAGTGGAAGTGGGTTCAGGAATTAAATGTGCGAAATCTTGCTCTGACGCTAAAACTTTAAAAAAAAAATTACACGTGCTAAGGGAAAGGGTAAAGAAAGAGGAAAAGAGGGGAAAAGAAAAGAATAACAAATTGTGATGACATTAAACCTACAATGGTAAGTGCTTTGGTGTCCAACACATACGTTCGCCCACCCTACCATGATCACTTATTCCAAAGAAGGCATACAATTTATAGTGATCCCAAAAAAAAAAAAATATATTTACTTAACCCGCCATGAAAATTGAACTGCCTGAAATCAGGACCTTAAACGTGTCTAGCACATAGCTAGAGAAATAAACAAAATGATGAAGATAAGATACAAAATAATTTTAATTTTAATTGAATTCATTTTTTTTCCTTCTCAAATTTTCATTTTTCACAATTAAATTAATATTTAAAAAAAAATATAATAAAATTCAAAACAAACTTATTTAATTCCTTTAAGATTTACATTAATTAATTAAAAAAAACTACTAAAAACTAATACACTTTAAATATAAAGAAATGTATGTGCAAGGTAAATTAAAAGAGAGTCACTGAAATATTAAATAATAATATGTGTATAAAAATGTATCAATATATATAAAAATAATAAAAAAAATTAAGTAATACTAATAATCAGATAATTTGCAGCATGATTAAAATATATATATATATATATTATTTTTTATAGTACATACAATATAAACAGACTTCAAATTTTAAATTACGAAGAAATTAAATTTTTTTAATAATTATTATTTTTTTGTTTAAAGCAAGGAGATTTTTAAATATACCCAGTTAACCGCACGTAGGGTATTGAAATTAACTATTTCACTAAAGTTTAATTTTATGCAAAAAAAAAAATGCTTATTAACATAATTTAATTTATTATAACCGAGTGATATTGTAGTAGGGTATTAATTAACCGCGTAAAGAAAAAAAAATAAATTTAATAAAATAAATATTCAGACTCACTTTACATAGGTTTGTCCCACGCCGGAAGATCTTCCAACAGCGGCTGACTGTTGAGCTGATTGAAATAATAATAAATTTTCTGCAACATTTGTGTGATCGTTAGCAACACTCCTGAACCTTCGATATTTTACGATGATTACAACAACCAATGATATGAACAGTTAGGTTGATGTTGTTGTAATCATTTGCAAAGTGGCTTAACTTTTGTATTTGGAATTTGAAATAAGTTTTAACACTGTTTAACACATTTCTTTTCACGTCACTTTCTTTTTATTTTTATATCTTGCACATTCATTTTCGAGAAAAAAAAAATATAAACTAATCGCTGAACTTCAATTTTTTATTATTTCATTTTTTTTTTTTTTTTTTTTTTATTTGCACATTTTTCTTTCACTATTCCTGCCTAAGTAGCACGTAGAAGAATGTATTAAAACGGTCGATCGAAGCCGTAGCCAACAAAGGATGACTTTTAAGATCCTAATGAGCGCATCACCGTTTTGTTTCCAGTATTTTTTTGTGAAGAAAAAAATTAAAAGTTTAGCTCCTTACTAAACGCATAGTCTGTAAATTTTAGAAACAATCGAGATGAAGGGTGTTTTTCGTATAGTGTGATAGGATTAAATAGATATTTACCCATGTGGACAAGGCGTAGAATAAAACGTATCTCTCTCTTTAAAAAAGCAAATAAATTTAATAATTGAATGTTGCTTTGATGTAATGTTAATGAAGGCCGATGCTATTTATTATGTCGGATTGCAATGTAAATGCAATGCGGCAGTAAACAATTGCCTTTAACAAAATGTATATTTATTTTGCAGAGTGAATATTTCTTTAACTGCACTCGATGACGATTGGATTTGAAAAGAATGAGTTTCAATTTTTCCTTCAACAGGAAGTCTTGACTCAGAAAAATTAAAGAGAGAGTATTAGTAAATTGACATATTTGACACCTGTCAAGTCTTTATTCAGCAACAAAATACCTGTCATCATTCACAATAAATAATTTAAGTCGTTATAATTTAAATAGTAAAAGATCAATTATATTGGGAATTTTTCTAATCTGTTACAAATTTGGATTTACTGTATCTTATTAAATATAAAAAAACAGATGAGCGGAAAGCACCACTACACAATACATAATTCCATTTTATAAGCTAAAAAACAAGCAAGTGGGGTGTTTCGTCTGTACTTTTTTCCCACCCACGTGTAAAAATTCTTTCATTTTTATTTCTTTAAAAAAAATTTTTTCCGGGGACACCTAATGGGAGACCCCAAGGAATCTCATCGGCCAAAGATATTTACCTCAGCACCAAGCTGCAACGAGACAACCGGATTTTTATCAGGTGAGCAAACGTTTCCGGCTAATCTGCTCATATTATTTCTTATCAGAGCCAGATCTGAGCTGAACCCGGACCCCTCCATCTGGCCCTGTTCAGTGTCAAGCCCCCATACATCGCAATATAACATCTGTTCAGTGCAACTCTTGCCTTAACTGGTGTCACTTAAGATCGTGCACCAATCTCAACTCACACAGAGACTGGTCACCCAACTTCATCGCTGATTGCTGCACAAACACCAGTTCTTCAGCGTTAACACCACCTCAACGCCATGACCCTCTTAGTCCTGTCACTGTGCAACAATCCCCCGTTGTTCATGTACAGCCTTCAACACGACCGTCAGATACCCCTTGCTCAGCGCAATACGCTGTTCCGTGTGTAGTTGCACCTTTCGACGTAGAACGAGGCCAGTTACATGCAATGGCTGCGGTGGGTTGGTCCATCTCAGACGATGCACAAATTTGCATTTTTAAAGCAAGAAGTTAAATATATCATCACTACCACACTCTCCCACGTAACACCCGATCCTTTGCTCGAAACAATGAGCATCAGTGTGAATGCTGGCGATTCCAACATTGAAATCGTAAACGGTTATATCACACCTGTTAACAGCGTGGGTAACAATTACAGCCCGGAAATAAACTACCTCTTACTGGCCGAAGATTAAATTATCTTAGGCGATTTTAATGCTTACCACAGTTCATGGTTCTCCCAGCTTCAAGATGACCATCGCGGGATCTACTTTGCAGACCAGATTGAACGCTCCAACTTTAGTTCAATTAATGATGATTTTCCCACGAGAGTCACAGCAAATAGTTCCAGCTCTCCTGACATTTCCATCGTCAGTGCGTCGCTTCTAGCCCGAATATCCTGGCAAACTGACATTGCTTTAAACTCAGACCACATATCCGTCGTAGTTACCGTGGAGAAACCCGAAACATTCATCGTTCCTGAAAACCGTACTTTAATGAATTACAACAAAGCTAACTGGTCTAGCTTCGCAGAGTACGTAGACCAGACGCTCTCAGAATGCCCTACCCCAATCGACGCAATAGTAGGCGAGCGTGTTTTCAGAGAAACCATCTGCAAAGCCACCAAAAGATACATCCCTTCCGGACGCATCCCTGCGCCCGAATTTCCCACCAGAGGCCAGCTCATTGGCTGAGCAACGTGACCAGTTACGTTCGCTGGATCCTGGTGATGAACGCATTGCACCCCTTACCAGCGAGATTAATAAACTCGTAGCAGAACATCGGCGTACCAAGTGGCTCAGGCAGTTGGAGGATTGCTATATGGGATCACAGAAGCTCTGGACAACCATACGGCGATACCCAGTGCACTAGAGCAGACCTGTTGATATGGGAGTTCATACCGCCCGATCTCCCTCCTGTCTCCTGTTGCGAAAGTCGTTGAGGCACTCATGCTTCCGACACTAAAAGAACATTTTCGCTTAGCAACACATCAGCATGACTTTAGAAAGTGCCGCCGCACTGTCTCGGCGCTTACTAAAATGACAACACACATTGCAGACGGTCTTAACAGCAAATGACCCTGCAATCGCTCTACCGTCGATGCACTGGACCTGTCTTAAGCTTTTGATACAGTCGATCATGCCATAATGCTCAACGATATACTCGACTCAACGATTCCTTGTAGCATGAAAAGGTGGCTTTCTGCCTATCTCAATGGCAGAAGGTAAGTTAAAATTTTTTGTATTTTATAAATTATTTTTTTAAGTTTTATTCTTGTAGCTTGTTATAAAATGATATGGACCAAAGATGCGACTGTCCTCCTCCTCGTTTGTGGAAGGAAAGTATTGAAAAATACGCGGTGTGCGAAAAAAACACGCATATATTTTTAAAGAAATTGCTGAAAAAAATGAAAAAAATATGGACCAAGTGCTGTTGAGGTCAAAAAATAAAATAAAAAAAAAATAAAATAAAAATTTCACGAAAAAATACAGGTAAATTTTTAAATCCAAATCGAGCATACATTCAACATTATATTTTTACAAATTGAACAATTTTTTTTATTTCCGTCAAATTGGCAGCTATACAAAAAAAATAATGGAATACAAGCAGCAAATAAGGTCATTAATTTTGATGGCTTGATGGTATTTACGTATATAGTTATAGTGCATATATTTATAATTCTTTTTCAGAATCTAACTCTTCTTCTCAATGCGGTCCAAGGTGATGATGACAAGGAGTATATTGGTAAATTTTTTTTTGGAAACATATACATTTATCATTGTGCATACGTTAACAATTTGAATTTCAGATTCGTCAATAGATGTAGAGAATGCTGATGAACCTTCATCATATCGACCGAAAAGCAGGCGTCTTGACAAATTAACAAATCTTGACAAAATAATTGATATTGAGGAAAAAAAGTTGGAAGTAATGACTGAAGTTGCACAGGAAATGAAGTCCTTCCACACGAAAATACTTGAATTTTTGGGAAGTAAGAAAAATTATAATAATATAATGTTTGTGAATCACTAACTTGTACCTGCGGTTTTGTTCTCATTTGTTCTCATTTTTTTGTTTTTTGTAGTTGCTTGATTCTTTTTGTTTTGATTTAAATAAATGTATTTTTAGAAAAAAATAAGTGCGTTTTTATTGTTTTGTGTTTTTTTTTCTTCTGCTTGTCAAATAATAAATTTATAATGCTGAGAGAAGAGTTTATATTACCAAATTCGCCGCCTGTCTGTCCAACGTATTAAAAATTAACATAGTCACCAAGGTATTCATTAAACCCAGAAGCAAGCCAGCTTAATGCAGACATTTCTACAATGTTAATCAAAATAGCAGTAGAACCCAGAAGCGATTCTTTAAACACTGCGACATAGTCCTCACTTTTATCATAAAATAAATCCATAGTTAAATTTTAAGCTTCGTATTTATAGCCTTGTTGAATCGGTTGTTAAGCGATCAGTCAAGGGAAAGAGGTGTATATCAGAGCAGAGAACGTCAAGGGTGTCACTTTTTGGCACCCGAATCACACTTATAAATTTAGAGTACTTGTCGCACTCACAAACAGCAAGAAAAGAATAACACATTCAAACGCACAAATCGCTTTCCGTGTTTCGTGTTTTTGCATTTTGTCACTCACTTTAACAGTAATCGTCGATTCTATTTCACCAAACACCCAAAAATTTTGCGTAGATAAGTGAACGGCACAGTGCACTCAAAGCAAATGTACGAACAGCAACGATAGATCACAAAAAGCAATGCGCAATAATGTGGTGAGCGCGAAATACTCATGTTTTACAGTTATGATTTCGAGTGTGTTCAACTTTATGCATGAGCAGGGCATTGAGCAGTGATGCCAACTTTTGTTTGAAAAAAAAGCTGTTTTTGACGGGAGGAACGATGCAAAAAACCTAAAAAAAATTTTTAAAAAATCCATAAAAAAAGCTAGTTTTTCAATTCATTAAGTTTCTGTATTTCTGTAATACAAAATCATTTTTTAGAAGTAATTTAAGCAGCAACTGCTGTGTTATTTATAAAATGTCAATAATTTCATCGATGTTATCCTCATTTCCTTGATTTTCACTATCATATGCTAGTCCCGTTCCTATCATCCGTAGAAATTTGTTGGGAAGCTGATATGTGTAACAACACTTGTCGAGTCTGCGCAAGCCATATCTGTAAATTCATAATAAAATATATTATTTTCATTTTAAGTAGCAAACAATTAAACCAATTACCTTACATAAAGTACACTGTTAAGTGTACTTAAGTTAAGTTTATTTCGCAGTTTTGTTTTCACAAGATTGACTTGGCTAAATATGCGCTCCACTTCGGCGTTGGACCAAGGCAACGATAAAATACCAATGGCAACGTCAGCCAGTTCTGCAAATGTATTGTTGCCCCCAGAATCCTTATAGGAATTGACTTCAATCCAAAATTTTGTAGTGCTATCAATATTTTGCCATTTCACAAAGTGAATTTTTTTGTATTGGCTTTCAATTTTTTCTATATTTTGGCAGTTAAGGCCTTCCAATAAAGGAATAACATCTTTTTTGTTGTGGCGCAATACATTATTCACAGAAAATATATCCTAAATGTTATAGTTATCCGGAAGCCTTAAAATAAAAAAAAAGTTATTTATTTAATTATACGGTATCAAATTAAGGTTAGTTACCTCTGTTTTAGTTGCTTAATAAGCTCTACCAAAAATTTTGAGCAGCAGTCTCGAACCTCTTTTTCAACAAATGGATCCAGTTTTATTAATTTGATATGTTTTTCAAATTCATATCCTTTGTTGAGATCTTCTTGGACATATTGTTCAATGTTCTCTGTTTCCAATATATCAACATCTATATCAGGTGGAATTATGCCCTTTTTCAAAGATTGAATGGCCAACGTCAAATCATTCAATAACTCTGTTGCATTTGTGTTGTTGCTCTGAAAACACTTGTTCACTCTTTGCAATTCCGACAAAATCGGATTTAAAAAAAGTAAATACAAGTAGTTCTTATCATTAAACATTTGATGCAAGAGTTCAGCTTTATGACATTTTTCTTTTTTTGCTGCTAAGCCAAAATGGAGTTTTAGCTCTTCCCATTGCTGTAGTATCCGTGACACCGCTAACTCAATTGACAGCCATCTTGTGTCGCACACCTTTGGGATCTTCAATGGATCCTTGAAGAAGTATATTATGAAAAGTTAGGTTTTAATTTTAATTAAATTATTAATAATACATAAAGAGACGATTACACAGCAAATATCGAAATTTTTATAACATATAAAACGTATAGTTAGAACGTTAGAACAAGAACGAGTTAGTACAAATACAACGAACACAATATGAATAGTTGAGTGTTTTCCAAACCTTGTCGTCGTTTATACACTGATATATTTTTATACCCGTTTCACAAAGTGTAAACGGGTATATTCAGTTTGTCCGAAAGTTTGCAACGCATTGAAGGAGACATCGGAGACCCCATAAAGTATATATATTATTGATCAGCTCGATGAGACGAATCGATTTAGCCATGTCCGTCTGTCTGTCCGTCTGTCCGTCTGTCTGTCTGTTGCGATGGCTGTTACTCGGAAAGTTTTAAAGATATTGACATGAAATTTGAAACTTAAGCTTTTGTGCTCCTAGTTACTTTGTATACCAGAACCAAGGTGCCACGCCCATTTTTAGATATAGCCCCCATACAAACTTACCACTTTTTTCGACTATTTGTATGAAAATAGTTAGTATTTATAAATGCTTTTACTACAATATAGGGTAAAAATACTTCTAATGGCATCCAATATCAAAAGAATGTTGCCACGCCCATTTTCAGATATAGCCCCTGTGAAAACCCGCGCAAAAAAAATAAGAAGCCCCCCCCCACAAAAAAAAAGAGCCCCGTTAACACTCTCTCATTCTCACTATTGTTTCTCTCTCATTATTATAAGTTAGTTTAGTTTATATTTGACATTTGAAGTGACCGCTTTAAGGCGGGACGAATAAAGATCATTTGTAATAAATGTAAAGTGTTATCATTGGAGTATTGGTTTATTACATTGGCGACGAGGTAAAAAAAAAAATTAATTAAATTATTTGTAATAAAATTGTTAATAACAATATAAAAAAAAAAGAATATTTATGCAGCGTGGTTGTTTGTGCATATGAAAAATTTATTGCTAAGAACCGTTAGTTTTCTGTGTATTGCGAATTGAAAAAAAACATGGTGAACATATATATATAAATAAAGAGAAGAAAGAAGATAACAACTCTAAGAAAGAGGAAAAAGAAAAATACCGTTTTGTTAAATTTAAGAGAAATTTTGATTCTTTATAAGAACAGTAAGAATAATATACAGGTATACATGATTGAAGGGATGGGGATATGAGTTGTTTGTTACTATTCGAAAAAAAACATGAGAAAGATAAGAACAAGAGTCGATATGAAATACTAAACAAATGTTTAATAAACAAAATAACACTATCTGACAGTGGTCAGAGGCGAACTGCCGATGAAATATTAAACAAATGTTTAATAAAAAAAAAAAAAAAAAAAAAAAAAAAAACTGTAATATTATCTGACAGAGGTCAGAGGCGAAATGCCGATAAAAGAAGAAAGGAAAGAAAAAAATGAGATAAAGAAAAAAAAAACGTTGAAATGCTCGATAGAAGCATTTAATGAATAATTATTCTTTGCAGGCACAACATTGATCCACATTTGCAATGACTGAGAACATCATTAAACCTTTTCTATGTGAATGTATTGAGAATTCATTACTCCAAAATGAATGGGAGAAATGGCTGCGAGCTTTTATGATATACCTAGAGGTTGACGAAGTCAAATCAGCTATTCAGAAACGGACAAAATTATTACACTTGGGAGGTACGCAATTACAGACGGTTGCATATGCACTGCCCGGCGCCATAGCTGAATTTAACGAGATCGATCAAAATGATGTATTTTTTATATTGGTCGACAAACTAACATCTTACTTCTCACCCAAACAAAATTCGACATTCGAAAGACACCTTTTTAGGAAAATATCTCCTGAAGAAGGCGAAACTTTTGGGAAGTTTATTCTGCGATTGCGTCAACAAATTCAAAAATGCAGTTTTGGGTCCACGAAAGCCGAAATAGAAGAAATATGTTTAAAGGACAAAATAATTGACACTTGGGCGAGTACAGAACTAAAAAGAAATTGTTAGAAAAAGAACAAACCCTAAGCGAAATTATTGAGGCGTGCCAGGTGGACGAAGAAATAAACAAGCAATCGAAACTCATGCAGTTGAAGCCGTTGCCAGAAACCATAAATAAAATCACCGGTTGGAAATCGCGAAAAACCAATCAATTCGATTGTGGGCGGTGTGGGCGATCAGGTCACAAAGAAGACAATCCGATGTGCCCGGCAAGACAAAATAAATGTAATCGATGCTCCCGACTAGGTCATTTTTGCCCGCAAATGCCGAACAAACCTGAAACGTCCTTACCCTCAATCGACCGATGGGAAAGATTTGGAGAATTCCAAGCGTAAATTTGTGAATAGAATTGAAGATAAAAACCAGCAAAATTGTTTCAAGATAGACAGTGACGAGGAATATGAAGAACGGATACAATGCCGAATTGGAGGTGAAAATGTTTCTTTGATAATCGATTCGGGATCCCGTTTTAATCTAATTTCTAAAGACGATTGGTTAAGTCTTAAATCAAAGAATGCAGCAGTTTTCAATGTTCGCGGAAATTCACAAAATCAATTTAGAGGATACGCTTCGGATGAAATTCTAAATGTTATTTGTGTTTTCGAGGCGCCGATAGCGATCAAGCAGAACCCCGAACTAATTGCAACCTTTTTCGTAATTGAAAAGGGACGGCAGTCATTACTGGGGCGAGAAACAGCAACAAAATTAAATGTTCTTCGAGTTGGATTACCAGTTAACAACGTTGAAATCGTAGCGCCGTTTC
Source organism: Leucophenga varia (assembly GCA_018903435.1). NCBI lineage: Eukaryota > Metazoa > Arthropoda > Insecta > Diptera > Drosophilidae > Leucophenga > Leucophenga varia. The sequence goes on from JAEIFJ010001105.1 coordinate 44,108, forward strand.
CCAAGTGGAAAGGTATTAGTGTAAAACTAACGATAGATCCCTATGTTGATCCCGTAAAACAACCAATGAGACGTATTCCTGTCGCACTTGAAGATAAAGTCAATGCTAAGTTAGAGGAAGCCTACAATCTGGATATTATTGAACCCATCGAGGGTCCCAGCCCGTGGATCTCTCCTATTGTGGTTGCGTTCAAGGAAAATGGGGATATTAGACTATGTTTGGATATGAGACAGGCCAACCGTGCGATTCTTCGAGAAAATTACCCATTGCCTACATTTGAATCTTTTATGACTAAGTTAAGAGACGCCAAAATATTTTCACGATTGGATCTTAAGGACGCATACCATCAATTAGAATTGGACGAATCAAGTAGACAAATAACAACCTTCATTACACCTCGAGGTTTATTTAGGTATAAGCGATTAATGTTCGGCATAAATGCAGCGCCGGAAATCTTCCAACGACGAATGGAGGAACTTTTGGCATCGTGCAATAACGTCATGAATTATATCGACGATGTTATTATTTTTGGAAGTAGCAATGAGGAACATGATAAAGCACTTGGAAAGGTTCGAAATGTTTTCAAAGACAATAACGTACTTTTAAACGATGAGAAGTGCATTTGGAAGGCAAACAGAATTAAATTCTTGGGACACATCTTAACGGATAAAGGGATTGAAGTAGACCCTGAAAAAATTGAAGCCATTATATTATTTCGGTCACCTAAAAATAAGGAAGAGACGCGTAGTTTCTTAGGATTGGTAACCTATGTCGGGAAATTCATTGCAGACCTGGCGAACCAAACAGAGCCTTTACGTGAGCTGCAAAAAAAGACCGGAAGTTTATCTGGGGACCATCTGAAGAAAATGCGTTCAAGAATCTGAAGTCGGCTTTAACTAAGATTCCGAGTCTCTCGTATTTTAACCCTAAAAATAGAACGCGATTAATTGCGGATGCTAGTCCGGTAGCGGTAGGTGCAGTATTGCTACAGTTTAACGATGATGACGAGCCAAGTATAATTGCATTTGCTAGCCGCAGCCTAACAGAAGTAGAGAAGCGATACTCCCAAACAGAAAAAGAGAGTTTGGCGTTGGTCTGGGCAGTAGAAAAATACTTCTTTTATTTGATAGGACTAGAGTTTGAATTGGTGACTGACCATAAGCCACTAGAAACCATTTTTAAGCCAACATCAAAACCTCCGGCGCGCATTGAAAGATGGCTTCTGCGTCTTCAGGCGTATAAATTTCGTGTTATTTATAAATCAGGAAAGGAAAATATAGCTGACAGTTTATCACGGTTGTGTGAGCGAATGCCAACCAGTTGTTTCGATATGAAAGGTGAGCACAACATATTGCGAATTATTGAAAATACTACACCAACATCGATGGGTATATCTGAAATCGCCGAAAACAGTGCGCGGGATGAAGAAATAGTTGACGCAATGATGTGCCTTCAACAGGGGTCTTGGGAGTCCGCACTTTCAAATAAATTATACCCATTCCGATATGAGTTATCAACTATTGGAACAATTATGCTAAGAGGAGTTCGCATAGTCATTCCATCCACACTTAGACAAAAAGTGCTGGAACTGGCACATGAAGGACATCCAGGTGAATCGGCTATGAAGCGAAGATTGAGGTCAAAAGTATGGTGGCCCCAAATTGACAGGGATACCGAGAAATTTGTAAAGAACTGTTTAGATTGTATTTTAGTATCCCAAGCAACAAACCCACCGCCGATGAAGAGAACAGAGTTTCCGAATGGCCCATGGATTTCAATTGCTACAGATCTATTAGGGCCACTACCCAACAACGAATATATTTTAGTTTTAATAGATTACTACTCAAGGTACATGGAGTTTAAATTTTTGCGCTCTATCACATCGGAATCACTTATTGAGGCGTTTAGTGAAATTTTTAGTAGGCTGGGATACCCAAAAGAGTTACGAACTGATAATGGCCGACAATATGTAAGTGTTGAGTTTAGGAACTATTGTAAATCGTGCGGGATCCAACAAATAACAACACCTCCTTATTGGCCACAAGCTAACGGTGAAGTCGAGAATATGAATAAGGCTTTAGTCAAGCGGTTGAAGATAGCTCACCAACATAAGAGAAATATTAAGGATGAAATCCGATCTTTTACATTAATGTATAATGTCACTCCTCATGGGACCACAGGCACTGCTCCAACAGAGTTAATGTTTAATAGAGTCATTCGAGACAAAATTCCTGGGGTACAAGATTTAGTGGGGGAGTTCACAGACTCAGCAGAACGGGATAATGACTGTATAAGTAAACAAAAGGGAAAAGAAATTGCTGACAAAAGAAGAGGAGCAAAGGAAGTAAAAATAGACGTAGGAGACAAGGTTGTACTCAAGAATGTAGTTTTTCCCCACAAACTAACACCAAACTTTGACATCACGGAATATGAAATTTTGAAAAGAGAAGGGAATATAGTACAGGTAGTTGGGGGAGGCAAAACGCTCATGAGACATGTAAGTCACCTTAAAAAGGTCCCTGGTGAAATGGAATCTTCCAATGTCACCAACACGGAGTCGGTTTCAACAAATGCCGCAAGACAACCCCCGGATCCAGCAACACAAACCGAGCAGTCAACACCAGAAGAAAACGGCACAAATCCCACGGAAGAATTAAAACTCAAACTCGTAAGAAAAGAAGGGATGTGGCAACCCGCGCCAAGATGCTAAGTGGCAACCCACGACGACAAGAGAGACCGCGTTAACACTCTCTCATTCTCACTATTGTTTCTCTCTCATTATTATAAGTTAGTTTAGTTTATATTTGACATTTGAAGTGACCGCTTTAAGGCGGGACGAATAAAGATCATTTGTAATAAATTTAAAGTGTTATCATTGGAGTATTGGTTTATTACAGCCCCCATACAAACTTACCATTTTTTTCGATTTTTTGTATGAAAATACGTATTATTTATGAATATATTTAATCCAAATAGGGTAAGAACACTTTTTATATCATCCAATGTTTAATCTAAGGCGCCACGCCCATTTTTATGTATAGCCTCCATACAAACTTACCGCCCATTTTCGAGTTTTTATATCAAAACATTTACTATTTCTGATTGAATTCAATTAAATTTGGTAAAATCAATTCCAATGTCCACCTAAGTGAACACTTTCTATATGGTAAGGATCGGGCAAATATAACATAAAGCCTCCATACAAATTTGACCAAATTCATCGTGAAATTTAATCTAAGCACCTGGTGAACATATAAACTATAAAAAGTGTTGTGTAACGGGTATTTCAGCTTCGGTTCCACCGAAGTTAACGTTTTTTCTTGTTTTGTACTCAAATTGTCTAGCGGAACTTTTCGAAAACCAAGTATAAGTCTCGTGTACTAAAAACTCCAAACTTGCCGGCATAAAATCTTTGCAAACATGACTTACAGCCAATTGGATTGAATGGCAGACGCACTTTATTAAAATCAAGGAAGGTGCCTCCTTCTTTAGTTCAGTATAGACACTTTTATTTACTCCTATCATCACACTGGCATTATCGGTGCCAATGCCTATTAAATTTTTTATGTCAAGTTTGCCCTCCTTCAACTCTTTTTAATGGCCTCAACAATGCAGGATGCGTTTCCATGCTCTAAGTAAATTAGATTTAAAAATGTGGAAACGAACTTTTCATGTTGAACCGAAAAATAATTGATGGCAACCCCTAATTACATATTGAATTACATAAAAAAATTTTAACAATATTATATACAGGGTCCGCCACGTAACTTTTTTTTTTTTTTGCAATAAAAACAAAACGGTTCATCCGATCATCAAATTTTTTTTCATATTAAAGTACAATCCTTCCGGTTACTTATGGAATATAAGTTCGTTCAAATGGCTGCCTCGGCTGGCCTTGCAGTACGCCATTCGGTCGACCCAATTTTTGAGGACATTTCCGATTGTTTGCGGCCGTATTTCGGCAATGGCGACGCGAATGTTGTCCTTCAAAGCTTGAATTGTCGCTGGCTTGTCCACATAACACTTGTCTTTGACGGCGCCCCACAAATAATAATCCAACGGTGTCAAATCACAGCTCCGAGACGGCCAAACGACATCAGAATTTCGGCTGATAATTCGGTCTCCGAAAACAGTGCGCACAAGATCGATCGTAACGCGTTCCTCAATCGTATACACAACCATTTTCGTTCAGCGGAAGGATAAAACTAACTTTCTGTACAATCAGATGTGACATCAGTGTTGCCACACTCGAAATAACCACTAGTTCAAAAAAAAAATGTTAGATGGCGGACCCTGTACATAGGAAACAAAAAATAATTATAATTGAGAAATACATACCTAAAAGTTTAGTGACACTTATATCAGTTGACTCATCTATTTGAAGGCTAAACTTTGAGTTCCCAATATCACTTCGCAAGTCCTCGTAAAAGTGCAGTCCCAAAACATTTTTTATGATGTTGGTGCACTTTGTCCTGTGTAGTCGTATGCGACTCGCGCTATCACCTTCGAAGTATTTGACGCATAGGTTCCCCAAATGGTCTAACTGTGCAAACGATGTGTGCTCAGCAATAAACAAACATAGTGCTGCTTCCTGCTCCATCGTCTTGACCGGCAAAGTAACAAAATCAATTTTGTTTGCCTGCATGAAGCCGCTCGTAGCACTTTTATGCTTTTTAGTTAAAGCATGGGCGCGCAAATCAGAAAGTTTTGCGGTTAATGTGCACTTGCAATAACTGCACAAAACTCTTGTTTCGTTTGTGTCGTCTTTACGTGCTCAAGTCTTAAATTCGTCGCTTTTTAACCAGGCGTCCCGACATTTTTGTTTGTATTCTTTAGGCATTTTTAATTTTAAATCACTCGAATCGACTTAAATAAGCACACTTCACATTTGCAATTATCGGTGTTTTTTGCAGTTATGCCATTTTCGTTTTTATTTTTGCTCTTTCGCACTCATGCATGGTAAACTGTGCAGACATTTTAAACAGTACAACATGTGTATGTGAGAAAGAGAAAAAAAGCGAAAGTGGCATAACTGTTTTTTTGAAGTTGTTTCACAGCACTATACAATCGAAATATTACTTAAGTGTTGGTAACCATCGACAAAACAGTGTCAGCAATAATTTTTTTGTGCTTTTGGGCATGTACAAAAAAAATCTGAAAAAAAACATTTCAAAAAAAAACAAGAAAAACGTTAACTTCGGTGGAACCGAAGCTGAAATACCCGTTACACAACACTTTTAATAGTTTATATGTTCACCAGGTGCTTAGATTAAATTTCACGATGAGTTTGGTCAAATTTGTATGGAGGCTTTATGTTATATTTGCCCGATTCTTACCATATCGAAAGTGTTCACTTAGGTGGACATTGGAATTGATTTTACCAAATTTAATTGAATTCATTCAGAAATAATAAATGTTTTCATATACAAACTCGAAAATGGGCGGTAAGTTTGTATGAATGCTATACATAAAAATGGGCGTGGCGCCTTAGATGACATAAAAAGTGTTCTTACCCTATTTGGATTAAATATACTCATAAATAATACGTATTTTCATACAACAAATCGAAAAAAGTTGTAAGTTTGTATGGGAGCTATATCTGAAAATGGGCGTGGCAACATTCTTTGATATTGAATGCCATTAGAAGTATTTTTACCCTATATTGTAGTAAAAACAATCATAAATAATAACTATTTTCATACAAAAAGTCGAAAAAAGTGGTAAGTTTGTATGGGGGCTATATCTTAAAATGGGCGTGGCAATATTTTTTTGATAATGGATGCCATTAGAAGTATTTTTTACACTACATTGTACTAAAAGCATTCATAAATAATAACTATTTTCATACAAAAAGTCGAAAAAAGTGGTAAGTTTGTATGGGGCTATATCTGAAAATGGGCGTGGCACCTTGGTTCTGGTATACAAAGTAACTAGAAGCACAAAAAGCTTAAGTTTAAAATTTCAGGTCAATATCTTTAAAACTTTCGGAGTAACAGCCATCGCAACAGACAGACAGACGGACAGACGGACAGACAGACGGACAGACAGACAGACGGACATGGCTAAATCGATTCGTCTCATCGAGCTGATCAATAATATATATACTTTATGGGGTCTCCGATGTCTCCTTCAATGCGTTGCAAACTTTCGGACAAACTGAATATACCCTTTTACACTCTGTGTAACGGGTATAAAAAAATCCAGAATTCCCGCTGCCCGCTGTTTTCAAATTTTTCTAGCAAATTGATTTAGAAAAAAGCCAGACTTGACGGGAAAAAAAGCGAATCTGGCAACACTGGCATTGAGCACTGATCGCTGGTTTGTTTTTTAGTCGCTTGGTTTCAATTGTTAATTGATGCCTTAGAAGGAATAAGCAAAATGACTAAAACGCCGGACTCTATAAAAAGTAAAATTGATTGTGGAACGTACACTTTAGCAAAAAAACATAAGGGAAGAAGTGTTATATGGAACATTTTACTTTCCATTGTTAAAGAAGACGAAAGTGCCGTGGAAGGGTGGCTATTTTGCAGAACCTGCCGAAAAGTGCTGAAATTTGTGGCTGGCCACACATCAAATTTGTCTCGGCATAACTGTTGCATGACATTAAGGCAACCAAGAGAAGTGTCGAAAGTGTCGGCAACAGACAAAGCAGAAGCTATTGAAAAATGCAGTCAATGGATTGTCCAAGATTGTCAGCCGCTTTCATCAGTAGCCGAGCCCGGATTTAAAAGCATGGTGCAGTTTTTTATCAAAATTGGTGCCGCCTATGGGGATCACATAGGTGTGGATGACTTGCTGCCTACTCCATCAACGCAATGAGACAGCAAAACATGGCTTTTTATTATACCCGTCACATATAGTGGGGGTGTTATCGATTTTATCCGAAAGTTTGCAACGCTGGAAGGATGGACCCTATAAAGTATATATATTCTTGGTCAGCTCGATGAGACGGATCGATTTAGCCATGTCCGTCTGTCTGTCCGTCTGTCTGTCTGTCCGTCTGTCCGTCTGTCCGTCTGTCTGTCTGTTGCGATGGCTGTTACTCGAAAAGTTTTAAAGATATTGACCTGAAATTTTAAACTTAAGCTTTTGTGCTCCTAGTTAATTTGTATACCAGAACCAAGCTGCCACGCCCATTTTTAGATATAGCCCCCATACAAACTTACCACTTTTTCGACTTTTTGTATGAAAATAGTTATTATTTATAAATGCTTTTACTACAATATAGGGTAAAAACACTTCTAATGGCATCCAATATCAAAAGAATGTTGCCACGCCCATTTTCAGATATAGCCCCCATACAAGCTTACGGTTTTTTTGCATGTTTTCTATGAAAATAGCTATTATTTATGAATGTAGTCGAAGTTGGAAAAAATACTTTAATGTCATCCAATATCAAATGCAAGCTGCCACGCCCATTTTAGGTATAGCCCCATACAAAATTACCGCCCATTCTCGAATTTTTGTATTAAAATAGGTATTATTTACGAAACTATTCCACTCAAATTTGGGTAAAAACATTTATAGGACATCAATATCAAGTGCCAAGCCCATTTTTAAATAAAGCCCCCATACAAACTTAACGCCCATTTTCAAATTTTTGTATTAAAATAGGTATTATTTATGAAACTATTCACTCAAATTTGGGTAAAAACACTTCTAATGACATCAAATATCAAAACCAAGGTGCACACCTATTTTTAGCTATAGCACCCATACAAACTTATTGATTATTTTTGACATCTATATGAAAAAGTAATTATTTCCAAATATACGTATATTTATAAATGTGTTGAAATTTATCAGTACATTGCACTTGTCCAAAATCCAGATTTTGTGGCATAAACCTAAAAAATTTGTTGAAACAAAATCGTATTTTGACTATTTCTTGTTGGACAGAATAATTTGAATATAACGAATATAAAAATATTTTTGTTTTTACTGCATCCCTGAAATTTTGGCGCATTTTTAAAGTCAGGTGTTTAGTCAGCTGTTTGCTCTGCCAAAAAAAGCGGTATATTGTAGGTAAACTTTGAGCCAGTGAAAATAATAAACAAGCAAACTTTAAAATAACTTTTATAATGGATAATATTAATCAAGGTATGTAGAATGTAAATACTGCACGAAATTTCAATTTGTATATGTTAATTGTTTTTTTTGTGTACTGATTGTTTATGTCCTAAAATAAAGAAAACTTAACCAACGTGTGCGTCTATTGTGGAGTAGAAACTAACTTTCTGTGAATTTCTGCGAAATTGTAATTATGGTAAATTACAGTTCAAAGTACGTATTAAATTTTGTTATGATTACTTTTTCCGAGTTTTTCCGAGGTAAATTTATATTATCATTTATTGTAGCCAAGTTTGAATTCTGCCGCACCTCGCTTTTGGATGTTTGGGCGAAAAATAATCAAAAGGCTTCTGCAATTTCGAGCTGGATCTTTGAGCAAGTTGGTGAGAGTTTTATGAGCGATAAAAACATAGCTGAAATTAACAAAAAAGTCAAGAGCTTTGAACTTTATATCAGACAAAACTATTTGAAATGCTCTTATAATCTGAAGGTATTTAAAGTAAAACACTCAAAATGGCTTTCAATGCCCGTGGTTATCTTATTGGATAAAATGGATATAAAAAGAACATCAGATAATAAAGGGGGACGCCCATATTTATCATATGATGCAGCAGGGGCACGTCTGAAGCGGAAGATGGCATCGGAACTTGCAGAAGTTGCAGATGACACAAATCTTCTGTTGCATGCGGCTGCGTGTTCTGCAAGAAAATCGAACGAAAATGATGCAGCGTTTGTACTGTCGCGCCCAATGCTTACTCCAAATGGACCTAGTGAAATAAGAAAAAAAATTGCTGGTAAGGAGCCCATACCTCTAACTCCGCACGAAGCCTTAGCGCATTTGCTTGAGAGCTCACTAAGCAAAAAACAGTACAATGATAATCGAGATCTTAACAAAAAACAAAACTCTGATATATTCCCAAGCTACCACAAGGTTCTAGAAGCTAAATCGCTATTAAGACCCAAGGGAGTATCTTGTACAGATATTAAAGCCGAAGTTTCACTACAAGAACTTTTGAATCATACAGCCAGCCGAATCTTTCTTATGCAAGAAGAGCTATTTTTAAATTTGCACAATATTGCAAGTGTCGTGTTAATACTAAGCTATGGATTTGATGGATCTACGGGTCAAAGCATGTATAAACAAAGAAACGAAACAAATGAGCCGGATTCGCTTGACCACTCTTTGTTCGTAACGACCGTCATACCGCTCAAACTAATAGATAGCTCTAATACAGTTTTCTGGCTAAATAGAACTCCTCAATCTGTGAGATTTTGTAGGCCTCTCAAAATGGAGTTCGCTAAAGAAACCAAAGATTACGTCCTAATTGAGAAAGCTAATTTAGACAAACAAATAATGGAACTTTTGCCTTACACTTTCACATTTAGCAATAAAAAAACCATTACAGTGTCCTACAATCTTCATATGACTCTTATAGACGGAAAAGTTCTGAATTTTTTTAACTGGAACAAAATCCTGTCAACTTTGTCCAATATGTGGTGCTGGTCCTAAACAGTTTATGGAAATAAATGATATGAGCTCTTTGAAATTTAAGCCTAATCCTGGGAGCCTTATTTATGGAATGAGTCCTCTGCATGCCTGGATACGAGTTTTCGAACTGTTGCTTAAAATATCGTACAGAATTGGGATAAAAAAATGGCAAGTAAGGGATCAAGCAGAAAAAAATAAAATGATGGAGAAAAAACAGTATATTCAAAAGATGTTGTGGCAAAAAATGAGTATACATGCGGATAAACCGAAACAAAATGGCAACGGTAACACAAACGATGGAAACACTGCGAGGAGGGCGTTTTCAAATGCAAAATTATTCGCTTCTATCTTAGAAATCGACTTAGAAATTGTAGAATGCCTTCGTACAATTTTAATAGTAATTTCAAGTGAATTCTCTATTAATACGCTTCGATTCCAAAACTTTTGTAATTAAGGTCTATACTATGTATATGTTAAAATTCCCGTGGTATCCAATGTCGCCCACTTTACACAAAATTTTGGTTCACGGATCGCAAATTATTGAAACATCAGTACTACCGGTGGGTTGCCTTGGTGAAAATGCTTCTGAAGCGAAAAACAAATTTTACAAACGAGATAGAAAATTACATGCTCGTCAAAACTCTCGCGCTAATAACATGTTAGATGTATTCTTAAGATCAATGGACTGCTCCGATCCACTTATTTCTAGTATTAATCTCAAAAAAAGGTCAGCTCAACATAAAAAACAAATATTATCAAAGGATGTTGTTGCACTTTTAGATGAACCGTGCCTTGTAGATTATACTAATATTGATCAGTCTGACAGTGATTCTGATTCCGAATCCGAAACAATAAATCCATATTCGTTTGATTTAGAAATAGAAGATAACTAATTAAGTATTTAA
>JAEIFJ010001106.1:0-442907 GCA_018903435.1 Leucophenga varia
GAAGTGGTTAATGGGCAGACGTTCGTCACTATCCATATACAACAAAATCACTCTGTACAGACAAATAATACAGCCAATATGGACATATGGAGTCCAATTATGGGGTTGTACTTCGAACACCAACATCAATATCATACAACGATTTCAAAGTATGGTGCTTCGGAGTATAGTTAATGCTTCGTGGTACATTCGAAATAGCGATCTTCATCGTGACCTTGGAGTAGATATGGTCGCAGATAAAATAAAAAAATGTGCACAGGCTCATAAAGAAAGATTGAGCAACCACACAAACGAAGAAGCAGCGTTGCTATTGAGAACTGAAGATCTCCAAAGACGGCTAAAACGTATAAAACCACTTGATTTAGCTTTAGCTTAAATAAATTAAGTACCTAACCTCACCAAATCAGGTTAGAGTACACATATTTTGTATATCTTTTAAAAACAAACTGCTTGTTAATTTATACATTTGAAATTAGGCGCAGTAATTATTAAGTCATTGTTTATATAATCATATTCCTATAACTAAATAATGAACTAAATAAAAAAAAATTTAAGAAATAGTTTCAAACTTTTTTTTTTATTTTTGGCCTATGAAATCGACCACTGTGTCATGTAGAGCCACCAGATTATAACGAGATCGTCTCAATTGTTAAAAACTGAAATGGAAAAAATCAACTGGAGCAGATGAGTTAACCGCTTAGACTTCTTCAGTCTTCTGATGGAATACATACTACGGCAATTGGACGATTTTCTATAAGTATCGGTAAAGGTCAATTTGCAGACAGCAGGTTCTAGCGGGAAATAAAAACAAGACGAAGTACCAGTAGCAAGGTAGCCACTCATAAAGTGTCAATTTATCTTGGACAATCTGTGAAGATGGAATATTACATTACATATAGACGAAGAATCATTCTTCCACACTAATGCTTCTTCGGGATCGAATATGGACTCCCGGTAGTGCTATATGGTGAATCAAATATGTATGCGTTAGGTGTGTTCAAGAGAAAGATTCTTTAAAAAATCGTCAAACATATTCTATTCAAAAGGTTTCGCCGAAAGGAGCTTACGAACAAAACGTGTACTACGCTTACAAAACGCATCCGTAAGATTGACATCCAGAACTGATATCAACAAACACTGAATTAAGAGCACTGGTGAATTAAAATACTTGCGATCCAGACCGGCAGACGGTTGTAGGGCTATAAACGTATTGATATTCCATTAAATACCAGATCTTTATTTTCAAAAATCCAAACAGGTGTGGAGAGCGGGCGGTCAAGAATACCACCTCAGCAGGCATAGCTTGACGTAAGAGACGTCTAAAGAGTGACTCAACGATGTGAGGTTGGTCGGTGGAGTATTTACCAACGACGTAAAACAAAAAGTAAACGTGTTAATCTACCCGTGGTTAATTCCGCGGCAGGGGCAAGGACTCTGGACGCCCCAACTACTGTTGGAGCAAAAAAACGTGACAACATGAAAAAGATATAAGGATCATGATATACGGATGTGTACCTGGAACGTCCGAACCCTCAACAGGGATGGTGCAATAGAAGAACTCATTACCCATCTTGACAACTTCAAAGCAGACATTACTGCTGGACTGCACATATTTGGATGTGGCTTCGTGGTTGGTAATAAACTGCGCAGACTCTTCTCCAGGCTTACAGCTGTAGATGAAGGTCTCGCCTCGATACGCATCAGAGCTAAATTTTTCAACATTAGCCTTAAATGTGTACACGCCCCGACAAAAATTAAAACTGAGATGGAGAAAAATGAATTCTATGAGCGATTAGAAAGCCTCTACGATCGCTGCCCCAAGCATGACATCAAAATTGTCATCGGCGATTTTAACGCTCAAATTGGGAGAGAAGAAATCTTTCGCCCTACCATCGGTAAATTTAGCCTACATGACACCACCAACAGTAATGGAAAAAGGCAAATCGACTTTGCTGCGGGCAGAAACATGAGTAGTACCAGATTCCCATATCTCGAGAATCACAAGGCAACATGGCGCAGTGGCAACCTAAGTATCCGCACCCAAATAATTGTTGCTAGGCACTCTACTTGCGTGCTTAATGTAATGTGTTCTAGCCATGGTACGTACTAAACTCAGCACAGCGCACGCCAAGCGAGCTACCGTACAACGAAAGCTAGATGTTGGTAGGTTAAAGTCACAGCAGACTGCCGCTGCCTTCTCAAAAAGGGTCTCCCATCTACTCCGAGAGAATCCTCCTACGGCAGCCAAAAAGGTTATTGGCTACACTAAACCTCGAAGGCAGACATGGTACGATGAGGAATGTCGCATTGCTACTGTAGATAAGAATATAGCACGACAACGAACTCTGCAGGCGGGAGCAACACGGGATGTTGTTGAGCGATAAAGGGAAAAATGGAGAGAGGAGAAACGTCTGATCAGACGGAAGAAAAGAGAACTGGAAAGGCGTGAAGTGGAGATTGAGATGATGGGTAGCAGAAACGAAGCCGGAGGTTTTTGCCAAAAAAATTAAGCGCATGACCGAAGGTCATAAGCAAGGAGCTTCGTTATGCAAGGATGAACAAGGAAATATGGTAGCAGATGTCCAGGAATCACTAAGGCTATAGAGGAACCACTTCTCTACCCTACTTGGGGGGCGACGACGGGAACAATACCACCGATGGAGATGATGAATGATGGGAACGAACTACCCGCAGAGTTGTTTAAGACCGCCGGCGAAGATTCAATTGGATGTATGCATAAACTCTTGTGCAAAATGGTCTGGTGAGCGTATGCCTGATGACTGAAACCTAAGTGTTCTGTGTTCAGTTTTTAAGAAAGAAGATCCCGCAGTCTGCGCAAACTATCGCGGAATAAGTCTCCTTCCAATCGCATATAAAATCCTATCTGGCGTATTGTGTAATAGGCTGAAACCTTACGTAGTTGGACAATAGCAGTGTGGCTTCAGGCCGAAGACCATTGACCCGATATTCACACTACGACAAATCCTGGAGAAGACCAAAGAAAAACAATTCGACGCACACCACCTATTTGTCGACTTCAAAGCCGCTTTGGACACGCCAATCAGATCAATGTTTTTCAAAGCCGAACTTCGTATCCCTTCAAAAATCGTCCGCCTCTGTATGATGATGCTGGAAATCACACAAAGGGTTGCCAGGGTCGGTAAAGATCTCTACGACCCCTTTGACACTAAGAGAGGCTTCAGACAAGGCGATGCGTTGTCGTGCGACTTTTTCTCCTGATGAAGTATATTCTGAAACAATGCCCAAACGTCGACCGGAAGGCAATATTTTCTACAAAGAAACTATGCTGCTCGCATATGCCGACGACATTGACATAATTGGCAAAAATCGAGCGTTCTCAGACATCTAAAAAGGTCTCGTCCAATGGGACTGTCGGTAAACGAAAACAAGACGAAGTACTTGGTATCCACCCGCAGGCAATCTGCATGACGCAGACGGTCTCTGAGGACAAAGAACTTAAGCTTTGAGGCTGTAGAAAACTTCATCTATTTGGGCTTAGATGTAAACAACGACAACAACCTCAGTCAGGATATTAAACGAAGAATCTCGGTAGAGAGGACGTTCGCCGTTGCGTTGGGAGTACCAGATCGTATATGACATCCGCAGAATCGGTATCCCGAACTTGTATCGTCTGGCACTGGTTTACAACCGCTGGTGCCAAATCTTATGTGCTGCCAAGGCTGACAATCAACCTTTAGATATATTCGTATATCCCTAAAAGTTGATTGGGTTGGCAATGAAAAAAACAATAAAACAAATTGATTTTGAATTAAAACTAATTTTTTTATTTTTAATTATTAAATTATTAAATTCTATATACATATTAATTTGTTATAAATTTATAAGGTTAAGTAGCGATCGTCTGCAAACGAGGTTGTATATTGTTGCTTTGCTTCAGTTTCATCCATCACTCGGACACAAAGAGTCTCCTTTTCTGTTCCGGGTAACGATTTAGCATATTCACGCTGAAGTGCATTCCTTAAAATATGTGATCGAGTCGAGAGTTGTTTTGGCTTCGATAGTAGCACTTGTGAACTACGTGGACGAAATGTGCTCGAGTCAATATCATAATCCGTTGATAGGCTCCAGGTGCTATCAGTTGATGAATTCTGTCCACTTGACTCATCGGAGTTATATCCTTCCATGCTATCAAGTGTTGGCAAACCTCTAGACTCCAAATAACATGGTGCCTCATCTTGAGCATCATATGGTGTTGGTGTCGGACTTATGCATGGCGCATAGCTGCGTAGTTTTGCAATTCGTTCATCCTTAATACGCTGCTGACGATTTTGTTCACAGACTTCAAGGCGTTCACGCTCCAAACGTGAAATTATTGCTAGACTCTCTTCGAAAATTAAAAGATCTTGCCTTGTGAAACGTGATGCGTTCACTGTATAAGTGTATGGCAAATCAGTGACTAGAGTGTCATCCAAATTTGTGTCGATAATTCGACTACAACCGCAAGTACTGATTGGCATTTTGATTTAGTTTTTTTATTTAATATAATTTTTTAGCGAAAATAGTTTTTTATTTTTTATGCGTAAGCGTGTTACTCTTTTGGAGTTCGTTTTTTTAACTGTGGATTCGGATGGATCCTTTTGTTTTATATATAGCGAAAGCAGGTAAATATTTGCAACCCCTTCTTTTTTATCAAAAATTTGTGCCCAAAATGGAGAATCCATTTTTAGCGCAAGTGCTATCATAAATTAATTTTTATGGCACTACGATAATAAATTAAAGAGGTTCGTATCCATTTTTTAGCGCATATACAGTTATAAAACGCTTATATATAAGCGTGTTACTCTTTGAGTTCTTTTTTAACAGTGGATTCGGATGGATCCTTTCGTTTTATATAATAGGAAGCAGGTAAATATTTGCAACCCTTTCTTTTTTATCAAAAATTTGTGCCCAAAATGGAGAATCCATTTTTTAGCGCAAGTGCAATCATAAAATAATTTTTATGGCACTTCGATAATAAATGAAGTAAAAACTGAATGCTCCTTTTTACGGGTTGCAAATGATCTACATTTTTGAAATTTCAGTTTGCAATTTTTTTTAGAGAAATTATCATTTTATGGGTTATTCAGTTTTAGCATAGATTTTAAAAATATCGTATTTTCAAGACTATGAGCAAGGATGGGCAATACACTACCATTGGGATTTTTGAGCTTTTTTTGTAAGGAAAAAAATTTTTTTATTTAACAATTAGTAAAACACAAAAACCATGGTGCACCACACACATAGTCGTAATCGAATCGTGTTCGAATAGATATCAAAGTGCCACGACCATTTTTAAGTATAGACCCATACATTTTTATACCCGCCACACATAGTGTGAAGGGTATATTCATTTTGTCTGAAAGTTTGTAACGCATTGAAGGAGACGTCGTAGACCCCATAAAGTATATATTCTTGATCAGCTCGACAAGACGAATCGATCTAGCCATGTCCGTTGTCCTGTCTGTCTGTCTGTCTGTCTGTATATTTCTAGGCATCTTTTTTGTTGAAGATATAAAGATATTAAGCTGAAATTTGGAACTTAAGCTTTTCTCGGCAACGACTATAATGAGTTCGAGAATTAGAGTGCCACGCCCATTTTTAGGTATAGCCCCCATACAAACTTACCGTTTTTTTCCGATTTTTTGTATAAAAATTCTAATTATTTATGAATGTATTCGCTCCCAATTGTGTAAAAACATTTCTTTTGTCATCCAGTGTCAAAACCAAAATGCCGCCCTCTTTTAGGCATAGCCCCCATATAAACTTTCCGTTTTTTCCGATTTTTCCGATTTTTTGTATAAAAATACTAATTATTTATGCATATATTCACTCCAATTTGGCTAAAAACATTCTAATGTCATCCAATGTCAAATCAGATGTGCCACGCCCATTTTTTTGGTATAGCCCCATACAAACTTTCCGACCATTTTCGATTTTTTGTATGAAAATGGTTATTATTTATCCATGTATTTACTCCATATTGGGTAAAAACGCTTCCAATATCATGGTGCCACGCCCATTTTTAGGTGTTTCTTGCATACAACCTTACCGTCCATTTCCAGATATATTCGAGGAATATGTTGTTATACATATCTGTATTTTTAGCTCAAAATTTGAAATTAGTGTTGTGTGTAAACTTAGGTGACCACTGATGATTACACATAAACTCTTTAAAGATTCGTGTGACGGGTATTTAAGCTTCGGTTCTACCGAAGTTAACGTTTTTTCTTGTCAAGTTTGTATTTGGCTTATAAATCAGTTGAAGCGCTTCTTAGAGCGATCGGTGTATTGGGATTGTCATGTGGGAGGACACGTTTTAGTAGCCTTGGCAACTTCCATTTATTTTTGGAAATTAAAAAAAAACAAACTAAACGATGAAATGAACCTTTCAATTAAAAAACTGCAAATTGAAATTGCATAATTGTAACGGATAAAAAAAAAGCGTTTCGTCAATTCGTTTATTGTCCGTGTTCTGTAATAAAAATTCTTTAGTTTTATAACTGTATATGCGCTAAAAAATGGATACGAACCTCTTTAATAGGTAGTAAATTATGATTAAATCACATCGCGTTCTTTACTCCATTTATTATCGTAGTGCCATAAAAATTATTTTATGATTGCACTTGCGCTAAAAAATGGATTCTCCATTTTGGGCACAAATTTTTGATAAAAAAGAAAGGGTTGCAAATTTTTACCTGCTTTCGCTATTTATAAAACGAAAGGATCCATCCGAATCCACAGTTAAAAAACGAACTCCAAAAGAGTAACACGCTTACGCATAAAAAATAAAAAACTATTTTCGCTAAAAAATTATATTAAATAAAAAAACTAAATCAAAATGCCAATCAGTACTTGCGGTTGTAGTCGAATTATCGACACAAATTTGGATGACACTCTAGTCACTGATTTGCCATACACTTATACAGTGAACGCATCACGTTTCACAAGGCAAGATCTTTTAATTTTCGAAGAGAGTCTAGCAATAATTTCACGTTTGGAGCGTGAACGCCTTGAAGTCTGTGAACAAAATCGTCAGCAGCGTATTAAGGATGAACGAATTGCAAAACTACGCAGCTATGCGCCATGCATAAGTCCGACACCAACACCATATGATGCTCAAGATGAGGCACCATGTTATTTGGAGTCTAGAGGTTTGCCAACACTTGATAGCATGGAAGGATATAACTCCGATGAGTCAAGTGGACAGAATTCATCAACTGATAGCACCTGGAGCCTATCAACGGATTATGATATTGACTCGAGCACATTTCGTCCACGTAGTTCACAAGTGCTACTATCAAAGCCAAAACAACTCTCGACTCGATCACATATTTTAAGGAATGCACTTCAGCGTGAATATGCTAAATCGTTACCCGGAACAGAAAAGGAGACTCTTTGTGTCCGAGTGATGGATGAAACTGAAGCAAAGCAACAATATACAACCTCGTTTGCAGACGATCGCTACTTAACCTTATAAATTTATAACAAATTAATATGTATATAGAATTTAATAATTTAATAATTAAAAATAAAAAAATTGGCTTTAATTCAAAATCAATTTGTTTTATTGTTTTTATCATTGCCAACCCAATCAACTTTTTGGGATACATAGTACGAATAACCAAACCCTATATGAGAATATAATAAATAGCTTTAAAAGTAAACATTCTTTCATATAAAAACTCGAAAATGGGCCATTAGTCTGTATGGGAGCTGTGCCAGGAAATGGGCGTGACACTTCAATTTCAACTTGCTAGGATTTACAAAGTTTTTAATTTTGGACCAATATCTTTAAAACTAATGTTTACTTTTGAAGCTACATTCTAAATAATAATTCCTATATTAAACAAAAAGTAACCACTTGCCAACTATACTGTAAGATCTCTTGTAAAAAATATATATTTTTGGGATTTCTTCTAGAGACACCTTAGACCGGAACGAGATATATCTATAAAATATTGTTAGTTGAAAAATCATAATTTTAAAAGATTTTTAAAACAATAACAAAAAATAAACACTTTAGCGGATCTTATAGATAGACTCCTCTACTCTTAATTATTTCATGCATCCATTCATCTCGTTGGTGCCACTCGACTGCATACACAGTTAAGTGGAATAAGCAACAAAGAATTGCAATAAATAAATTTAAAATGAACAAGAAAAAAAGTTAACTTCGGTTGGAACGAAGCTTATACTATATACATGTTACATATCATCATTTGTTGAAAATATTTGTAATACATTGCAGCTGCTTCGTGGAAAATACCAATTTTCATACAAAAAAAAATACCCAATGTTGCTCAGACAAATTTTGGAACAGAAAAAAAATTATGTTCGAAAGTGTTAAACGGAGTCGTTGACTGTTGCATTATTTTGTGCTGAGTGATTTGTTACATCTATTAATTTTCTTGTAGCTAATGATGCGGTTTTCATATTATAATCATGAACGAAGTGACCTGTGACGGTTAAAAAGCTAAGACACTTGATGTCCACAAGTCACATGTAACCGGAGCATCCGAAATGTCCTCCAAAATCGTTGACAATCTTGCCGAATTTTCTTTAAACAAATAGAGTGTCAGAACACTCTTAAAAGTGTTCTGCTTGGAAGCTTGTATCTAGGATCCAATACATAAGTGTATTTTATAAAGCATGCATTTTCAACGATATTATATGATAGCAACCATCTCGGTTAAAGCTGTGTCAATGTTTTTCCTCTTTTAAAATAGGATTCCACTGAACTTATACTGGATATACAACTGCTGCCTGTAGTCGTGATGTTGTCGATATCAGCTAAAGTGTCTGTAGTTGTTGTGCTGGAATCAGGTGCATGGTCTTTTAAATCTAAGTGGAATATTTTAAAATGGTGACATAAATTAGATGCGCTTCCATTTGTTTTATATTATTTATCACAGTTTAGGCACTTAGTAGCAAAATTTTTGAGAAATAAATTGTAATAATATGATATGATGATAACGAATTTTAATTTATTAAATGTAGTTAAAGTTAACAAATGAACAAATATTGTTTGCATTATAAATTATAAAAAATTATTCAAAAAAAACAAAAAAAAATTTTAAAAAATTTTTTTTGTTGATCAGTTATTAGAGGATCTGAGCTCAATAGTAATCGATTGATTACGTCCTGATTTGTAGCGACCAATGAGCTCTTTCGCATATAATGGAGTCGATACATCTTAATATCCTTGTTCCTTGCTTCAACAGCCTCTTCAGAGAGCTTTCCAATTGAAACTAACGCATATTGAATAACATCAGGAGCGTGAATCAAAATTTTATGAACTGAGGGAGGAAGATGATGTAAGGTTAGAACGAAAAAAACACTCCGCCGATTGTTTTCATTTTTGCATTTTTATAATCAATAAACAACACGGAATCAAACCTCATTTAAATTTTTCGATAGAAAGAAAATTTTATTTAAAACCAGTAACGTATATTAAACGTAATACTTAAAAATATAGACTTAGAAAACATTAGCTCATATTAACAATCATGTTTCATTTGAGGGCGAGACGAGAGATCACTAACTTTTCTATAACTTAAATCAAAATATAAAGAAAAACACACAACTCAACAGGTCACTGGTAAAACAATAATTTGTTTCGTTCGTTTGTTTTTTTGTTCATTTAAGAAATAGTTTCAAACTTTTTTTTTTTATTTTTGGCCTATGAAATCGACCACTGTGTCATGTAGAGCCCCCAGATTATAACGAGATCGTCTCAATTGTTAAAAACTGAAATGGAAAAAATCAACTGGAGCAGATGAGTTAACCGCTTAGACTTCTTCAGTCTTCTGATGGAATACATACTACGGCAATTGGACGATTTTCTATAAGTATCGATAAAGGTCAATTTGCAGACAGCAGGTTCTAGCGGAAAATAAAAACAAGACGAAGTACCAGTACCATAAAGTGTCAATTTATCTTGGACAATCTGTGAAGATGGAATATTACATTACATATAGACGAAGAATCATTCTTCCACACTAATGCTTCTTCGGGATCGAATATGGACTCCCGGTAGTGCTATATGGTGAATCAAATATGTATGCATTAGGTGTGTTCAAGAGAAAGATTCTTTAAAAAATCGTCAAGCATATTCTATTCAAAAGGTTTCGCCGAAAGGAGCTTACGAACAAAACGTGTACTACGCTTACAAAACGCATCCGTAAGATTGACATCCAGAACTGATATCAACAAACACTGAATTAAGAGCACTGGTGAATTAAAATACTTGCGATCCAGACCGGCAGACGGTTGTAGGGCTATAAACGTATTGATATTCCATTAAATACCAGATCTTTATTTTCAAAAATCCAAACAGGTGTGGAGAGCGGGCGGTCAAGAATACCACCTCAGCAGGCATAGCTTGACGTAAGAGACGTCTAAAGAGTGACTCAACGATGTGAGGTTGGTCGGTGGAGTATTTACCAACGACGTAAAACAAAAAGTAAACGTGTTAATCTACCCGTGGTTAATTCCGCGGCAGGGGCAAGGACTCTGGACGCCCCAACTACTGTTGGAGCAAAACAACGTGACAACATGAAAAAGATATAAGGATCATGATATACGGATGTGTACCTGGAACGTCTGAACCCTCAACAGGGATGGTGCAATAGAAGAACTCATTACCCATCTTGACAACTTCAAAGCAGACATTACTGCTGGACTGCACATTTTTGGATATGGCTTCGTGGTTGCTAATAAACTGCGCAGACTCGTCTCCAGGCTTACAGCTGTAGATGAAGGTCTCGCCTCGATACGCATCAGAGCTAAATTTTTCAACATTAGCCTTAAATGTGTACACGCCCCGACAAAAATTAAAACTGAGATGGAGAAAGATGAATTCTATGAGCGATTAGAAAGCCTCTACGATCGCTGCCCCAAGCATGACATCAAAATTGTCATCGGCGATTTTAACGCTCAAAATGGGAGAGAAGAAATCTTTCGCCCTACCATCGGTAAATTTAGCCTACATGACACCACCAACAGTAATGGAAAAAGGCAAATCGACTTTGCTGCGGGCAGAAACATGAGTAGTACCAGATTCCCATATCTCGAGTTTCACAAGGCAACATGGCGCAGTGGCAACCTAAGTAACCGCACCCAAATAATTGTTGCTAGGCACTCTACTTACGTGCTTAATGTAATGTGTTCTAGCCATGGTTCTAGCCAGCAGCCAAAAAGGTTATTGTCTAAACTAAACCTCGAAGGCAGTCATAGTACGATGATAAATGTTACTGCAGATAGGAATATAGCACGACAACGAACTCTGCAGGCGAGAGCAACAAGGCATGTTGTTGAGCGATATAGAGAAAAATGAAGAGAGGAGAAACGTCTGATCAGACGGAAGAAAAGAGAACTGGAAAGGCGTGAAGTGGAGGAGATTGAGATGATGGGTAGCAGAAACGAAGCCGGAGGTTTTTGCCAAAAAAAATTAAGCGCATGACCGAAGGTCATAAGCAAGGAGCTTCGTTATGCAAGGATGAACAAGGAAACATGGTAGCAGATGTCCAGGAATCACTACGTATATGGAGGAGCCACTTTTCTATCCTACTTGGGGGCGATGACGGGAAAAATACCGCCGATGGAGATGATGAATATCTGGGTCCTCCGAATGATGATGGGATTCCTGTGGAGCCATCAGACTTTAACGTCTTAGAAGTTATACAAAGACTTCAAAATAACAAAGCGGCATACGCAGACGAATTACCCGCAGAGTTGTTTAAGACCGCCGGAGAAGATTCAATTGGATGTATGCATAAACTCTTGTGCAAAATGGTCTGGTGAGCGTATGCCTGATGACTGAAACCTAAGTGTCCTGTGTTCAGTCTGCGCAAACTATCGCGGAATAAGTCTCCTTCCAATCGCATATAAAATCCTATCTGGCGTATTGTGTATATTCACACTACGATATTCACACTACGACAAATCCTGGAGAAGACCAAGAAAAACAATTCGACGCACACCACCTATTTGTCGACTTCAAAGCCGCTTTGGACACGCCAATCAGATCAATGTTTTTCAAAGCCGAACTTCGTATCCCTTCAAAAATCGTCCGCCTCTATATGATGATGCTGGAAATCACACAAAGGGTTGCCAGGGTCGGTAAAGATCTCTACGACCCCTTTGACACTAAGAGAGGCTTCCGACAAGGCGATGCGTTGTCGTGCGACTTTTCTCCTGATGAAGTATATTCTGAAACAATGCCCAAACGTCGACCGGAAGGCAATATTTTCTACAAAGAAACTATGCTGCTCGCATATGCCGACGACATTGACATAATTGGCAAAAATGATCCAGCGTTCTCAGACATCGAAAAAAGGTCTCGTCCAATGGGACTGTCGGTAAACGAAAACAAGACGAAGTACTTGGTATCCACCCACAGGCAATCTGCATGACGCAGACGGTCTCTAAGGACAAATAACTTAAGCTTTGAGGCTGTAGAAAACTTCATCTATTTGGGCTTAGATGTAAACAACGACAACAACCTCAGTCAGGATATTAAACGAAGAATCACTCTTGCTAACCATAGCTATTTCGGCCTCGGTAAGCAAATGCTGAGTAGAGTAAACTAAACTCTACAAGACGCTGTTAATGCCTGTCCTGATGTATGGCTCAGAAGCACGGGTCATGACAGATACTTCGGAGAATCTTTGGTCCAGTTAGATTGGAAAAAGACATCTGTAAGCGCACGACGAATGAAAAAAAGGCTGTCCTGGGCTGGTCATCTGTGTCGTATAGACACAGAAGCTCCGACTAAAAAAGTTTACAAGCGAGACGTGAATTAAATCGGAGGGGCGCGGCAGAGAGGATGTTCGCCGTTGTGTTGGGAGTACCAGATCGTAGATGACATCCGCAGAATCGGTATCCCGAACTTGTATCGTCTGGCACTGGTCCATTTATTATCGTAGTGCCATAAAAATTATTTTATGATTGCACTTGCGCCAAAAAATGAATTCTCCATTTTGGGCACAAATTTTTGATAAAAAACAAGGGTTACAAATATTTACCTGCTTTCGCTATATATAAAACGAAAGGATCCAACCGGATCCACAGTTAAAAAACGAACTCCAAAAGAGTAACACGCTAACGCATAAAAAATAAAAAACTATTTTCGCTAAAAAATTATATTAA
The DNA here is from genome assembly GCA_018903435.1 of Leucophenga varia. Classification (NCBI taxonomy): domain Eukaryota; kingdom Metazoa; phylum Arthropoda; class Insecta; order Diptera; family Drosophilidae; genus Leucophenga; species Leucophenga varia. Next base: position 13,171 of record JAEIFJ010001106.1, read on the forward strand.
ATAAAAAAACTAAATCAAAATGCCAATCAGTACTTGCGGTTGTAGTCGAATTATCGACACAAATTTGGATGACACTCTAGTCACTGATTTGCCATACACTTATACAGTGAACGCATCACGTTTCACAAGGCAAGATCTTTTAAATTTCGAAGAGAGTCTAGCAATAATTTCACGTTTGGAGCGTGAACGCCTTGAAGTCTGTGAACAAAATCGTCAGCAGCGTATTAAGGATGAACGAATTGCAAAACTACGCAGCTATGCGCCATGCATAAGTCCGACACCAACACCATATGATGCTCAAGATGAGGCACCATGTTATTTGGAGTCTAGAGGTTTGCCAACACTTGATAGCATGGAAGGATATAACTCCGATGAGTCAAGTGGACAGAATTCATCAACTGATAGCACCTGGAGTCTATCAACGGATTATGATATTGACTCGAGCACATTTCGTCCACGTAGTTCACAAGTGCTACTATCGAAGCCAAAACAACTCTCGACTCGTTCACATATTTTAAGGAATGCACTTCAGCATGAATATGCTAAATCGTTACCCGGAACAGAAAAGGAGACTCTTTGTGTCCGAGTGATGGATGAAACTGAAGCAAAGGAACAATATACAACCTCGTTTGCAGACGATCGCTACTTAACCTTATAAATTTATAACAAATTAATATGTATATAGAATTTAATAATTTAATAATTAAAAATAAAAAAATTGGCTTTAATTCAAAATCAATTTGTTTTATTGTTTTTATCATTGCCAACCCAATCAACTTTTTGGGATACATAGTACGAATAACCAAACCCTATATGAGAATATAATAAATAGCTTTAAAAGTAAACATTCTTTCATATAAAAACTCGAAAATGGGCCATTAGTCTGTATGGGAGCTGTGCCAGGAAATGGGCGTGACACTTCAATTTCAACTTGCTAGGATTTACAAAGTTTTTAATTTTGGACCAATATCTTTAAAACTAATGTTTACTTTTGAAGCTACATTCTAAATAATAATTCCTATATTAAACCAAAAGTAACCACTTGCCAACTATTCTGTAGATCTCTTGTAAAAAAATATATTCTTGGGATCTCTTCTAGAGACTCCTCAGGCCGAAACAAGATATATCTATAAAATATTGTTAGTTGAAAAATCATAATTTTAAAAGATTATTAAAACAAGAACAAAAAATAAACACTATAGCGGATCATATAGACAGACTCCTCTACTCTTATTTATATCATGCATCCATTCATCTCGTTGGTGCCACAATAAATAAATTTAAAATAAAAAATCAGAAATTCTTTAAAAAATACCACAGACAACGTAAAAAAACGCATATAAAAGAGGCGATACTGCTCTGCTGATCTTTTGGAATCGGAAACCAATAAGACAAGTCAAGCGCGTAAAATAATAGTCCAAATGAGAGACCGCGTGTGTTGGCAACAAAGATTAATTCAGATGAGACAAGAAAAACACTAATAACCCTAAAGTTCGGCAGAAGACAATTGCCGCTTTGTGGTATCTACCTGGGCGACCTTACTCCTAGGAAAAAATCATGAATAGAAAATTAAGTAGAGAATTTGGAGATCTACAACTTTCTTTCATGTTTCTTTTTGATAAAACTTACCGTTTTCGAGAAAATTCAAAAAACCTCAAATTTTAACCTTTGACCGCGAATAACTTTTGTAGCACACATAGGATCGATGGGAATTTTTAAAACTTTGTTTGTAATGGTAAACCCCAGCTCTCCACCAATTTTTTGACTCTACGTTAATTTCTGTTATTTGATCACTAATTTTATGTCTAAATTGACCGGACTAATCGCACTATTTGCTTTGGATAGTAAATCGTGAAAGTTTGTGAAAGTCGGAATAGGCCTGTAAATGTTAATTTTATCACGAATAGTCTGGCAACATTGTACTTGACTCGTATGTTTGATACAATAAATTAACCGGCTGATATCAAATAAAATACGTAAACAAAAACATTTTCAATTTTGTATTTCAAAATAATTTCGTAATTATTTTGAAAAGTACATAATGGAAGTGTGTGACGACCTTGCTTTAACCTGTCGCTGCTGCATACGAAGCAATTTGGGTGACACAAAACTTCAATCACTTTACGATTATCCTGCAGACTCAATTGGTATCCTGAACATTGCCGAAATATTAACAGCGACAACGCCAATGATTACAATTAGTCCTACAGATTGCTTACCTCAGTCGATATGTAAAAGCTGTCTGGACAAATTACTCGAGGTGCAAAGGTTTCAACAGATGTGTTTGGAGTCAGATAAATATATGCGAAATCTGATTAAAAGCGGTAATCCAAAACAATTTGACAATTGTGATAATAAAAGCATCTGCACTGAAACGTCTATCGTAAAAGAAGAAACAGAGCTTGAAGATATAGAATGGACAAATGAAGCATTAGTGTTAAATGCATCAAAAAAAATAGAACCAAGCACTTGGTCGTATGTAAAAATTGTTTATATACATACAAAAAATGAATTTTTTTTTTTTCAAATGTTTTTTTCAGTGACACAGAGGATTCCTTAAATCAAAATGTTACGTGCTTGCAATGTAATTTGACTTTTGCAAATGATAACGAATTAAATAAACACAAATTGGACCATACCCTTTCATTTGACTGTAACATTTGTCAAAAGTCATTCGACAACAAAAGACAGCTAAAGACTCACATATATAACGTTCATAATGAAAGAGGGAGCATTGAATGCGATATCTGCAAGAGATCATTTCAAACTAAAAAAGGATTCCAATTGCACGTATTGCGACACGATAAAGATAGACCGTACAAGTGTAATCACTGCGATAAAAGGTGAGTTTGTTGTGTATTCATAAAATATACACAGCATATAGAGTATATTAAAAGCATGTATGTAAAATTTTTAGCTTAAAAAAAATATAAAAAATGCAAGGTAAGTTTGTATAGGATCTGTATGTTGTTGTGACCCAATCCTTGTCATACCGGGAGTATTCTCATAGGATGACAGTAGAAGTGATTTTACCCAGATTGGAGTGAATATATTCCTAAATAAAAACAATTTTCATAGACAAACTCAAAAATGGGCGGTACATTTGTATGGGGACTGTACCTAGAAAAAGGCGTGGCATTTTGAATTTGATATTGTATGACACTATAAGTGTTTCGACCCAATTAGTAGTAAATACATTCATAAATAATAGTTTTTTCATATAAAAAATCAACAAAAAAAGTGGTTAGTTTGTATGGTGTCAATATCTAAAAATGGGCGTGGCGCCTTGGCACGGACATACAAACTATCTATGATCAAAAAAAGTTTATGTTTAAAATTTGAGGTCAATAACTTTAAAACGCCTTGCAACAAACAGGCTGACGGCAGATATACAGACAGACATGGCTAGATCGATTTGTCTCGTCGAGCTGAATAAGAATGTATATACTTTATAGGATCTATGACGTTACAAACTTTTAGAAAAACTGAACACTATGTGTGGCGGGTATTAAAACAATGCCAAACAGCTTCAATTTTTAGAATACCCCAATAGTAAAATTCTTAAAACTATGCAAGTTGGACTATAATTGTAATTACCACAGGGCAACACATTAAATGTAAACTCCATTTCGACTTCAATACCTGAAAGTCCTTAAACAAGCTCAAAATACAAATGATATAATAAAACGCGAAGCCGAGCTAAACTAGAAAAACCCCATTGGGGTTTGGCTCGTTGATAAAAAATTTTAGAATCTAAAAAATGAAGTTTACATTCAGTGACCTCGAAAATGTAGCACAGTGTAATATTTGTAGGTATTCACAGTACCGAAATCTGACAAAACGCTTTGAGTGGGTCATCGTCTAATTTTTAATAATCTCAAAGATAAATCTCGATCAGAAAATTTCTGTTTGTTTATTTTTTTTCAGCTTTGTTCAGCCACACGAATTAAATTGTCATTTGCGGACACACGAGGATGAAAGACGTTTTCAATGCAAATACTGCGACAAATGTTATTTTCGTAAAAGTGCGCTCGTTCAACATCTTCAATTCCATCTTGGCAAAAATGTTTACAGTTGCAACTTATGTCCGCTTGGCTTTCCAGCACTAGCTAAACTTAAAAATCACAATAAAGAACATGAAAACGAAAGCGAAGTTACACGCAAAATAAATTTAGCTGCACGAAAAAATAAAGATGAGGATATAAAGCATCTTTTCAATACTAAAAGAACTGATTTCACGGTAAACGAATACAGCATGGATAATGACATGGAATAAAGTTATTATTTTTATACCTGTTACACTAGTGTAAAGTATATATATTCTTGATCACCTCGACGAGACGAATCGATTTTGCCATGTCCGTCTGTCTGTGTGTTGCTGCGCGATTTATTCGCTCAGTTTTAAAGATATTGGGCTGAAATTTTAAACTTAAGCTTTTCTAGGTCCTGTGTAGTTTCTATGTTAAAATCAATGTGCCACGCGCACTTTTAGGTATAGCCCCCATTCAAAAGTACAACATTTTTTCAAGTTCTTATATGAAAAAAATGTATTTATAAAGCGAATGGCTTCAAATATGATTAAAATGTTTCTTAAACCATGCCAAATCTTCAGTTTAAAATTGGTCCAAATAGGACCGCGAATTTCTAAATTTTTAAGAGTATATTTAATTTGTTTAGTATTTTGAAATAAAATTTAATACAAATGCTGCACACGAAGGTCTATCAACGTCAAATGATGTGTAACAGGTATATAATATAAACTTCGGTCCAACCGAAGCTAACTTTTTTCTTGTTATAATTATTATTATTTTAGAGTACCAGTGTTTGTATAATTAGCAAGAAATAAAATGTACATTGTGGATACATATTTATTTTTGTATATCTATTAGGCTTCCTAAATTTTCCGATGGTTGGACGAAAGACATCCACTCTTTCAATTTAGATCAGCGCTAATAGAGGCTGAAATTGAAGAATTTAAGCATGAATAGTATCGAGGCGAGTTTTAAACCTGGAAGGGAAGCCACGTTGTTTCCTATATACCAAGAAAACGCAACCAAGTTTGTGTTGTCTCTCATTAACGCTGTATTATTGTATGTCCCAAGTTTCTTGCTTTAAGCACCATTGTCTAATCCATCGCTTTTTTTTTTTTTTTTTTTTTTTTTGGATGGCACTGATGTCACCCTTGAATTTGTCTATGTTTGGTATTGTGTGCCATATTATTAGATTTATTTGGTCATATACAGCACCTTAGAAATGTTTCCCTTCTTTAGAGTGATTATTTGGATCGCTGTTACAATAGCCCGTGTTTAGGTCGGGTAACCAATGAATACTTAAAAATCCCTTTTTGAAAGAAGGGACCTTTTTAACTGTTCTAGCCACAATGTACCTTTTCATACAGTTTAAAAATATTTCGAATCGGGTCGGGCTTTTTAATAGTACGTGTCGGCTTAGCTTTAAAAAAAAATGTTCGTGCTGGGTCGGGCTAGCGTGACCCATCACCATCTCTAGTCCAGAACGTAAAGTTGTTCTTAAAAATATATACAAAATATAATATACAAAAAAAAAAAAAACAAGAAAAAAAGTTAACTTTTGTTGGACCGAAGTTTTTATATTATATACCTGTTACACATCATTTGACGTTGATAGACCTTCGTGTACAGCATTTGTATTAAATTTTATTTCAAAATACTAAATTAATTAAATATACTCTTAAAAATTTAGGGAAGTCGCGGTCCGATTTGGACCAATTTTAAACTGAAGATTTGGCAGGGTATAAGAAACATTTTAACCATATTTGAAGCCATTCGCTTTATAAATACATTTTTTTCATATAATAACTTGAAAAAATGTTGTAATTTTGTATGGGAGCTATACCTAAAAGTGGGCGTGGCACATTGATTTTAACATAGAAATTACACAGGACCTAGAAAAGCTTGAGTTTAAAATTTCAGCCCAATATCTTCAAAACTGAGCGAATAAACCGCGCAGCAACACACAGACAGACAGACGGACATGGCTAAATCGATTCGTCTCGTCGAGGTGATCAAGAATGTATATACTTTATAGGGTCTACGATGCCTCCTTTAATGCGTTACAAACTGAATATACCTGTTTACACTAGTGTAACAGGTATAAAAACACAATTTATTTCAACAAAAATATTTGTTTACTTTTTGACTTTTTTTTACATTTTGTCGGTTTCTCTCAAATGTTCCTCCATTTTAAAATCAAATATTAAATTTATTACTTTGCGACGCAGCGTTGCCTGCCAAACAGGATCACCGATTGATGCGATTTCAGCCTTGATGTATTCACCAAAAGTCTCAAGTTCATTACTGTATCTCGTTTCTTTGGAGTTTATTGTTGAAATGGTGCCACCGATATTTTCACTTTGACGCTGTCGTACCTCTAAACTTGAACGTAATTCCGAATCTTTTGTTCTCTCGACTTTACATCTTTTAGTTGGCCATACTTTCGTTACAGCATCATGAGAATCATCTTCAGTGTAATATGCTGATGTAGCTTGATCGTCTACGATGGTCACTTCCTTATTATAAGATAAAAGCAAAATATATTGTATATTATTATGTGATCATCATAGAGTTTTCATGTTTATATTAATTTACCATAAAATCCGACTTTCCCTCAGAACATTTTAGGTGTTCACTAAGGAATTTCATTTGACTATACCAATATGGTACAATGTCATTTGCATAGCCTTGCGTAAGTTGTTTTTTATATTCCGTCGCGTATTGAGTACGGAGGCTGTTGATTTTCGATTTAACATCGTTGACAGTTATATCAGGAAAACGTTCCTTAAAGTTATTAGTAATCTCATACAGAGCCTGATATCTAGATCGTTTGTTCTTGTATTGTGGATCTAAGGCGTCGTATAATAGTCGATGTTCTTCATACATTTCAGCCAATTTAAGCACAGCAGCCCGATTCCAATCCAATTGCTGTGAAAATATATAAAGGCATAAAATAGTAATCTAAATTGAAACAAAAAAATACATACATATGTATACAATTTACGAACCTTACTCATTTTATCCAATATATTCTTACTTTTCCGTAGCACAACATTTATTTGTTCGAGTGCGAGTGGCTACACAATTTAATATTTGTCAAATATTTTCTATGTCAACACTCTATGTGAACACTCTAAATACTAAAATATACCAGAAGTGTGTACGTGTCATGTGGGCTTTATAGCACATATGACATTTGAAGTCGTAGAACAATGACGACATCGTGCGAGCGAACCTTGCGAAATTGATATATAGGCCCGATCTTTATCGAATCTTTACTGTATACATGGGTTGACATAAGAATCCTTTTTACTTAGGACCAAGACAAAATTAAATGTTTCGGAACAGTCGGACGTGCCTAGCTCGTCAAATCAAAATTAAGGAATATATAAACTTATATATGTACATACATACATTTAGTGTATGAATATACAATACACTTTAAAGGGTTAATAGATGTCTTCTTTAATGAGTTACAAATATTCCGACAAAATAATAAAAAAAATATTTTACAACCCAAATGGAAAGCAAACTAGAATTCGCAAATATAAGGTTGTCAAATATCTCCCTTCCGCCTTTTTGTCTTTTGAATTTCGCGGCTATGTACAAAGCGCTACAGAGCTCGTATCAGGCAATACTATACATCATTTGAAAGGCATCATATATACATCATTAAACATATCCTACAAAACGACGCTATGCATGATTAGTTTGGATACTGCGGTCAAAAGTTATAGACGTGTAAACGTGGAGTTCACTAACGCCGAAATTCGCGCTATTTTGAAGTTTTGCTTTGTCCAAGGCAAATCCGCTAGAAAAACGTTCTGGGAGATTAATGGAATTTTGGGGGATGGTACTCTATCAGTTCGAACCGCGGAGGAATGGTTTCGACGATTTAGAGCTGGTGAAAACGACACCATGGATGCGCCATGAAAGACCTGTGTCGACGAATATCGATCAAATCATGGAAAACATCGAGTTAGACCGGCATGTGACATCTCGTGACATCGCCCAGGAGATGGGAGTTAGTCACCAAACCATTTTAAATCTTCTGCAGCAGGCTGGATAAAAAAAAAAAATTAATGTTTGGGTGCCGCATGATTGCGATGTGCTGCTGAAACTGAACGAACTCGACCCATTTTTGAAGCGGAAGGTGAGTGGCGACGAAAAATGGATCACATACGATAATATTAAGCGAAAACGGTCGTGGTCGAAGGCCTGTGAATCGTCCCAAACAGTGGCCAAGCCGAGATTGACGAAGGTTTTTCTGTGTGTTTGGTGGGATTGAAAGGGAATCATCCACTATGAGCTGCTCCCATATGGCTGGACGCTTAATTCTACCATCTACTGCGAATAACTGGACCGCTTGAAGCAGGCGATCAAAATTTTCTCATAACCAACAAGAAAACTATAGGCATTTACATATATTGTCTGCTCTCTCTCATCTATGTCTTACTAAGACACGAGCAGAGCACAAGTTGCTTATTTGATGAATTAGCGATACCTTGTTGCTAATAAATACATCAACGCTTCAACACGACATTGTTCATTATAGTGGAGCAACTGCTTCAATAGATTTGTGTTCTGACAATTATGTGCATATCAACTTTTTAGGAGTGACTCTATATTAAGAAAAAGATTTACAACTATATATACTATATCCCTTGCCAACGTCTTGGAATATGCTTTTGATGGTTCTTCAAATAAACAAACGCAAGCGATAGAGGTATCTCCTATATTGGCCTTAATAGAAAAAAAATCATAAATAATGTTGATCAAATTTCTTTTCCAAATATCGGTCTGTATCATAAAGCATCATTTTTTTATTTTCGCCTGCTTTAAACATGCAATCAAATGATCAAAGCGAGATTAAACAATTTTGTATTTAAAAAATTAACTTCTTTGGCACAAATTCATCAACATCATCTTCACTTCCAGCAAATTCATCTACACCAACTTTGGATACTGTGTCTTAATTTTCATTTGTGGTTCAGTTTATTTAATTCATTTAATAAACACCTCACTAATGAAGCGAAAAGATGTTCTTTTTTCCCTGAACTTTTTAAAAAGAAAACAATTAATCAAGAGTTCAAAAAATTTGATAATTATTATAATACAAGCATGTACCCGCGGCTATGCTCGCGTTTTTTTTTTTGCTTCTATTTTAAGTCTCTACGTCTATTCAATCCAAAAATATGACTTTTTATTCAAGGCTCCCATTAGGCCCCGGGTCAAAAATTTCTGATTTTACCGTTTTGCAGGAGAGCACTTTTTAAGTTTAAAATAAATTGCAATTGTGCACAAAAGTAAGATAGTAAAATTGATCCGTTGAGCCGAATGGCTCGATTATTCGATTATTTTCGTGTATGAACGTTTTTGCAATCACGCCAAGCCGTTCTCTGTACCGAAGGCTGTGCATATACACGATTAATGTGTTTATTAGTAGTATAGTGTGGGCTGATTTTTGGAACGAAGTTCCTAATGGCGTGGTATGATTATGGCGGAGAAGGGCTAGCCGAGAAAAAGTGTAACGTAACGTTAAACCTTGCCTGCTGAAATTCGATAATAGTTGTTAGAGTGAGCAAGCATTATATGCATATTAAGCATGTATATGAGCAGGACAAAAGAATAATTGGCTGCTGAAATTCGATAATAGTTGTAGTTGTTAGAGTGAGCAAGCATTATATGCATATTAAGCATGTATATGAGCAGGACAAAAGAATAATTGCCTGCTGAAATTCGATAATAGTTGTAGTTGTTAGAGTGAGCAAGCATTATATGCATATTAAGCATGTATATGAGCAGGACAAAAGAATAACAAATAATAATTGTACTTGGCGCTCTTTTTTACATACTTATATCTATATGTGTGTATGTATGTATATGTGAGTATATGAATTTGTTTTGATATAAATGGAATGGGGTTTTTTTGTGCTTTCTCTTTCACACATACACACAATTGCTGCTGTTTTTATTGGAACGAAGTAACGTTAAACGGCTTTCCGGCTATCCGTCTTCTTCTCCTTGCCAATTGCATAAAAAAAGAATAATTTAAAACATACCATTTTCATTTATATTGTTATTTGCTTCATTTTTATCCAAGTCTTGGTTATTTTTCCCTTTTCGATAGACTTTTCAGCAGTTGGTGCATCATCCTCCTCCTCTAGTGGAATTATTTCTTTAGATGCATCTGCGAATTCTTCATCCAACTGAGCTATAATAAATCTTCGCTAGCCATATTATTATTAAAGTTTTATTGGTTATTTGTTGCAAACCACGTAAAGTATTTGTAGATATAAACAGCCGGTCAGGTTTGTGACATCGATACCCAACTTGGCGCCAAAAATCGGTTGTTTCTTAAATGGTATCTCATGTTATCGATATATCTTATTATGGCTATCGGTTATTTTTTTATTATTGTAACCAGTCCGATAACGCTTACCGATATCCATGGGTGCGAGCAACACAGCTAATAAATTTGCTGTGACGCTCGCACACATGGTTTGTGCAGACCATGGTTTGTGTGAGCAGCACAGCTGTATATGTGCTGTGCTGCTCGCACAACGCGTTGCATTTTATCGCATCTTCCTCACTCCTATTTCTGCGTTGCTCGCACTCATAGGATCGAACGCATCTGCTACGTTGCAAGGTACGATGTAGATAATTATTTCTAACTCTGTTCCTCTTACGAGGCAGACAGTCAATGTTTGTTTACTGCAGCTGATGGGATATAAATTGAAAATATTCGTATTTAAATTTCACATTTTAATACCGTGATTCCTGCATTCCACAACAATTGTATCGTGTCCACAGTGCACATTTCGTACGCCGATCTATTCGCGTCTGATCAACACACACTCAAAAATTCTCTGGAAGAGCGTAATTACAAATGTGAAATATGCGGCAAAGCTTTTAAATACAAAAAGAATTTTAACAAACGTATATCAAGTTTACGAGCAAACATAAAAAAATATTTTTCAATATGGATACGAATGGTTTTGGAGACAAGCCAGCTGTTTATGAACACCAGCCTAGATTAAATGAAGTGGCCGAAGGTAAGGAGGCAAAAAAAACAACACGAAAAACCGCCGCACAGTACCAAAAAGAGTATCGGGAACGGAAAAAACAAAAACATTCTGATAATCAGGAATCCATTCAAAAAGAAATGCGCAGCGCCAGAAAAATTTTCGACAGCGACAGAAGGACAGTAAAAAAATTGGAGCAGAGCCATCGAATCGTAATAATCAGAAAACAATGCAAAAAGGACCGAAGCCAGGGGTACCGAAAACAAATTCACAACGTCAAAAGGAGTTTAGGGAACGCAGAAAAAGGAAACAAATCGAAGCGCGGGTGTTGCAATTACCAAAAACCTCTACTTTGCGAATCAGTTTGGATCCAGAATTATTGGAAATGGAGAAAACTTTTCCACATACCGACCAGAGAAGGAAGCTAGAGCCAGAAAAATCAATTACAACTGATGGTGCAATACCAGTTGACCAGAATCAGCAATTAAAAAAGAGAGTGTGTCGAGGGAAAAGCATGAAGAATCCTGCATCTTGTGAAAAATATCGTCGAAGTCGGGTGGTTCAGAATACACTTGTTCAAGGACCAACAGAAAATGATGCATTCGAAGTCCCCTATCAACAGGTTATCGACTGTGCACAGCCGGAAGCCATTTTATATCAAGTAATAGATATTCCTTCAGATGGCAACTGCCTATTTTCTTCTTTAATACGAGCCGTCAATCTTGACATGACATCCACGCAACTTCGGAGGCAGCTGCTCGTTTCTCCATTTGTGGACTCATGCATTAATCCGGATGGTGCAAAGTCCATCCTAAACAATAATACAGAATTTGGAGATATGGATTGTATCGATATTTTTGCAAGAACGTATAATCGTAATATTTGTGTACATAAGCACTATGTCAACGCTCTGACCAAGAAAGGAGAAAAGAAATTTCTTCATTTCAGAGTTCAGGATTCGCACAGTTTCATCCACCTACATCTTTGGAACGTGCATTTCACACCATTAATTGACATAAGACATGGTCAACCTATTGAAAATATTCCTGTTGAAATCAATCCACACAACAACATTGAAGATGAAAGTAACGATGAGCATGATAATGCTAGTCCTCATGTAGACATCAGCGATATGAATGTTTCAATCGCAATCTACAATAATTATCACGAACATGTCAAAAATCACCCCGAATTCCACAATGCCTTCAGGAATGATTTTGAAAATATTCCTGTTGAAATCAATCCACACAACAACATTGAAGATGAAAGTAACGATGAGCATGATAATGCTAGTCCTCTTGTAGACATCAGCGATATGAATGTTTCAATCCCAATCTACAATAATTATCACGAACATGTCAAAAATCACCTCGAATTTTACAATGCCTTCAGGAAAAATGATTTTGGTCATTCTTGTGCTGTTTGCGATAGACTATGGTGGAAAAACGACTTGAAAAAAAGTTCTGATTCACATGATGAGCTTTTACAGAAAATATTACCGAGTTACGTATGTGGCACCACTGTAGACATATGTTCTACATGTAAAAAGTCACTTGACGCTCTAAAAATTCCTTTACTATCGTCGTTCAATGGGTTTTCATACCCGATCATTCCCTCATATTTGCCAAAATTAAATATGATCGAGCAGCGACTCATTTCACCAAGAATTCCGTTCATGCAAATCAGAAGACTTAGGCATATCAATGGTCAATATGGTATTTATGGACAAATCATCAACGTACCCGCCGAAGTAAATACTATGGTGAATCAATTACCAAGAAATATTGAAGATGATCACTGTGTTTATGTCCATCTAAAGAAGAAACTGATTCACAAAACCAGTTACGTTCATGGTCTCGTCAAGAAACAAAATATAAAACAATGGTTACAGTATCTTTTGAAAACACCACTGTATATTCACGAAAATATTACGATAAATGAAGCACTTCTAAATAATTATCAAGATGATGCAGAACTGGCAATGGATGAGATAAGTGAACACGTTCCTATCGAAGACAATCTCACAGCTCAACAACAAACTCTCATGTGGAATGAAGATAAAATGTTGCATATGACACCAGGGGAAAGGAGTGTTCCACGTAGTGTTTTGTTCGATGAATTTGCTGAAGAACTTTCATTCCCCACAATCTACGGTGGACAATTTAGAACTTATAGAGAGGGATGTAATATTACACCTTTCATGCAAGCAACTAGTGAACTCCGGCGTACAGATCGTCGCGCTACTGATCCGCAACATCTTTTGTATGTGGCAGCAAAGATTATGAGGCAACGAGTGAGCAGTTCCATTAGTATTGCTTTTAATCATGTTGGGCATAAGAGCAAAGTCACCAAAGAAGATATACTATCCGAAGATTACATTAATAATTGTATCGAAGGTAACCTAGCTTTCCTTCGTTGCATACCGAATTCGGCTTGGTACTGGTCTGATAGAAAAAAAGACCTTTTCGCTATGATTAGACAATTAGGGGCTCCAACTGCTTTCATGACACTCAGTGCAAATGAAACTGGGTGGACTGATTTGCTCAAGTTATTGTACAGGCTGAAAAATCATGGAGCAAATGTTTCTGATGAATTTATATCGAAAATGTCATATATACAGAAAGCTGAACTTGTCAATGAGGACGCAGTCACATGTGCAATTTACTTCAACAAATTGGTGAATTGTTTGTTGAAGATTTTGCAGTCAAAACGAGACAATCCATTTGGCAAATATCGAGTGAAACATTACTTCAAACGAATAAAATTCCAGCACCGTGGAAGTCCCCATGCACACATACTTTTATGGTTGGAAAATGCTCCAGATAATCTATTAAGTAACGGCACAGGAGTCATAGATATGGTCGACAAGTTAGTTTCAGTATCAGAATCAGAAGCTTCTGGAAATATCAAACTCATAACACATAAACACACCTTCACGTGTTACAAAAAATTGGATCCTGGGAAAAAAGATAATTGTCGATTTGGAGCCCCTTTTTTACCATCGCGTAACACAATAACATTGATGCCAATGAAAGATACGGATTCCGATTTTGATGCGGTGAGTTTTAAAGAGTATAAGAAAAAATACCAATTACTGGGAAACAATTTGAAGAACTTTGATTACGATGGATTTGATGATTTTTATGCTAAGAATAATATTGTTTCTGATGAACATTATTACAATATAATCCGAGCTGGAATAACGCGACCGAAGTTATTTTACCGTCGAACACCAGCTGAAAAATGGCATAATCCTTTCAATCCATTTGTGTTCCATTGTCTGCAATCAAACATGGATTTTCAAATCATTCAAGATGAGTACGCTTGTGCTGCTTACGTCGTCGAATACGTAAACAAACATAATCGAGGCTTCAGCAATTTACAACGACAGATTATTCAGGTTATGGACGAAAATCCAGAGTTTGATATAGTAGATATAACGAAGAAATTAAGCGTTGATCTCCTACATGCCGTCGAAATGCCTGCACAAGAAGCTGCTTGGTATTTGTTACGTGAACCAATGGCTAAAGCATCTGTCACCACTGCTTATATTCCAACAATATATCCAACTGAACGTCAGAGAATAAGGACGACCTTGAAGGAACTACAGGAGCTAGATGATGACTGCACCAATGTATGGAAAGAAAATTGGTTCAATAAATATGAAAAAAGGCCCGCCAATATGGAAGATGTGACATTGATTCAGTTCGTTGCTAATTACACCATGAACACAAAAGAAGAGTACTTTCGACGGAAAATTCCCAGAATTGTTAGATATCGTAATTATGAAATGGGCAATAATTTCAACGATTACAGACGAGAGATGGTATTATTGCATATTCCTTTTAGAAGCGAAGATAACGACGTACTTGCTGAAAATAAGTTTATTCAAACATACGAAGACAACAAAAACTTGATTTTAGAGCGTAGGAAAGAGTTTGAATCGAATTTAGACATTGAGAAGACTCTTGAAATTTGCAGAGCGCTAAGTAGAGAAGATGAAGATGAAGAAGAGCAGCGAAGCTGATCCTTTTGAGCGATTAGTGAATGATCACCATTCTGCCATTAATGCTGATATACAATACGCAACGTTCAACAAACTTGGAGTCATAGCAAAGAAAAAAGAAAATTTAACGGAAACTCAACTCTTCAACAACAGTGCATACTGCTCTAAAAATTTCGATTTCCAAATTGTTGCCTCTATCATCAGAGATGTTGCATCTAAATAGATCGCTTTTTCGATACATCAGGGTACTGATTATCGATGAAATCAGCATAATAGGTGCAGAATTGTTGGCTAAAACTGATTTGCGCCTGAAGAAAATTACGGGAAATCATAATCAGGATTTTGGAGGTATAGACGTAATTTTTATTGGGGATTTACGTCAGGCACCACCTGTAAGAGCCACATTAATATATAAGCCAATTAGAACACTAATGGTTGGATCTCATTTGTGGCGAAGTCTCAAGTTTTACCAGCTCACTCAAGTTATGAGACAGGCGAATTAGCAATTTTCTTCAATACAAAATAGGAAACGGCGATATATTAGAGCCATCAGAATTGCAGCTAATCGAATCAAGATTTTACACGAAAGAAGATGCTCTAAGATTGTGCCCTAACGGTGTTCGTTTATTCCACACAAATCACGCGGTCGATACCTACAACAATGAAATTTTGCAAGGAGGTCCCGATAAAGTTATTTCAACAACGACTGACATCATCACGGGAACTAACAGTGCTGAACAAGAAGCTACTTATCGCGTCAGATTGCACAAAAAGAGTCTTATCGATACCGGTGGACTACCAAACCAAGTAACTTTCGTAAAAGGAAAATAATATTTAGTTACGACGAACATTGATGTGACTGATGGGACATTCGATCAAATTGTCTATGAGTATGACAAGACTCATCCTCAGCAACTAGTTTATGTTGCACTCTCTCGTGTAACTAGCATCGAAGGTTTGTTCATTGTTACACCTCATGACGACCCAACACAATTCTGATTTCATCATAATCGTAGACAAGCAACATCAACTTCTTCGTTATTGGCAGAATTCAAGAGGCTATCCTTAAATACACAGAAAACAAGAGCGCAAGTTATCGTCGATGTCATTAGCAATAAAAGAGGTGTCTCGTTGTTTACTTTCAATGCACAAAGTCTTAAAAATCATTACGCCGATTTACATGACGCAGTTATTCTGAAGAGCAATATTTTATTGCTTTCCGAAACGTGGTTGGCTAATGGTCAGCAATGTAATATACTACACTTCAATTGCATCGTTCAGTTCAAACGTGATACCGTTCGTGCAGGGGGTGTAGCAATATATCAGAACAGGAGTGATATAACTAACATAGTAACGCCGAACATGGAGACGATTTTCAAAAACATTCAGGACTTTTCTGTTCGACATACAAGTGTTGCGGACCTTTGTGCGGTTCAGTGTGTAATGGAAAACGGTATCACGGTGGTAATGGCAATCATCTACGTTTCACCGAATCAGAAAATTGTGGATATTCAAGAGTTCATTCACAGAGTACTGTTAGAATATACTGAAGAAGGTTCTCGACTTCTTCGGAGATAAAATAAACAAAATTTGTAAAAAATTCCCCTATTTTTGGAAGGTGATTTTAAAGGAACTTCGTTCCTCACGCGTGTCCCTAGACACACACTGACTTTTTTATTAAGTAAGAACTTTTTCTTGATTTAACATACGCATAAATCAAGAAAAAAGTGAATTTTGCAGCTCTCTGGTATGTATTATCTATTTGAGTTTACAATATAATGTTCCTTGTATACTCCGACTGCTACGCCTTCTGTGTCATACGATTCTTACATCAACTAACTCAGAAAAGATGTAAGCAAAATATAAAGAGACAGATGAAGAATACCGCACTTTCTTCAGTTAAAAAAAATTTTGCCAAATTTGTCAAGTTACATTGAGCGGTAGTGTTTCGGCAGACGGCTGGCGTTGGGGTAGCTTAGGCTCATGTCCCACTCACGTCGTTTTTATTTTTCTTTTCGAAAAGGTTTCAATATATACGGTTTTAACGTTGGAGTTAACATTTAGGATTTGATCTAGGGTTTGTGATAGGCTTGGATTACGGATTTTGATTATGCTAACTTTTCATTTCGATTAATTTTCGGCCGAGTACACAAAATGTTGAAATGAAACTAGATCAGAGTTTATAAAATTTGAAAATATTTTTATACCCGCCACACATAGTGTGAAGGGTATATTCAGTTTGTCTGAAAGTTTGTAACGCATTGAAGGAGACGTCGTAGACCCCATAAAGTATATATATTCTTGATCAGCTCGACGAGACGAATCGATCTAGCCAGTCTGTCCGTCTGTCTGTATATTTCTAGGCATCTTTTTTGTTGAAGATATAAAGATATTAAGCTGAAATTGGGAACTTAAGCTTTTCTCGGCAACGACTATTATGGTAGAGTGCCACGCCCATTTTTAGGTATAGCCCCCATATAAACTTACCGTTTTTTCCGATTTTTTGTATAAAAAATGTAATTATTTATGAATGTATTCGCTCCCAATTGTGTAAAAACATTTCTTTTGTCATTCAGTGTTTAAACCAAGATGCCACGCCCTCTTTTAGGCATAGCCCCCATATAAACTTTTATTTTTTCCGATTTTTTATAAAAAAAATACTAATTATTTATGCATATATTCACTCCAATTTGGCTAAAAACATTCTAATGTCATCCAATGTCAAATTAGATGTGCCACGCCCATTTTTTGGTATAGCCCCCGTACAAACTTTCGGACCATTTTCGATTTTTTGTATGAAAATGGTTATAATTTATTCATATATTTACTCCATATTGGGTAAAAACTCTTCCAACATCATGGTGCCACGCCCATTTTCAGGCGTTTCTTGCATACAACCTTACCGCCCGTTTCCAGATATATTCGAGAAATATGTTGTTATACATGTCTGTATTTTTAGCTCAAAATTTTAAATTAATATTGTGTGTAAACTTAGGTGACCACTGATGATTACACATAAACTCTTTAAAGATTCGTGTGACGGGTATTTAAGCTTCGGTTCTACCGAAGTTATGTTTTTTCTTGTTTAATATTAAATTAATAAATTCTTTTCTAGGCACCAACCTCTTCGAACTTATTAAAATTAAAAGGCAGCTTAAGCGATGGTGACTAAAATAAAATACAAGAGGAAATCACCAAGGTTCAAGAGCGCTTTCAATATTATTTATTCTCAAAAAGATCCAAGTTAAATCATTTACTTCTTTGTTTACGGTAGTATACATTGTAACAATAGGTCAGTGGGCTGAAAGCTCCCGTACAAAGTGGACGTTCTCTACATATCAATTTGTATTGCTATCATCAATTTTTTTTTATACATATATTTAAAAGCAATGTAAAATGTGATTTAAGATCTTTTTCTTTTATTTGTTGATGTGTTGTGACGCACACCAATTGCGATTACAATTAATTTAATAATGACACAGTTTTGATTATATGTTTACGATCATAAATCTTTATAAATGCTGATACTAATTCTGTGGCTACATAAGCGTTTATGTATATTCTCTACCATATAAGGGTAAATTTCTTTACGTATCTATATGTCCTGCTTGTTAGTGGTAATGACGGCTTTGGTTTTTTTTTTGTCAATGATGTTTGTTAATTATTATTTTATCGTTTAATTTGGCATTGCTTTTATTGGTTTTTTAGATACGCGCTCAGAGATTCCTGATCACGATCCAACCAAGCAGCATTTAGCCGAATCGTTTCGACGGCCTGTGAAACAGTGCGTTCAGTACCAGGAAATTGGTTATCCCTAAAGAATGTTTCCACTTCAAGTGCTTTTTCCTCCGATGCAAAGTTTTCAATTAGATATTTAATAAGACGTGCCAGTAGAAAGCCACCCTGTAAAAAATTAAATAAATAAATATTTTTAAAGATCGAAAAGTACGTAGCGTGTTTAACTTACCTGATATTGTTCTAAGAGTTTTTTGTTGTTTTCTTTGAAAAATTGCCAAGCCAAATCACGACCTTTGGGATTAACAGCAACGGCAACGATGACGAAGACAGAATCCTGGGCACGCACTTCACCCTGTAATTAATTTATTATTATTTATTCATTTTTTATTTTTGAATATTGTCATCAAGTGTATTCGATTCTTACCGACATTGCAAAGTCAATGACTCGACGGAGCAGTTTTGTGTTGCCAATGCAACCAAGTGCCCTCGAAATTCGATCTTGCTCTTCGTGTAAATCAGTCGAGCGATAGAGCGATAACATTTCCTCAAAAATAGACTCATCACCATCCTGCAGCACTGCTTTGTAGCAAGTAGACCGCAGATCAGCAAGCAAGGGGCAAGTACCATCTACGTGACGACGAAATCTAAAAAAAAAAAAATGTTTATTGTACAAATACATAAATAAAGGTTTAGTAAGTATGTCACACCTTTTCTGTGCCTCTTCGATGACTTCGGTGCTGCGGAACGAAACTAATCGCGACAGTACAAGACTACGCAAAAGTGTATCCAAATGGTTCTCATTTTCTTGTACATCCCAACCTAAACGGTCGGCCACCGGAGCATACAGCTTTCTGCCATAGTTATTGAACTGGTCCATGAGATCCGTATGAGAAATTAATATATAAAGATTGGAGAGAGAATTTGTAATTGCAGTCCATACGGTGTAGTTCGTCTCATTGCGATAGGAATCGATTAACTTGAGTACTTCTGCTGTACCTGCATGGCCAGCCTGCACCATAGCAAACATATCATCTATGAGACCCAGACGATCCAATGGTGGCAGATCCATATTTCGTACGGCTGGCATCAGTTTCTCAAGCATTTCGTTCGAATAGCGTGTACGATAGTAACCAACAGTTCCAGGGTTCACCTTGATCCAATCGTCTTCACTAACATCATCCAACACAACTTCCATAGATTTTTTGTCCAGGAGGAATGTTTTTGCAATTTTTTTGGGATCTCGTGACGTAGATACAGTTATTGGTATGACCCAGTTATAATCACCATCTGGATGCGATCCATCTGCAGTAAATTTGCTTTGCGTCAAGCGCAATATACGTTGCTTTTCGCCTTTTTGCTCTGAATCTACACTGACAACTGGGAAACCTTTCAGTTTAATCCACGTAGACATTACATCAGCAACAGGCTTCGAGCTGGCCTCTTGCAGCGCTGCCCAAAGATCCTCAGTGCAAGTATTTTTGTACTGATGACGAGTTAAATATATGTTCATCCCCTTGCGG
The DNA here is from genome assembly GCA_018903435.1 of Leucophenga varia. Lineage (NCBI taxonomy): Eukaryota > Metazoa > Arthropoda > Insecta > Diptera > Drosophilidae > Leucophenga > Leucophenga varia. The sequence continues at coordinate 33,491 of JAEIFJ010001106.1, forward strand.
AAATCGTCTTCACCGATATAGTCGTGCAGCATACGAATGACTGATGCTCCTTTGTTGTAGCTAATCTCATCGAAAATTTCATCAATTTCACAAGGATGACCAACAGGCACTTCAATTGGATGTGAGTTTTTCAACGAGTCCAATTCCAGAGCACGGGTATACATATCCGTGACAAACTGTGTCCAAATATCGTATTCAGGAAAGAGATGATTTACACAAAGGAATTCGACAAATGATGCATAGCCTTCGTTTAGCCATAAATGTGTCCACCATTCCATTGTTACAAGATTTCCTAAAAATAAAAAATGTATATTTCAAATTTTTCCATAATTTACAAGTTTTTATGCATTCATATTACCAAACCACTGGTGCGCAATCTCGTGACCAACAGTTAGTGCTATAGACTGCTTACGCATAAGTGAAGTATTTTTCGGATCAACAAGCACAAATGTTTCACGATATGTGACGAGACCCCAGTTCTCCATGGCGCCTGCCGAAAAGTCTGATATCGCAATTAAATCCATTTTTGGCAACGGATAGGCGATATTAAAGTAGCTCTTATAGTATGGCAATACCTTAGTGGCTACCTCGAGCGCAAAAAGACCTTGCTCCTTCTTGCCAACAGGTGTGAAAACACGCACAATTATACCGTCGGATGATTTGCCTTCAACAAAATCATATTCACCTACTACAACGGCCACCAAATAGGTAGACATAATTGGTGTACGATCGAATCGTACACGTCGAAGATTTCCAGGTAAATTGTCCTCCTTTTGAACCGGCATATTCGACAGGGCCACGCGATCTTCGGGTACTATCAATGTTATGTCAAAAGTGGCCTTTATAGCTGGCTCATCCCAACAGGGAAAACAACGACGGGCATCCGTTGCTTCGAATTGTGTTACGCCAGCGTAACGCTCCTCACCAGAGGCAGTAAAATATTTGCTGCGATAGAATCCTTTCATTTTATCGTTTAGTTCACCGGTGAATTGCATCTTGAGAACGGCCTCCGCGCCAGCCGGTATTGCATCCTCAAAAACTAACGTAGCAGTCTCATTGTCAGCGGAGTAGGAAATTTTTGTGGGTATAAGCTTTTCGCATTCGTATTCTAATTGAACATTTCCAATAGCAATGTCCAAAGCATTTAAAGTGATCTCCTTAGTAGCTTCATCAACCTACAAAATAAAGAAAATATTTATTCATATTAAATAGCTTTCGTAGCAAGAGTTGGTTATATTTTTAATGAAATGCTTACTATTAAAAAAAAAAAAAAATTGAGAGAATGAGGCAGTCGAGTAAGCTCGGAACCATGTACTATATATGCTTGTGCTCTATAAATCATAAATTGTAGACTAAAAGCATAATATTGCTATATCATGCAATAATCTTATGAGTTTTTTGTATTGTTTTACAAAAATTTTCAATAAAAACTTGCAAAGGTTGGGTCAGAAGAATTTAAATTCTATCTTCTATATAATTTCTATACTATTTCTATATTATTTATATTATTTTGAAACAACTTAATTAACGCTTAGTTAATTTGGGACTTATGCTCTTTATACGAGCCCCACAATAGTAACTAAACTTGGATTTCATCGGGGCCATTGATCTTAATTAGCAAAATATTGCCTTCGCTACTGATGTTCATATATAAGCTATTTTAAGTTTCGAGTGATAGGTAAAAGTAAAAGCTTTTTCTTTACATAAAAACCGTTTTAACTGTATTTTTACTTTGTCGGAAAGCTTGTAACGCGTTATCAGCTCGACAAGGAAAATATAGTAAGCTATGTTCCTCTCTATGGCTATTGCCGCTACTTAGCAGAAACTTAAAACTTTTGTGCATAGCCCCTATTCAAACCTACCGTCCATTTTTGAGTTTTTATTTGAATCTTTTTAATTTACTTCTAATCTTAACACATGTATACAACACTGATTTGATTAGGATCAGGCACTATATCATGTACGTATGTAATTAATAAACTCATCTCCCACTTTCGGTTTTTTGTTTAGAGGTTTATTATTTTAAATTACAGTATTTAAAGCTCATAAATTGAAATATTTACTTCTTATATGAACCCCATTAAAGTGTCTAACACCCTTCGCGAAATATTATGTACACCATTGATGAACATAAGTAAGATATCTGATTTGATATTCCGTTCTACCAAAGTCAAACTTTTCAAAAAAACATTTTTTTCCTTCAATAACTTTGAACTTTTGCCACTTGTTACCCAAGGGTAAGAGGGTATATTAAGTTTGTGAAATGCATGTTACAGACAGAAGGAGGCATGAAAGACCCTATAAATATATATTCCCGTCGATTCTGACGTCTGCCATATGAAAACGATGTTTTCGGAGACTGTAACAGATAGGGACTTAGGCTCTCCTAAACCGTCATTAGATCACATACAAACTTTTTCTTTCTAGCCCCAGGCAGAACGGAGCATGATAGACCCTATAAAGTATATATATTATTGATCAGCATTGAAAGGAGATTCGATATAGCTTTGTCTGTCTGTCCATTCGTATATCCAGCTATCTGCCGTACGTGAGAGATTATCTCGGAGACTATAAGAAATAGGGCCATCATATTTAAAACTTATACTCTCCTAAGCCGTCAAGTTTGCACTTACAAATGGATTTTCTCTAGTCACATTTTTAAAGGTAGCACCCATACAAATTTATCCCAAAATTTTGGATTTTTGCATAAATACTTCTTTGTTTCTTGTTCTAGAAACTTCAAATTTAGTATTAATTAAACATATACAGTCCTAATGAAATATTCCAATTTGGGTAGAACCATAAAAATGTTAGGTTTTTTGAGTTTTTTTTTTTTTTATGAAAATCTAATGCAAGTTATGGTACTAAGATAAGACTTCATCATTCTTTCTTGTATCATTAATACTTCTTTGCTATTTAATCTTCGAACTCTAAAGTCGTCCACTTTTCTAATGGATCATACTTTTTCCGATTCAAAAGAAATATTTATTTAATTACATATAAGTATGTGTATACATTGGCTAAGGATTCATAAATCATTGAGAAAGAGATGTGGTGTTACAAAGTCACTATATTTTATTTTAAATCGTTTTCCTAGAAACGATACAATTACCGGTCTATAGTAAGGTCGAATAGTATTAAATAGCATTAACTGTTTTTTATATCAAAGTAATGTTGATTTGTTTAATATATTCTTTAAAGTCCCAAACTAGTATCTTTCGTGTATCCACTTTTATAAAAAAGAGTTAAGGTTCATATCTACAATGTAAGCTTGCCAACTCAAGCTTAAAAGTGAATGTCCAAACAAGTTTAACTACCTCAAACAAAAAAAAAAAAAAAAAAAAAAAAGACAAGAAACCCGCACGCACAAAAGAGAATAACAAAACAAATATTCCGACGGATACCGTTAGCAGAATTTAAAAAACACGTCCCAATCGAATTTCGCTTATGAATAAAAAAAACTACAAAAGATCAATAAGTCAATGTTCTTCGCAACTTGCCTCTTCTATGAACGCCGTTCGTAAAAATTTAAAGAATTAAAAAAACAAGCAAAATAAAACAAAATAAATGCGAAAAAGACTACAAAGGTGTTTCAAGGTCGTAGAAATTGTTTGTTCTTAAACAGTTGTCAGGTTTATGCGGCCGGTTTTTTTTTTTTAGTATTGGACATATTTTTTATTTTGTTTTTAAAGGTTTCGAATTTCCGGCATAATACAGTAAGTAGTATATACGACCAGTTTTGGTCATTTGCAGAGTTAAATGAATACCCTTCATGAAGCCCAAATAGGGTAACAATATAACATTGCATTACACATTGTTTTTTTTTTTTTTTTTTATTTAATAGGATCGTTCAATTTAGACCTGTACAACTATTTTTTTCCATTTATATAAGACCCATATGAGCAAAATAGACATTATACAGAGCGTATAAGCCGTTATTATGATCAATGAATGAATGAATGTCGAAAATGGCACTTTTATTAATATTTGTTGAGATACATTTACAACTAAGCATTCATTTAAACTAAACCAAATAATACTTTAAATGTAGTAAATTGTTTGTTCCCATAACAAGTAGGAATTGTAATTGACTAGGTCAGGTCTACAAAAACATTATTCTATTAACCAGGCTCCCGTTTTCGAAATCACTAAAATTTAGTAATTTGCTTATCAAATTTCTTTAATCTTATAATTCTCAATCCCTTAAAGCATAACAATATAGTTTCTGCCTAATCGGATGTGAGGCGTCAACAAGGGATATGAAAAATTAACTTTATAAATAATGTGGATGTAACACATGAACCTGTTGTGAACTTTAAACACAATGTAGAAAATGTGAGCCCGAAACACTTTAAGCGATAGAATACGCGGTTCAACAGTGAATCAAAGACATCATGCCAATATTTTAGTGTTTTGCAGCCCTGTCTTAAAGTTGCGATGGAAAGATCGTGACTTTTTTTTACTCAATACGCCTGAACCGTTATTCTGTGCAAAAATAAACAAACAAAGCAGTTAGCGGCGTGTGCGGTAAAACACAAACAAAAAAAAATTAAATTTTGTTTTTTTTTTTTTTTGCAGTTGCTTCTTTTTGCCAAATTTCTGTGCCCATCATTGATTTAAAGCGATTTCGCTACACTCTTCACACATAGTAAAACGTATACTGATTTTATCACGAAGTTTGTTACATCGAAATGAAGACACCTCAATCCAAAATTATTGTTTGAAAGTTTTTTTAGTTTTTATGTACAATAGTTTTCATAAAAAAAATAACATCTACTTTCTAATCTTTGCATCAAAAATATTTATGGAGCTATTTATTTCAAACATGGTAAACACAATTTTTACACCAACACAACATATAAGAAATCTTCTGGAGAAATATCGACAATTATCCGAATATGTTTATCTCGACCGCAACTTGCTATCTCCCTTAGTTATTATCAAAGACACCTTCGGCGATTTTCTTGTTTTTCTAATTATTGAACTAACAATGGTATTCCCGATGTTATGTGACTTTTTTATCATACAAATTTCACTTGATGCTAGACAAAGCAAATTTGAGGGTTTAAAACCGATGTGGACAGACGTTTTTGGAAAATGGTCCCGAAAAAAACAAAGTTTTTGCTTCAAAGAAATGGCTGTTTCTAACCAATTAGAATCTTTGACATTTTTAGAGGTTAATGTAAATTTGTAGATGTGTAACTTATACTATATATATGTGGTAACAAGGAAAAACTACTTAAGTTTGATTTTGCCGTTTTGCAGGAGAGCACATTCTAAGTTTAAAATAATTTGAAATTGTACACAAAAGTGAGATTAAGCAAAAATTACTTTGTCTATAACTTCCTGAAAATCGTAAAAAATAGTTTATATTATGCATGAAGGTACTTTTCAATACGGAGATCAGCGTAGTATTCTTATCTCAATTTTTGCTTAAGTCGACTTTAGTCCTTTTCACCACAGATATATTGGATAATACTGCGCTGTAGACGTTACATTCGTACGGGACCATTTTATTCCCACTTGGCGCTGTTTACGAGAAATTACTATATACGTTAAAATGTTTGGTTAAAAGAGAAGTAAAAGTAAAAGTTTTAGTATTTTTATGCATTGATGTGATCTGGTACAAAGTCCGTTTCGTTGCGTACGGAAAACAAAAGTTGTTTTCGAGATCAATATACATTTTTAAAAATTTCAGAGAATTTTGCAGCACAAACAAAAATAAACGTAATACCATAATAAAAAAGATGAATATTTTTGGATTCCAAAATGGGCTACCTCCTGAGCCCCAAAAAAACTTTTAACACATTTTCAGACATTTTACTGTAAATGGCGTTCTGACTTACAATTTAGCAATATAATTGATTGGAAAAATATTGTCTAGTAATATTTTTGAAATTTAATCCTGGTACTCTAAAATTCTTTTAAGCAAATTGGAGCAACTTACAATTCATTTCGTTGGCGGAAATTTTTTTCGGTTTAGCCGAAATTCTATTATTGGTATTGCCAATAAATATCAATGACATTACTTGCTAAAAAAAAGAAGAGATCGAAGCATCAAGCAAGGAGTCTTCTTATTTATTGTATACACCTCGTACTGTAGAGGGCCTTGATTGACTGATTGAATGCGCTACAAATTTTCCAACGAACTGAAAATATCCGTTCACGCTATATGAACCGCATTTTAAATTGCACTGTAATTTTGTTAACTGCATGACTAAATGTATTTTTTTTTTTTTTTTTGTCGTTTGCCTATTTTCTGCAAATCATCTCAAGAACAGCGAAAAATTAATGAACAAAGAATTTAAAATTGTGAAAGTTAAGATATGAAAAACTGACGGAAGAAAAATCTACGAAAAGAAAACATTTCGAATAATAAAGATAAATTATTGTTATATTTATTTTACATGCAACAAATATATATATTTTTAATAATAAAGCTTTAAAGCCGGAGAAGCGCATTCTTTTGATTAGAAGTACGTCCGCAGATTTTTCACTATTTTCGCAGATGGGATTGATCGACGTTGGCAAAGAGAAAGCGAAAGTAAAAACATACACAAACAAACAAATATGAAAGGTATCAAACAAAGGCAAAACCGCAAATATGTAATCATTTACACAGATATGTATACTCGAACATAGATACTATACATACGTACATGTTTTTGTGGGTATGTGAGTTCATGTGTTTTATCGTTTATATTATTACGATGTTTTATACTCTTCACATAACTTTGACGACAAAATTATTTAAACTTTTTCACAAATGTGCAGTGCATTACAAATTGTATATAATATAAAACATGAAAAAAAATATGTTTATTTTAGGGGTGTTTGTTTAAATTGTAAATGTATAGATTAGAATGAATGCAGAATCATTACGGTTCATTTGGAAACACAATTTACAAAATTAAGTTTCTGCACATATTGAATCATTTTAATTTTAATATATGATGATTTTCTATTGTCTATTAAAGACAAGATACTTTCTGATATAATCAAAGGTCGATCACGGTGTTTTTTTGTTTGTTTGTAATAACCAACGAATTTAGGAGAGGTCTTTGGGTTTTAAGATACCAAACTAGCTTTCTTAAACTAAACTGTATGCATTTATTATTATAATTCCAGCAATATTATTTTTGTTATCTATTTAATTTGATGATTAATTAATTGCTTACCTTTAATTGTACAATTGTGTTACCGGAAAAGGTAAAAGCCTCCAAGTCTGGCTTCAATTCCAATTCATAGTGCGTGGGCTGCACATTCTTCGGTAGACGCTTAAATTCTTTTTGTTGTTCCTCCGACATTTTATTCTTAAGTTGTCCTTTCTGTTGTTGCCCACAACAAGTGTGTACTCCGTCAGATGTCTGTGCGATAATTGCGTGATATTTATTGCAAAGATCTCCTAAAAGCGGAGCGTCTGTACTTTTAAACGGAACCCCGTATGATATACTGGAGTACTCTCGAAAAAATTGTTTTTGCAATTTATTTTTTTGCTTCGCCGTTAATATGACGTTTAGATGACAAGTCTCTGCTCGTAAACCAAAATGTTTATCAGAATTTATGATAGAAATAGGAGATTGAACTGCGGGAGCGGTTACAGTATGATAAGACGACCGATAGCACAAACGAGAAGACACTAAACGAGCAGCAGCGGAAAGAGGAGAACGCAAGTTAGAGCAAGCGGAAATATTTCTATTATACGGGTGTACGGATTTACGGTGGCAGTGGAGTTTTTGTTTAGGTATAGGAACTGTAACAAAAAGACCATACTATTGGGAATTATATAAAGCATTAGTTTTGAAAATAAAAATAAATTGTTAGTTTTTACGCGTATTAAACTTTAAATTTCTTTAATAAAATTTCATAAAGCGTGGAAAATTAAAGGAACGAAGGTACTAACCTTCACACAGATGTTGTTCAAATTCTGTATTGGCTTTGGCCAAATCCAATCGCAATTTACCGAGTTCTGTAAAACAACAAACAGACTTTATTAGCACCGAAAAACACACAAAATGACTATTTCACTGCAACTATATTTCTTGCTTTCGCCGACAAATCTAAAGTGGCGAGCAGAAGATTTTATGCATTGAGCGTACACACATACACATACACACACGAACAAAAAATCACTATGACAGTACATATGATTAGCTTATCGCTTTGCAACACTAAAAAATGACAAGAAATTATTTAACACTTGACGCCGTAGAAATGCAATAATTTTAATTTTTTTTCGTGAAAAAAAAAAATTTTACCTCAAAAGAACAGATATGCACGGTAGTAAAGCATGAAATTTTTTTATTTATTTATTTTTTTTTTTCATAAATTTTGTCAACTTTTTAATTTTGCAGCTTCATAGTTTACTTGTTGCGTACACCACAATTTGTAATTGACTAAAAATTCAGATTTATATATTACCAGTTTTTAATTTCCAAGCCTTCAATGCGGTACGATAGCCGCCTTTCAGTGCATGTTTGTACATTTTTTGAACTTTTTAATTGATGTTCAGTTCAATGTTATATATATGCTTTTATATTGTTTATGTTCTAAAATGCAATGCAACGTTCAGCTGATTCAGTCTGCCAGAACAGAACTGCCAGCTTTCTATACGACGCGTAAGAAAAGACGTTATGATTTGAAACTCAATGATCGCCTGATGATTGTTTAACTCTTTGCATAAAGTATCGAAAAACATTATAAAATTTTAAACATTTTTCTTGAAAGATTTTACTTCATACTTGTTGAATACTTGAAAGCGAATTCTGTGTTGAATAGATGTATATTTATCTCTCACTCTCTCTCTTACGTATCGCAAAATAATGTGTTAGATATTTAAACTAACAATAAATTCTAACTGAAAGAATTTTGAGTTAAAAACACAAGATAAACTTTCATGCAAATTGAATCAATTTTGAACAAAGGCGACATCTTGTTTCTAAATTTACCATGATTTTGCCGTGTTCTTTTTATCTTGTGTCCCCTTAAGGTATGTTCATCTATGTAAATAATAAATTAAGAGGGAGCCGGAATACAATGTTGTAAATATATATGTTCACATAAAGCGTTCCTTCGCTATCAATTTTTGGGTACCTCGTGGTAATAATAAGGTAACCCGACTCTCAAAATATAAAAAAAAACATTATGGGCAGTAGGTGATTGTACTCATATAAAAAAAAAACATTATGGGCAGTAGGTGATTGTACTCATATATATTTTTAATCTGCATAGAAAACTGAATCAAAGTAACTACTGGCGTCTGTCATATGAAATCGATTTTCTCGGAGACTTTAAGATTTACCAAAGATCACACAAAGATGCTGTTGAACCCTCCTAAGATTACAAACGTCAAAAAATTTTTCTATCCCTATTTTATTCCGTACTTTTTTATTACTCCAAAAAATATCTGAAGAGAATATCGCAATGCGATGGTCCAAATTGAACAGTTTTTTTGTTGCAATTTGTATACTTGTTGTACTCTTTTTTTCGAACACCAATTATTGATTAATGCATAAATCGGAAAAAGTAGTGTTCGTTTTCGGGAAAGTTGGTATTATACCAACATCCTATCCCACCGAAACATTTTTAAGTTCTTTCCAAACCCCTTACTTTATTTTTTATTTTTTTGAAATCGACCACTGTGCATTGGTAGCTACACCAAAAATAAGTGAAAAATCATAGCGATTTAAAAGCTCTTCTTTAGTCTAAAGCATGTTGAAATAATAAAAGGTGGTATGAATTTTTGGCTCCAATATTGTCTGCTACATTATTTTGATTTTGTACTAACAAAAACTTCGTTGTCATTTTAATGATAAAGTGATGAAGAAAAAAAAAATTTGCAGTACACTGAACTGCAACGTATGGAATATATATATATATATATATATATATATATGTCTCCCTCTTTTTTATGGTGAAATATCTAGTTTTTTTTTTTAATATTCCCTAAAACTACATAAATAGACCACCTGATAGTTATTCTACCATGTTGGGAACAATTATTTGGGTGCTCTGCTCTGATTTTCAGTATTCAATTTTTGTGTTACTGAAGTAGTGTTGGCAAAAAAATCAATTTCGGTGATTTTTTCACAGTGACTTAAACATCGCAATGTCGCACTGCGTCTGAAAGTAGCGACTTGTGATTTTCTTGTTTTTCAGTGAACATGTTCAGTTCGCGAATCGTTCATACTCGAACGAACACCGAACCTGTACAAATTCGTTAGTACATTTGCCAGTCACTTGATTGTTCAAAATGTGCAATTTACTGAAAGCGCGGTCATTTAAACCGATTGAATGGTACAAACACAATTGCAACAAAAATAAAAAAAAAGTTAAAAGCGATTTTCAATGTTTACAGTGTTTTATTGTATGTTGGTGAGGCGAAACAGTTCAGTTAGCGACGATTTTGTATATATTATACATATTCGCGAATAGTGAACCTGTTCAGTAATCGCTGATTAATTTTTTGCGAACTGCGTTTTTGTCACTGATTGCAGTCACTGCGATTTTCAAGTCGGTCCTTTTTGACAACAATATACTGAAGTATGAATCATTGTATCGTGGTACGAGTACCGTCAACTTGCGGCATTCACCATGACAAAATTTAATACATTTAAAATTTCAAAACCGTTAACACTGCCGTGTAATATCAAAAAGATGTTGCTGCTTTCGGTCGAGTATTAGTCGCGGAGGATTTGTCGTGGTAGTGGCGTAAACCATCATATTAAATACTGCTACGCTACCGTTACACGAATTAGTTATTAGTTTTTGAATATAATACGTTAACAAGCGTGAAAGTATAACTGTAGCCTATTAAAAAATAAAACAAAAAAAAAATTTACTTAAATATATGTACCTTGGTCGCACTAAAATTTCTTAAAACTTAAATTGTGTACTTACTTAACTTTCTAATATAAAATGTACAAATTTCAACTAAATCTTATACTATTTGGCGGTCTGCTGCTACTTTCCGTGTACTCCTGCGTACCAGTGCCTACCGTAACCCCAACACATGCCTCCTCGTGGCGTAAGTTAACATTCATTCACTAAACTGGTTAATTAGTTTAAAAAAAATATACATATGTGAAAGTATAAATTTAGAGCTATGAAGAATACAAATAAACATTATTTTAAAAATATATCAAACAATTCAAGTGCAACCAATTGTAAGACAAGCGCCAAAGTGCATTGCAGCATTGAATTCTAGTGATAATCAGAAGTGATAAAATTTATTCTATTTGAATTTAAAAAGCGGCTAAGTATTATGTGATCTTATGTAATCTCCTTCAAAGTTGACACTCTAAAGAACAAAAATAAAAAAGTATTTGGCTCTGCATTGTGTGATATTTATGTGCTTTCGAATGAATTAGATAATATGGGTGAAATGTAAGGGGGAGGGTGTACGTCATTGCTGTCAGCTGATTACATATATATTGTACGTACATATGTATGTATGTACTTATTTCTTTTGCTCTCGAGAAACTTAACATTTTTATATGTACATACATATTTATTATATATGTACTATATTATCTTATCAAAATAGCATGAAAGCACACAATTTTTATCAATGCACGTCTTGCTAATTAATAATAAAAATCTTATCAATTGATATGTTAGTGAATATTTGCAATTTTTGTATACAAATTCTCTTTTGCGTTTACCTGCAAATAGCATATCTTCCCTTGCCTTTCCTATTTTATTGTTTGTCACGCTGGCACGGCGTTCTCTTCTCTTTGTACTCTTTACTCTTTTCATCAACAACAAATCAATACGAAATCAAAAACGAATGCTAACATACCGGCAACCACAACCAAGCCGAGCAGCCATTAAACGCATTCGTGTAGTCACGTATCCAAAATATGCTAACCGTTACTGTTTTCTTTTAATTTTTTCAACTCTATGCTTCAAGAGGCTGGCTTCAGTTAAAAAAAAAAAAACACATTCGAGTTTATGTATTCATGTTTCACTTTCATATTTGTTTATCGTTCAATTTTATCTGAAACCGACACTAAAAATTCTGAAAAGCCAACTAAATATGCAGTTGTGATAAGCACATTCCACAATGGAAACATGTGGCGTCCGTTTACAGCTAAAAATAGTTCAAAAGTTGTCAAGTTGCACTAGAATTATATCGCACAATTTCGGTTGTATGTATGTATTACTCATTTATTGACACGTGCCGGCAATCAGCTTTAAAATATCATATGCCGCCGTTTTGGTTATTTTTGATTGTAAAAATATCAGTTTTGAAGATACATTTTTAAACACCACTCGGTATTGATAATTTTTACTAGACTAGGAGATCCCTAGTATTATATTTTTATTATCCGTTTACATTTTCATATGTCGCCATTTCCCTTATCTTTAATTGGAGATATATTTTCAAACGCCAGTCGGTGTTGAGAATTTTTACTAGACTAACACGTGCTATCCACTTTAGATTATCATTTCGCGTATCTTTGATTGTAGAACTATCAGTTAAGGAGATACATTTTTAAACAACACTTGGTATTGAGAATTTTTACTAGACTACGAGATACCTAGTACCCATTCTTTATGAACTACAAATTTGTATTACTGACGTCAACAAATCAAATAAATATTTAGTTTGACATACCAACATTTTTTATTAGACCAAGCATATTTCACAATGTTGTGACTCAATAAAAAGAAACTTAAATGTAAACTGTGGTGGTGCTGTAACTTATATTTTTGCAGGTCGGTTCGCTGATACGGCTTATAATTTGACGGGCAGACGAATTTTAAATTTTATCCAACTTGTGATTTAAGTAACAATACAACAAATATGATTTTTTCATATTTTAAACTACCAGTTATTCCCTGAAAAAATAATCGTTTTAACCTCATATATAGTTTTTTTTCTGGAATTGAAACTTTTAAAGATGTGATACCCTAAGTATAAGGCACGTCGTAGTCGAGTAAGCGGGAAAATATAATTGTTACTTGATGCATTGATTCGTGTTTTTGCATTTACAAAAACCCGTTTTCATATTAAAAACAAGAAAAAAGTTAACTTTGGTTGGACCGAAGCTCATATACCTGTTACACAACATTTGACGTGGATAGACCTTCGTGTGCAGCATTTGTATTAAATTTTATTTCAAAATACTAAACAAATTAAATATATTCTTAAAAATTTAGGAATTCGCGGTCCGATTTAGACCAATTTTAAACTGAAGATTTGGCTTAATATACAAGCATTTGTACCATATTTGAAGCCATTTGCTTTATAAATAAATTTTTCTTATAAGAACTTGACAAAATGTTATTCTTTTCTATGGGAGCCATATCTAAAAGTGGGCGTGGCACATTGATTTTAACATAGAAACTACACAGGACCTAGAAAAGCTTAAGTTTAAAATTTCAGCCCAATATCTTTAAAACTGAGCGAATAAACCGCGCAGCAACACACAGACAGACGGACAGACGGACGGACGGACAGACGGACAGACAGACGGACATGGCTAAATCGATTCGTCTCGTCGAGGTGATCAAGAATATATATACTTTATAGGGTCTACGATGCCTCCTTTAATGCGTTACAAACTTTCCGACAAACTGAATATACCTGTTTACACTAGTGTAACAGGTATAAAAAAAAAAAATAAGAATAAAAACAAATAAAATGTCACATGAAATAAACAAAAAATAAAAACGAAAGATAATATCTAAAATATTTTAAAAGGCTGCATATGCATATAGTAAGTTAAAGCAAGACAGATTAGTGAAGTTTGAAAAACTTCTTAAATCACTGAAAGCACATTTTAGACTATGTAAGAGATTAAATAATTTGCAAAATAATTTAAGATCCGTTTTTTATATATGTATGTATACTAGCTCAACTACTCGACCTTGCTCATGTACAAATTTCAAATTTCATTTGTCTAGTTTAATTATTTGCAAAAATTTGACGATTTTTTTTGGGTTAGTTTTTATGGTGCCACGCTCACCGCTCATTTTTCCTATGGATTACACTTTTCTCGTTGTAGTAACATGAATATCGAATTTCATTCCAAAATTTCATTGAGTTGTTTCAGAAATGTTAGATAAATTTACGATTGATTCCAAGCACACCTCCCCACTTAGGGGAATGAAAAATAGTTTACGTCCGATTCTCAGACCATCTGAGTATACACTCAAAATTTCATAAGAATTTTATATTTTAGAAAAAGATTAAAAATAGGCACATTTTAATTAAGTTCCATGAAATATTTAACTTTCATTCAGTACTTTGATATCATATTACTATATCATGTAACTATTTAAACATTTAAGCCTATGCTAGTGGTGACCATTAACATTTCATCATATATTGGTCTTGTGTTTATACTATACTAACATAAATACAATTAGACGCCATACAAAGAAGCAAATATTGTACATATCCTGAAGTGGTTGGAAGCCGAATTCAGTAGTCTAGCCATGAGTGCTTTCAATTTGAACCATTATCTAGGCATAATCCACTCATATTTTATTGAAGTGTTGGCCAGGGCTGGAAACCGGTTCAAATTCTAAGAATCTTATTTTTGTAATGCTAAAATATGCCCAAAGTTTAGTACTATGTTTCCGTTCGCTTTGTTTTTTGATGAACCAAACCTTGAACCAAAGTTTAAACCAAAAACCTGGGCTTAAGAATTCGGTTTAGGAACCAAACTCAGAAGTGAATATTTTGTGTAAACATGAACTTAACATTTGAATATATTTTTTTAATTTTCCAGCCTTGGTTTTAATTCATAAAGTAAACTTTTAGCATATGCGAGTATAATATCAAACAGAGCTATAAATATATTGCTTATATTTTTTTATTTGAAAAATTATTCTTTTCAAGCCTCAAGCATTAAATAATGTAGAAAACAAAAGTCTTTTACATCGTTATCCGGTTAAAAAATATTTATTTTTGAGGTTTCTACACCAAATCTACCAAAAAGTGTTATTTTCCAAGCATACATGGAAATTTCAGGGGCTTGGCGGCACCATTAATTATTATCCGATTAAAAAAATACAGGTCTTCTTATTTTCGATGGGAGCATTAAAATTTTATTTTAAAAATTTTCTCATTTCTTTTTGGAACACCCTTATATAAATATATATCAATTATGAAAACTTCAACCATTATTTGTTCAAAGCCAATGCTTTCTCTTCTTTAAAATACAACACATTAAAAATCGTATTTTAAAAGTCTTATAACAATATATTAACTTCATGACTTGACTTTATCTTTAATTTGTTAAAAAAACTATTGTAAGCTAAGGTTCTAAATAATTAGTCCATATCATAACTAGATATATTTCTTTTGCAATAACAATTCATTGACCTCAAACGATTATCGTAGAGGTCAAAAAGTAATCGAACTTACAAACTATAAACAAAAGGTACGATTTATGCATTCGTTTTGACCATTTTTTTCTTCTGTTTCTGTTTCTATTATTTTTATTTTTTATTTTATACATTTTTTTTTTTGCACGAAATCATTGTTTTTGTTGTACGTCTATAAAGACCACCGACAGTGACCTACAAACAAACCAAACGAATATAATAATTAATCGGGCAACTGACCGAAAACAACTTAACTTAGTTTCATGCTTACTGCTGCTACTGTTTATGGAACTTTGCGATTTTAATTTACACTTTTGTTTTATCTATTAAACAGTTTTTTTTTTTTTGTTAAATAATAATAATTAGCTTTAGATACATACGAGAACAGTCATGATTCTAGTTTCAATTAGACATTTTGAAGGTTAAACTATGATGAAAATGAAAGGCATACGACAGGCATCGTTCTTTATCCATATTTCGAGTGAAAGTTAACTTATGGGAATGAGAAATCGGCTTCAAATGCGGATTTATTTCTTTATTTGTACTGTTTTTTTTTTTTTTTTTGCGGAACTTAATGATGATTTCCGTAATATACATATGTTTTGCTCCTTTTTTCGCAGCTTGATATGGTGCAAATTAATTTATTGACTAATTAAGTAAGCATGTTCTCGTGCCTCAAATTATTTACTTTGTATTTTCGTATTTTTTTTTTAAATTGTTTTTAAATTGAACATCTGTTTTTATTATGTTTTATAACCTGTTGTTCTGAATGTTTTGAAGTTTGTCATAAAAATTCTTTTTAAACGATAACATTAATCGAATGGAAGACATCCTCAATATTGTAATACCCAATTTGTATCAAACAGTGTTAGTCCATCCATATATATATATATATATATATATTATATATATATATATATATATAAATATATATATATATATATATATATATGATATTCTTACTATAGGTCTGTATCTTGCTATTCACAACAGTCTGACCTGAGTCCACAGTTGGTCAGGTGGCCTACGATTATAACTGTTCGTGCTGAACATTGGTATTCCCCTCGGGGAGCATCGTGGTTTCTGTGGTTTAACACCCTTATGCGGCTAGAGTTTCTTCGTAAACTCGGGGTGGAGTTGTCCATTACAACCGGCCTTTGTGACCCAAAGATCAGCAGAGGTGTTAGATAGGCCTCGCTCCACACCAAAGAGAGAAGTTTACGCCCAAAATTGCGTAAAATTCGAAATGGGTACCAATAGTTTGCAATCTCTATGGGGGCGTTGATTAGCGCTTACCAATCCTGTGCTCGGCACCGTTGGTTCGAGTCTTTTCGACAGGTTCTCACGTAAAACTCTTTCGGATTCTGTAGGTATGTGGTGAAGTTAATTTTTACATTTGTTTTTTTTTTTTTTGTGTTTTTGACTGAGCTATTTAATAATATTTACCATATGTGGACTCTGAGTACCACGCATGCACGTGTCTCTTTTCAACCTACATACGATTATACATTGTATACTGTAAGGTATATAAACTCTTATTTTGATTATTTGTCTTAAGCACATATGTTTTTTTTAAATGAAAGTCCATAAATTATAAACAATTGATTTGAAAGCTTGAAAAAAACTGCTTCTTGAATTTCTCAACAAGTGTTTAACTACATTTTATTATATGGTAAATATAAATACCAGTTTTCAATTTTTCTTTCTTTTTGAAAGTTAAAACCAATTGTTCTTCTTTTTTTTATTTGCGTGACAACAGAAACAAAGTAAAAAAAAATATTTTTAATACACCAGTTTTTGCACTTGTATCTGGTTTTATCAGGGCTGCAAATCGGTTTTGCACTGAACCGGTTTTTAACTGAACCACAGCATTTTCGAACGATAGGTTCGAATCATGAACCAAACCAGTTCTTCAGAAGGACATTGGTTTTGAACCAAAAATCAAACCATTTCTTTAAAATAATTTTATATTAAGTATTATAATATTATAAAATTTAATTGAGAGCAGCTGTTGCTTGAGTTTACGACGAAGTATATGCGAAAATGTTGAAAATGTTAATAGAAGTCCACGTAGCCTTGACATTGTTAAAACTAATTCAATAGGGGTTATCAATAATTTTAAATTGCTCCTCATTCCCAACGTTAAAAAGTTTTTGCTCAAAGTTTCCCATGTGAATATTATCGAAAATAACAATAAATCTCATTTTAAACCATCATTTACAATTATACTTTGTTTATAATTTATTTATTCTTGAATTATATAAATCTAGATAACAAATACAAACAAAAATAGACGATTGTTCAGTAAAATATGTGCCTATATCAAGAATGTAAAATTTTGTTCGCTGATTTGAGGTTTTTAAACTTTTTTTACTTGAACCGCTTGATCCGAACCACAACGCGGTTCGGCTCTAACTAAAAACCGGTTCTTGAACCGAATCAGCAGTTCAAAGATATCCCGAACTACTGAACCGAACCTCTTTCAATTTATTAGTGGTTTGCAGCCCTGATTTTTATTCTTTTTCCATTTAGGTATAATCTTTTTTTCGTTTATCATGTTTATTGTATAAAACGGTTTCAGATGTCGATAGCCTACAGAAAATAGGACGAATAAGATTAAGCAAACGTGGTCCTATATACCACTAAAAAGTTGGGTTTATCCAGATTCAGACCCCTTTGCCCAAAACCTTACTAAGTGTTTCTTCACATGTTAATTTTTAAGCCCATTTTATGTTCCTAGTTCAATAACATTTTTTACACCGTTACAGTCATCGGTCCTTCATAAAAACTGTTGATTATTTTAAATTAGATAAAGGGACGGCTATTGTCATCTTATGATTACCGATATTATAAGATTCGGACCACTATGAAAATTTAACCCCTTTTAAAATCAACTCACTTTCTCATAGTTTTTTCACCAAATTACTTAACATTTGTATTTTATCTTAAAATTCTGATATTGATATTGGGTCAAAACTTAAGTGCTGAATTCGACAATTTGTTTTGTCGAAGCAAAATATGAGATAAGAATACTACGCTGATCTCCATAATGAAAAGTACCTCCATGCATACAACTTCAAATTATTTTAAACTAAGAAACTGCTTTCTTGCAAAACAGTAAAATCAGACTCAAGCAGTTTTTCCTTTTTACCACAGAATTTAGAGCAGACATGTTTATATTCCAGTTAAAGTCATGTATAATAAAGTACTAAGGCCAATTGAAAATGGACCTTGGCTTGTACATACAAAAGGACTTAAATGTTAGCCACAATTATTTTGCGCTAAACTTATTAGACAATAGCAGAACATAATATGTATTTTAAAACAGCCAATAGTAACACCTGACTATGTCATCGAAGAAAAATTTTCACTGGATAAAACATAAAAATTGATTAAACTGCTTTCACTTTCTTCATATTTTCTCTCTGTTTCCCTAAATTTTTGGAGTAAAAATTTTTAAATTTAATAAAATTTGTACATACAAAATTTGAGTAAGGACAGGCCCAAATTTTAATATTTTAAGCATACTTCTAAAAATTGTTATTAAAAATAAATTTTATTTTTTTTTTTCGAACAAATGTTAAATTGACGAATAATTCAACAATATTAAAAATATCATACCAGACTAACGATATTTAATTGATAATTTTCCATAACTATGACAATACTGCATAAACATTTTTTTTTTTTACATAATTATGTATTTTTAAAACACGCCATATTGAGTAGACACCTTTTACCCCTATTTGACGACATGTCATTAAGCAGTCACTAGTGACTTTGTCATCGAAAAAATTTTCCCACTGGATAGAAACATAACACAATTGATTTAAAACTTTTTTTTTACCACCACTCTTCTCATTCATATTTTTCGGGGTAAAACTCTCGTTTCTAAATTTTTAAAGTAAACAAACAAATTTTTTTGCCAAATTTAATAAAATATTGTAAATACAAAGTTTGAGTAAGCGAACAGACCCAATGGAATATTTTAAGATAATTATAAAAATTGTTATTAAAAATAAATTGTTGATTTTTTTTTTTTTTTTTACGAAACAAATGTCAAATTTACGAATAATTCACCTAAAATGACAAAAAGATCAAATCAGACTATCGTTCATTTTGATCTGTTCACATCTTCTATAATTAATTAACGGTAACGGGATTTTCTTGGAAAATCTATTTTTCTGACAGATTTCTGCTGCGTAATCGAATCAAATCAAATCAAAATAGAATTATTTTTGTTTATAATAAAAATATTATATTGATTTCGAACTTCATTTCGCGTGCTATTTACGATGGCGTTTCGATGATAGCATTATCAATATGAATGGTTATGTAAAATATTTGAATAGGTAGGTTGTGCAAGGCGGATTTATTGGGGAATTTGTTTCTCAATCGCGTTACGCGTAACCTAACCTAACGCGTAGTAAAAAAAGTAGTCTTCTTGAAAAAAGTCCGACGTGCCTCTACGACCATATAAAAATTAAATTTCCCCAATGCATGCTGTTACATAAGAATCATCATTTCGTAATACAATGATGCACCATGCACTCGAATATTTGAAAAAATATTGAATTTGGAAATATTGATTTTTGACCTTTTCGCCAATCGAGCCAATATGCCAGTGTGCACTGTCTGGTTCGCAATAAATAATTCTCTTTGATTACTCGATTTTATTGATATAAATTAGATAAAATTATATTTTTATCATTTATTTGTATACGAATATTTATTTAAGCATGGAAATCAAATTTGTTTTGATTGAGTTAATTTTTTTTTTTTTTTTGCAATTAAACGTTAGATACACTTGCGTGCAGTGGCCAACTATCAATTCGAGGCAATCTATGAATTCTTATCTAATCAAGTACAAATGCCCAAATGAACTTGGTCATTTGTTTTGATATTAAAACTTTTTTTTTTTTACGTTTTATAAGTTTTTCTTGATATTTTCATAATATTTTGATCAACTTACATCAAATATGAATATTGTGTAGTCGAAGAGCAGTGAGTCTTTTCAAATGTATTTTGAAACGAACGAACCACGGATAGGTTTCGTATTGGGACGATAATGAAGTACATCAAATTATTGTAAAGACCTCGTTTATACACGCATTTCACGAATGTCAAACTTCATAAAAAGAATACCTATTCTGTTTATATACAAAACTAAATAATTGTCTACAAAAATTAACTTCTCCATATATTTTATTAAATATTTGTATATTGTATTAACATATTTTTATAATTTTTATAGGCCACTATAAGTGATTCGTCTTCATAATATAAAAAATATTTCAGTATTGCTTCTCTCAGTTACGACCAAAACTATCGTATTCTCTCAGAGATTTACATTGTAAAAGAAAATTGTATAAAAAACCTGTTACGTTTCTTTTCTTATGACTTTCAAGCAGACAAGGCCCATTTTTTTCACGCCACTGCACAGTCTCTGCATTAAAGAAACAAATTTTTGAGTTAATTACTTGGTCAAAATTACTTTTTAAAAGTTGCTAAGCGGTTTTCTACCATATAAGAGCCATTCCTTAAATATCTCCGGGTTTCTTCTTAATTCAATAACGATCTCCGTCAGAAGGTTTTGAGATTCTCCAACTTATTGAATTATTGGTCTTATTTGTTATTGTACTAGTTCGTCGAGAAGAGTGTGTAGCCTATTGGCATCGGGTTCAAACACCACTGAGCTGATTGTCAAAGTAGTGCCTACAAATTCTCAATGATTAGATAAGGGAAATAAGTGAATTATTATTGCATTGTATTTGGAATCTTATTTTGATTTAATCGGAACTCGACACTTAGGAGCCAGAAAACCTGGTTTAAAAACATAAGCTAAATTACGTTATTGGTTTTCCTTAAAGTCTGTACTGATCCTCAAACTGGAAATATATAATAAAAATTTAAGAAAATGTATGCATTAATATATTAAACACATTTTTTGTCGGTACTTTTAGGTGTTGCTATTGCCTCGAAGACAAGAATACATTTCTATGATGACAACTGGCGAGAGATATTCTCATGGGCTCACGTTTTTAAGGAGTTGTCAGCACTTACCTTTGACGAGACCGAAGATATCATATACTTTAGTGATAAAGAGCATAAAGAAGGCAGCATATTTTCGCTAAAGATACCATTGTCTTCTGCTTCGGCTAACCTTGAAAATGTTATGGAGCGCACACAGAATGAATCGATTCGTGGAATGGCATACGATCCACTGAATCGTAATCTTTACTGGTCCGATACAAAACAGCGTAAAATCTTTTTTACATCGGTTGATTTTCCTGAAGCTGTGCCAAAGGAGCTTGTGGACTTTTCGAAAGAGAAAAGCATACCGGACGGTGTAGCAATAGATGTATGTCGCCGTAAACTATACTGGACGAATTCAGACTTTGATAATGCCACGGTGGAAAGCATACAACTAGATGGAACAGACCGCAAGGTTATTGTTTCGACGCATCTTTATATGCCACATGGAATTGTTGTGGATCAGCAGTCCAGCCGAATTTACTTTGTAGTTGAACAACAGGGCGTTCACTTTTCGGTTGAGAGCACGAATTTGGATGGTAGCGATCGTAATATCATTGTGCGTGGTCTGGACAATAGGCCCTTCAATTTAGCCGTAACCACAGATGCTATTTACTGGACAGACCTAACGCACGATGCAATATGGAGCCATCCAAAACACGGCACAAAGAACGAGGAAACCATTGAACAACAACCAGAAGCACAAAAGGTTGTAGTTTTCGAAGAGAAGACACGCGGAATTGTTGCGCGAAATAATTTCTTTCAAACACTGCGAAACAACGAGGCCTGTGTAGAGGTGGTAGAGAAAATAGAGAATCGCTTGAAACAAACTGCAACAACGCCGCGCATTTCAATTGAACAAGAAAATGATAAAATACACAGCGATATGTACTGCCTGAATAATGGCACATTTGTGCATGAAAAGGATATTTGTATTTGTCACATGGGCTTTAATGGCAGACGCTGTGAAATTAGTATATGTCAGAATTTCTGCGTGCACGGCACATGCACTGTCTCCGAAACCGGCTACGCTAAGTAAGTTTTTGTTTACCCATATAATATATGCGCAAATACTAATGTGCTTTTATATTGTATGATGTATGTTAGATGCTATTGTCAGGAAGGTTTCGTAGGCGAGCGTTGCGAATTGCATCAATGCACGGACTATTGCATGAACGGAGGTAACTGTCGTATTGATGGAAAGGGCGAACGTAGTTGTGAGTGTGTCAATAACTTTGGAGGATCACGCTGCGAAAAGAACTCAACGGAAATCTGTTCTCTATTTTGCCGCCTACTGAAGCATGAACCAGAAACCTATGTGCCTTTTGGATGTCATGATATGTAAGTTTTTCAGATTTTACCCAAAGTCTAATTTCAAATTTAAAAAAAAAATGTTTTTTTCCCTCTTTCATAGATGTCAATCACTGGCGCAGTCATCGGAAGATGGTGTAGAAACCTATGCCATTCCTCGTTATCAGCATCTAGAGGTGTGCCGTAATACAAGTGCATGGAATGCATATGTAATTATCACACTTGTAGCTGGCGTAGTTTCCTGCTTCGTTCTTATTGCAATCATTGTTCACGGACTGAGGCGCAACTACAAACCAGCGCGTCCACGCATTAAGAAAACATTTGTAGTACGTAAACAAGCACGTACAAACTCTGCAAATGATACACCTTTGACTAATCGACCATTGACGACGGAACAGTGCGAGATTACCATTGAGAACTGCTGCAATATGAATATTTGCGAAACAGTACGTAATCGTATATAATTTGATTTTCAAAATAAAAGCAACTATTTCTTTTTTCCTTTTAGCCTTGTTTCGATCCAAAACTTGTGGAACAAACGTTTGCTCGTGATGCTAAGGTGTGTGTGAAAGAAGACAAAAAAGTACTAATCCAGCACATGGAAGACGAACTGTACTAGAAGCTTAGCTTTACCTAATTGATTCAACAATGATAAAGTTTTGAAATGGAAACAACCGTCATCATTTCTCTATTTCTTTTAAATTAGTTTTTATTAGCTCGAAGTTTCTAGAAAATTTAGTTCTTATTTATGTTTGAATCATTTAGCCAAATCACGTATTTAGTGCTCTAATATCTAATTTGGCTTTAAAGGTTAGCCATCGAAGGCTATTTCGCGTGGAGAGTCAAGAATTATAATTTTTTTTTTTTTAATTTTTAGTTGCATATTTTGGAGTTTTTCAAACGTGTATTTTATTATTTTATATTTTTAAGTAATTAGCTCAGGTTTATTTTATTTTTTAAATTTTTTTTTTTTTTTTTTTTTTTTAATCATCTTAATCTTGCTGTCATTCGTTTCAAGGCAATCGTTACTTGCAATATAATTGAAATACTTAATTTATACAATACACATAAATAATTGAAATTGTTAAAAACAAGCCTAATGACTGACAATAGCTTTAACTAATTTACTTGAAATGTCAAGAAAATTAAAACTTATTTTTAGCGAGAAAGGGAAAAAGAATTGTAGCAAGCAAATATAGTTCAAATGCACAATTAATTTGCTTTGTGCGCTATTTTTGTAAAAAAAAAGAATGTGATTTGTATAAAAAAAAAAAAGATAATGGGTACTAAAATATTTTTTGTAAATATAGATTTTGTAAACTTATCCACATTCAGAGATTCAAATTGAGAGAAGCTTGATATGTTGTAGGATTTTTTTAATTTTCGGCATGCAAAAAAGTTCCTCCAATGTTTGGCCGCCTATTAAATAAATAAATAAAAAATAATAATAATAATTTTAATTTCGTTTAATATCACGCATAACAGAAACCGAAAATTACATCTTGTAACTGCCACAAATTCATCAAAATACATTTTATTAAATTTTATTCAATTTTCAAATAGTGCAAATGTGTGATAAGTGTGCAATCGTACTTAATTTATATATACAACGTACAAATGTGAAATGTACGTGTATGTTGTTCAATTAAGGCGGCAAACAATTATTGTAAATAGTTGTATTTTAGAAATTTAGCTTAATTGTAGTTATAAGAGTTAAATAAATAAATTAAAAAAAAAAAAACAAAAAGGTCGAAACTGATGTTTTACCGTTTTACAAACTAAGCACTGTTGGCCAGAAGACCAATTGTTGTTTGGCCAAAAGACAAAAAGTGTTTAGATTTGCTTGAATCTTGTTACTCGGAGGGTTTTGAGTGTTAAGTGTTAGATTTTTTAAATTGTAAATGAACAACATCATCATTAGTTTCGTTTATTTTTTATAAAACATACTTACGCGTTTCCCCACGGGAAGGTAAAACGTATGTTAAATAAAGCGTCAAAATTCGATTACAGATACGACATTACTTATTGAACAACCCAATATTTGACAACGTTATATATATGTATTAAAAAAATATATATATGTATATATATATATGTTTTATATATATATATATATATATATATATATATATATATATATATATAGTACAAATATTCTTGATCAGCTCGACTAGACGAATCGATCTAACAATGACCGTCAGTATATTTCTACGCAATTTATTTAGTAAGTCTTAAGGATACTGACATGAAATGTGGAACTTAAACTTCTCTCGGCAATGACTTCTTAGTATGTCAAAACCAAGGTGCCATGTCAATTTTTGGGTATAGCTCCCATACAAACATACTTTTTTTTTTTAAATTTTATGTGAAAATAGTTATTATTTTAATACACTTAATATATTGTACTTTTAATATCATCCAACGTCAAAACCAAGCTTCCCCGCCCATTTTTAGGTATAACCCCGATACAAACTTACCGATTACTTTCGAATTTTTGTAGAGAATAAATTATTTATGAATTTATTTACACAAAATTAGGTTAACACACTTTTAATAGCTAACCTATGTATTTTACCGATTTGATAAAGATCGAGCCTCTATAACTAGTAGCCGCCATACAAATATACCTCCCATTTTCAAAATTTGTTTTAAGAAAATTTTTATTATAATATATCTGTCCTTAACCAAAAATATGAACCCATTATGTCTTCGGATCATAACACATTCCTTCTCCGAATTCTGCCTATGCCTATGATACCGAAGTTAACGTTTTTTTTTTTTTTTTACTAAAACAGCTTGTTTTGTTATGAGACTGGTTTCTGATACATTTTTGTGTGCTGGACACAATCTGGTGTCCAAAAATGGCCATATTTTGAGTTTTTGCATAAAAAGCTGATTTGCTTCTTAATGTAGGAAGTCTAAATTTAGAATGGAATATGTTTATGATAGTCCCAACAAAATATCCCAATTTGGGCAGACCAAAAAATGTTGGTTTACCTCCACACAAAAAAACTCCATTTTTAAACTTATATATTACAAATTTTTTTTCTTCTTTATCATAAGAAAGATAAAATTTTAGTCTGGCTTATTTTCATGCTAAGCACAGCAAAATGTTAGAATTTGGGATACTTCAAACCACTATTAGATGTTACCCCCGCACCTATCCAAATTAAGATTTTTATTTTCCCTAAATTATTTTGTTTTTGTTCTTAAAATTTTTAAAATTGGCGGACCAAGGACTTTATAAAAGAATTGTACTGAAAATTTGAGTAGTATTATTACCAATAAGTTTATACATAATCCATCTTGTGGTGTAGGTTTTTATGGGATCTATACCTAGTAGCAGGACATAAAAAAATTCCTTTCAAAATATAATTTATATCATTTCCAATTTAAATGCAAAAGCTTAATTTTTAACAGCATTAATAAATAACCGAAGAACTAAAACCTACGCAGGACCGAAAAAATCTTTATAATTGTTTAGTACTTTATATATGATCTTCAATAGCGCGGATAGTGTTTTTAACCGAACCGGGTTTTGAATCGAACCTGATTTTTAAACCGAACCGGGGTTTGAACCGA
The DNA here is from genome assembly GCA_018903435.1 of Leucophenga varia. Classification (NCBI taxonomy): domain Eukaryota; kingdom Metazoa; phylum Arthropoda; class Insecta; order Diptera; family Drosophilidae; genus Leucophenga; species Leucophenga varia. Next base: position 59,756 of record JAEIFJ010001106.1, read on the forward strand.
ACCACAGCATTTTCGATCGTTTTCTCCGAACCATAAACTGAACCAGTTCTTCTGAAAGAAAATGGGTTTGAACTAAAAACCGAACCATATAAGAGGCAAAAGTGGTTCGGTTCGAACCGGCTCTCCATTTCTTTAAAAGATCTTTATATATATCTACTTGAGTGAGGATGTTAATTGAGTTAATGGCATATGCATTACTTGAACTATTGAACCTTAGTTCGACACTGTATAAAAACCGGTTCATGAACTGAACCAGCGGGTCAACGACATCGCGAACCACTGAACCCCCCAAGTTTTAACCGGCTTCCCCTGGTATTTTGTAAAAAGGATGGGTAAGGGTCCATAACAATACTTTTAAGTGGTTTGCAGCTCTGGGTAAGGGTCCAAATAAAGACATAACAATACTTTTAGATAAGTTTATATGGGGGCTGTATGTTATAATGGCACGATCCGTTATATCAGGGCAAACAAAAAAACCAATATAAATTGGTTTTCCCTTTTTCTAAATAAAAAAATTTTTAAAAAAAAAAAAAAAAAAAAAAAAATTTTTAAGAGACGTCATACGATGTCCTGTATTTTATTGTTAGTTTAATGCATTTTTTTTTTATCTAAGCGACTTAGCTTGACAATTTTAATTTTGATAAAAATTTAAATATTTCGAATGGGGTGACAATTGACACACTCTGTTACAAACTTTAAACGAAAAGCTTTATTTATGTCGTATGAAAATAAATTTTTTGATTTATAAAATTTATGTTTGAATTTATTTTAAGTCTTGAATTAAAATTAAACCTAAGCAAATGGTTCGATACAATTTTTAATTTTTTTAACGCTTCTTTCCGCCGGCCGCAAGTTGAGGTGTTGACCAAATATTGTGAACTCCATGTTTCCCAATTTCATTTTAAAAAACACACTCACTTTTGGGTATTGACCGAATGCGATTATCCTGTCCAAGCAATTTGATAACATTCTTCGATTCTAAAACGCATATGCCTCTCAAGCCTACCAATGTCGGACATTTCGATTGTATAACGTTTAGTTTGGCTCCGTGAAGATCGGCTTTTACCAATGTTTTGCTAAAAGCTTCATATTTCGGATGGTGTACTTCAGGCACTTGATCACCGGTTTCCAGATCCAGGTGCTCCCTCATGTAACCGCACCAAAGCCGGTGCAAAGGTAACGCATCCTCATATCGCATTTGTCGTGTGGGAAGCGTGTGTAATCCAAGTCGAGCGTATTCGCTTCGTGTTAAAGTCGACGATTTATGTGCACGTTTCTTGCGGCTTACTTGCTTTTTGATTTTAGCGCCCTGCAACATTGTTATGTGGTCGGGTATTATGTTTAGGCAAGGGCGTTGATGCGGCTCAACAAAATCGGTTAGGAATTCCTGTAGTGGCTTGGTGGGATGGTCCATATTTTTTCCTTTTGTTTATTTATTTGAATATTGGCTACATTTGTTTACATGCCATACTGTGCCCCGTATTTCTGAATGTCAATATGAAAAACAGCTGAGATTCGGTCCTTACACGATGCAAAATGTTGTTCACGAAAACTTGAGTGCCCCTGTGCTCCCAAATTACAAGAATCGGTTATTATCGATTCTTTTGGAAATGATTGATTTTTTGCTTCATCTCAAAATCAAGTTTCTTATTGACCTATTTTATATATTTTGGGATATAGAGTCGAAATCCGATTTGGAAAAATGGACGATTTCGAAAATGTCTTTTTTCTTTTTTTTTGATAATTTTCACTCCAATTGGAAAACAGTAAAATGTTACGATCTTCATGAGAAATATAGCCCAATAATCGATACCAACATTTGCTAATCTAAATTTATTCTTTGAAATAACAATTATTTTTTGTTATGTCTCAAGTTATTTTGAATTTGAATTTGAATTTTCCATTGTTATACCTACTGCAAAGTACATAAAATATTTCAAATCAATATTTCGGATTTAGAGGTGCTCTCAAGAACAGGTTCCTCCAAAAGAGCCATAAATTATTTCATACAAAAATTCTAACTAAAAAAAAAAAAAAAAATACATGTTTTTTTGAGGATATCTCAAAAATGAACCTTAAGAAACATATTTGCCCCTTCGACAAAGTCAAAATGTATAAACTAGTGTAAAAATTCCAATCCGATTTGAAAAAAACTGTTCCATGCTATCAAAACAAGATGTTCGTTTACTTTTCCAGTTAGATAAACTGGATAAAAAAATGACCAGTAATATTTCGTTAAACTTGTTTTATCTAAATTCTCAAATTTTTGTATTGTTCCAAATTTTTAAAGGAAATGAGCACTTTTTAGAATTGCTTCCAAAGAATTGTTAAAACATTTCCATACATTTTTTGCAGGATATAACGTATCTTGTGTATCCTTCTAGGAAATCATTTCCGGGAGTTAATATTAACTAAAATAACACTGTGCGACAAAAAAAAAAAAAAAGAAACCAAATTAAATAATTTGGAAATCTTATAGTAGACATTCCAGATCTGGTCGAGTAAAAAAAAACGGTATACTTCGAATTTTCGGGGGAACCCCAAAATCTAAATGTAGGGTCAAAGAACTGACATTTTTCTATTTTTTTTGCTTAGAGAGCTTTAGCTCAGTAAATTTTGAACCGATTTGCATTTTTTAACATGCAGACCTTTCGAACAGTGTATATAATACTAGGACATATCCGATTTCAGCTTTAGCGATGTTTGTTTACACAGTTTTGTTTAAAAGCTATATCTATAGTAAAGTTTCTTAAATTACTTTCAATTACGAGTAAAACGGATGTTTAATGATATAAATCCGTCAAGAATTCACGAAGTAATTGTAGTTTTGGTAAAAACAATTTTGCATAAAATTAAAATTTAAAAATTAGTCTGTAACAAAAAAAAAAAAAAAAAATACAATATATTATTTTTTTTTTGAAATTTTTATGAAGAATTGTAATTTTATGAAAAAATTTGTTTAGAAAAAGTATAATAACTTCGTGAATTTTTTTCGGTTTTATCTCATTAAACATCTGAATTTTGGTGGTCTCCCCGAAAAATTTAAGTATACAGTTTTTTTAATCTAACAGACATACAATAATTTGAATTGGAATTTTTTTTTTTTTTTTTTTTTTTTTTTTTGTGCTCAGTGTAATCAACGAAGAAGACTTTCATATAGAAATAGGCCGTTGTTTATGCATTAAAAATGCATAAGCAAACATTCATTATTAATTTAAGACTATATTAAGTTTTTTTTTTGTTATTATAATTTTTATTCGTAGCTTCATTATGGCAACTTTTTAAAATATATAACAAACGGTTTCGGCTTTTACTTTTCTTTTCGGACTTCTTTGCTGGCCGTCATTAGTTCATATAATTGTACAACTTGATCATCTTTTAGTCGAGCTATTGATTCTTCGTCCAATTGTTCTCCAATGGTTCCCTTTGGTTTTCCGCGAAGACCCAACTGCTGAGATAGCACAACAGCATATCGCTTCAAACAAAAAAAAAAAAAAAAAAAAAAAGAATTGGTTAGACAAAATCGTTAAATTTCGGTTCTACCAAAGCTTGTTACTTGGTCCGACGCACGAAATTGTAACAATTTCCTTAAAATCTAGCTACCCTCTTAACGCATAGTGTCTTAGTGTCATATTTCGGTCATATGAGGTTTCAGATTTAGCTGTCCTGCGGATCTCTGTTTCCTCTTTATAACGCAGGTTAAGTGTTATCATGAGTATTTCTATAGTGTTCCAGATTAAGTATCCGGAATTATACTTCCTGGCTGGCTATCACCTCCGTTGTTTATATGCAACAGGGATCGGGAATTCTAAAGACTACTTTAAGCCCCAGGTCCAGATATACAGTTCTAATTTCCATCAGGATAATTGTTTTGGTACTGAGAAGCAGTTAACAGAAAAAAAAAAAAAAACAAAAAAACAAAATTGTGTAAGAAGTAGACATTGTTTAGAATTTGTACCGCTATAAGGAAGGCTGGTCAGTCCATACTTAATTTTTAAATGATTGTATTAATTTAATAAAAGCATACGAAAACATACGCAATTGCGGAGTATATCCGATTTAGTTAAATAAGTAAAACAAGAGTCTAGCGGAGTACTTTGCTACTTCGACTCGTAAAAGAATAAAAGTGCGGTTATAAAAATACCTGAATATTTATTTTTAAATGTTTGTCGAAGTTGATAGACGACCTATTCCGTTTGGAATAAGGTTTAAGAAATTTTGTACCTTAAGCAACATTAGTGTACATCACATGTTCAATGTGTGAAGAGTATAAAAACGTACGCGGCAGCAAATTTGAAGTAATTATATAAAACTTACCGCCCATTCTGTCATAAACAATTGTGTTTCCATTGGGCTACATTTCATATGCCGCCGAAATTCATCTCGAACATAATTATCGCCCAAAGCACGTAAATCGGTAGGAAGACCTTTATTGAAAATAATTGCAATTAAAAAATGCAAAAGACTGATGAACTCGCATTGTCGTACCTCGGTGTAAACGCAACACTGTCTTGTAGAGAAGGCGCACTCGCCTGGTATGTGGTAGAACAATATTAGCCATTACTTCATCTTATGTTTGCCGGTTTTATTATTATTATTATTTTTTTATTTAAAAAATCAATCAAATTTCACAACTTGACAGTTTTATAATTAAAGGAAAATTTTTTCAGTCGTATTTTAAATATTGCCTACTGCTGCTACTGCTGATGATATCAGCTGTTTTCTGTTGATTAGTTCTGATTGCCATTTTTTGCCGTGACATTATATCTAACTCTGTTCCTCTTACTGTAACTGTACGTTCTAATCGGTTATAACCGATATAAGAAATCCCTAACAGGAAAAAAGCTAGATCAGCAAATTAAAACAAGCCAAAAATAGCTACATTTGTATAAAATCTTAAAAATCTTGATTTGATTTTTTTTTAGCAGTAGTAGTTCAACAGAACACATGCGAATTGAACAGTAAAAGGAAATGAAGTTTTCAGGAAAAACCTTTGATACTCTAGGATGGTCATAATCCGGAGTTTTAAGGTTAGATTCTGACATCAGATTTTCAAAGTTTAAAATGTCTGACATCAGATCTTCAAAGTTTAAAATGTCTTACCCAAACGGATCACAAAAGGATTCGCTTGATACTTTTAACTGCTGCTTTGCTTTCACTGAAAACATATCGATAGTAAAACTTTTGTACGTAATAGACTCTGTAGAAACAGAGGGCTCCCTCAATAAAGGAAAAAGAATGTCAAAATTTTGACGGGTCAGCAATTTTTCGTGCACCTTTACGACCATGAAATTTCGAAGACTAATTTGGAGTCAGTGATAAGTTTAGTGCAACGGGGAGAAGCCATAGGACATATTCATCAAGAGCTAGCGATACAAGAGTCTTAACAAATTGAATATTGGCAAAAAATTCTCGTTAATACGATTTAATTCATTGCTGAACGCGGATTAGTCTTTCGAAGAAATTATTGGATCACAGAGAAATGGCAATACTCTAGGTATTTTGGAATTGCTAGCCGAGAAAAAACCAACCTTGGCAACTCATTTACATCAAAATGCAAACAAATTGGGCGTGAGCGTCAATTTCTTTCCTCTACCATTTGTGATGATCTGTTAAGTTCCATGGTGAACAATTGCTCAATGAAATCGTAGCAAGGATTAAAAAATTAAAGTACTATTCAGTTTCAATGGACTCTACAACTGACTAATCTCATATTGATTAGCTTACTATAGTTATTCGATATTTTTAAGGATCAATACGATTTCTTACTTGTTTACCAAACTGTGGTCATATTGGTGAAGCCACAGCAAAGGTTTTACTGCTATTTTTAGGTGACCATCAAATTGATATCCTTGGTTGCCGCTCTCAATCGTACGACAATGCTGCAAATATGAGTGGCAAGTTATGGTCCTTCACTTAACTTATGTAGTTTGAAAGCCAGCTGCTAACTATTGTGCATCGGCCGTTCAATTCTTTAATTTCATTTAGCATTTATGTATATACCTTTTTACAGCAATTTTACAACGATACCGAATTTTGTGTAAAATACATGAGAAAAAATTTTAACGATACCCGCTGGTCATGTAGAGCTGCAACCAAAATATCTTCTTATAAAGATTAGAAAGATATCGTGAGAAATGAAGCATCCAGTCTTTTACGAACGCAACAACAAGATTTTACAGGACCCAAAAATATTTCTTGAATCTGCTGTGCGCACATTGGAGTCGTTAAAATCATTTGTCGAATCTAAATGAGACGATTTCAATCACGAATCAGATAAAGAAGTGTGAAATTAAATCAACTTGATTTGATGAAAGCACTAGAAGCAAATCTTTCACCCAGAGACAAATTTAAACCGGCTATCGAAACTAACCCTACTTAGTTTTGAAAGTGATTTACTACGGTTGCTTCAGGGAAATAATCAATATATTTTCGATGAAAAAAAGCTCGCATAGTTCAATTTGTTAACGCGTTGACTTAGTTTTTAATAAATTGCATTTGATCCTAATAAACTACTCCATTTTTTGTTGAAATAATTTTACAGAAAAAAAATTACTTCTTTTATCTCGAAAATAATTAATAGTTAAGAGCCTCCACTCCTTCGTTTTCCCAGGGCCTCCACACTTCCAAATACGGCCCTGCTTGGCAGACGAAAGAACTCTGCGACTACCAAGTCCTCCGAGTATACCACAGACCCCACACCGCAATTGATAGAGAAACTTATAGAAGTAGAAGAGACGAAAGAAGGTGTGGTGTAGGTTTAAGAAGACGACTCCTCAAAATGTCTTGTCGGTGATACCCACGCTGCGCACCGGCTAATTGTCCATGGCCCTTATTCGCTTACGCTTATTAAGAGAGTGACTAGCCACCAGCCGAAAATAGTGTGTAGCACTGGGCCCCAGCCCGTGTCTAGTATGCTACCACACCAGTATGTCATAGTTAGTAGAAAATGTAAATGGTAGCGTAAAAATTTGTTTTTTTTAAATCTTTAAAACTTTATGTTATTATTTTTCCTAAACCTATTTCAAAAAAGGAGTTTTTCCAATTAAGTTTTCTCGAAAATCTTGTTAGTCCTTAAATTCACTTCGCCAACAGGTATTCTGGTAAAATAGCCTTAATCTTTTATGCACTCCACCTATATGAATGGGATGTAATTCACGCCACAATTTACACATGATAAGATAGTTTACAGTAAAAAAAAAAAAGCTATATTTTCCTCTTCTGCAAAAAAGGCTATCGGAAAGCGAAAACGGCAACTCTGTGTCAGTTGTAACTATTCTCTTACTGTTTACACTTATGAAGACACACGCCAGTGCATAAGCAATTGTACAGACGGCGGCTTAAAATAAACTTGAACTGCCAATTAATTAAATGAGCAAGCCATTCAAGTCATTATTGAATCGTCAGTTGTGCGAATTTGGTCGAGCGTTTGGTGCCGATAAAGAGAAAATCAAAAAAAAAAGAAGAAATTTAATAATTTTTAGTGCATATATAAAATAAGAACAAAAGGTAAGTTAATTTAAAATTATTTATGTTGTCATATAGAAATGGTGTTTAAAGAAATACGAATTTGCAAAACAAATTGTGTAGTCTAAGCAGGACAAAATCCTTAAAATTTATTTTTGGCCTTTTAGATAATTTCTCAATTTTCCGGTTGTGGTGCATGATTCCTTTTCAATTTAATTTGGTTTTTTAATGTTTTTTTTTTTATTATTACATATATTTTTTTTTTTTTTTTTTGAATGAAAATCAAGTTTCTATACAATTTTCATTCTTTTTTTTTATTTTTTTTCCAACTAGAACATTCCATAACATTGAGCATTGCACTTACACACATGCATATATATGCATGTATGTATGCACGCAAGTTTGCACTCATGTTGCCCTCTCTTCACACCCTTCACTGTTATTCCACCGCTCAGGCATGCAATTGTTTGCAGCATGAGTCATTTTGCATTTGCAATATTCTGGAATTTTTTTATTCGCAAAGGGGTAGTTTGAAAAATTATAATAAGCTTAGACGATAAATGGCTTCATTATATCTGAAAATTTTTTCAGTGTTTATTCTTTTCTTTTTGTTTTAACGTTAAAAAAATTAAAAATATTTAAAACCTAAAATCGATATTGTACATCGATTAGACACATTGATACTATTTATAACTAAAGGGGTCTACTTGGTTTATGTAATCGAATATTTTATCAAACTTTCTATGATTAACAAATTTTCATTTTTGTTAATAAATTAGAATAATACAATTTATAATACATATAAATGCATATGTAATTACAAACCATTACCAATGGAAGATTTGAAACATGAAATGAAATTTTAGGAATATCATTTGGCTTCCCCAGATATCAGCCAACAGATAAGAATTTAAAGACAGCTTAGAAAACTAGGCAGAAATATTACTACTTAAAAAGACAGGAAAAATATTATTTACTTCGGCTTTGTTTTTTTTTTCATTAAACTTAAAGTTTTTGCCAAAAATTTATAATTACAATAATTACTACCAGATACCCGCGGCTTTGCTCGCGTTTTTGGGTTTAAATTTTGGAATTCCCTTAAACACGACTAACCATCATTCAAATGCGCTCAGTTTCAAGTCTCTACGTCTATTCAATCCAAATGTATGACTTTTTTTCAAGGCCCCCATTAGGCCCCGGTTCAAAATTTTCTAAAATCCTGTCTAATTGCTCATCTGTAATAAAAAAAAAAAAAAAAAACTTGGTCAAAAAATCAATATTGGGTCCACATATGGGTCCCAGGTCCAAATTCCAGAAATCTCTTGAACACCTTGAACGCCAAAAATGTTTTTTAACCATCTTTCAAATGAGCCCTGTTTCAAGTCTCTACTCTACTGTCTATTCACTCCAAAGATATGGCTTTTCCTGTTTCAAGACCCCATTAGGCCCCGGGTCAAAATTTTCCAAAATCCCGCCTTGTTGCTACCCTGAATTCTAAAAAAACCAAAAAAAAATTTTTTAACGTCTTTTTGTACCAAAAAATTTGGCTTTTCCAGTTTCAAGGTTCCCATTAGGCCCCGGGTCAAAATTTTCCAAAATATAAACCTTCCTCTTTAATCACTCTATCTATTAAAAAAAACAGTCAAAATCCGTTGCGTAGTTTTAAAGCTTTAAGCATACATAGGGATATAGGGACAGAAAAATCGACTTTGTTTTATACTATGTAGTGGTTTTCTGGACCCGAATTCCAGCAAATTATATCTTTTAGCAGACACACATTTAAAAATTAAACTTCATTGTGAATTGTAGAATTTTTTGTCCCTCGAATACTTTTTAATTTCGCCTCGGTCATCACACTTTTTACTAGGGATCCAATTTATGATTTGTTATTTATCAAAAAGACTTCCTGACTTATTTAATGTATCATTTCTATCAAACCTCTATCTCAAACGTAAAGTCAAGGTCAAGAAATACATTTTTCCAAATGATCATTTAAACACAAATTTGTGGTTAATAGAAACTGGATACGGATCATATTGTTGTCAAGCTTACTCAACGAATGCTTGCATACCCACACAATTGTATATAACTGAACGGTTTTTATAGGCCGAGTAAACAGATTTGCCAAAAGTCATACGATATATATTTTTTTTAAACACACAAAAGTATACAACTCTTTTGGCATTGATATAATATATTTGTGGCAATTTGTTGGCCACTTAAGAACATAAATTTAAGCGAGGTTTTTTTTTTTGGCAGCAGCACAATGTATGCTTTATATACGAGTATTACATATATTTGCTCTTGCTACTGAATCAAAATTTGCATTGTTACTGTTCTCGCATTAGTCATGGACAATGTCATTTCATTTATATAAAATCAATATCAATAATTACCAAATTCGGTGAAATGTTTGTGCTTTCCGAAAAAAATTGTAAACGACCATGCAAAAGATATCTCAATGAAATCGAAGCTTTGATACCCATCACAACTTATTTTGGCCGTGAGAACACCATATGTAAAATTTTATTGTATTATTATATTTAAGATTGTTCAATGAAGTAGGCAGTTCATATTAATTCTACGATAAACATAAATTACAACGTCTTGCTTATATACAAATAAAATATAATTTTCATATTACTTATATTTATTTTCTTATTCACAGATGTCGAAAGCTCCTGCTGTTGGTATTGATTTGGGCACAACCTACTCTTGCGTAGGTGTGTTCCAACATGGCAAGGTTGAAATCATTGCTAACGATCAGGGTAATCGTACGACACCATCGTATGTTGCCTTCACCGATAATGAGCGTTTAATTGGTGATGCCGCTAAGAACCAAGTGGCAATGAATCCGACAAACACTATCTTTGATGCAAAGCGTTTAATTGGTCGCAAATTTGATGACTCAGCAGTGCAGTCGGACATGAAGCACTGGCCTTTTGAAGTTGTCAGCGTCGATGGCAAGCCAAAGATTGAGGTTTTGTATAAGGATGAGAAGAAGACGTTCTTCCCGGAGGAAATTTCGTCAATGGTTTTAACCAAAATGAAGGAAACGGCTGAGGCGTATCTTGGCAAGACTGTGACTAATGCTGTAATCACTGTGCCGGCATACTTCAACGACTCGCAGCGTCAAGCGACTAAGGATGCTGGCACTATCGCTGGTTTAAATGTTCTACGTATTATAAATGAACCAACTGCCGCTGCTATCGCCTACGGCTTAGACAAGAAAGCCGCTGGTGAGCGCAATGTGCTTATTTTTGATTTGGGCGGTGGTACTTTTGATGTATCTATCCTATCCATTGATGACGGCATCTTCGAGGTCAAATCCACAGCTGGCGATACTCATTTGGGTGGTGAAGATTTCGACAACCGCTTAGTCACACATTTCGTTCAGGAGTTCAAGCGCAAGCACAAAAAGGATTTGACAGCAAATAAGCGTGCACTGCGTCGTCTTCGTACAGCTTGTGAACGTGCTAAGCGTACTCTGTCGTCTTCGACACAGGCTAGCATTGAAATAGATTCATTGTACGAAGGTACTGACTTCTACACTAGCATTACTCGTGCTCGTTTCGAAGAGTTGAATGCTGATCTGTTCCGCAGCACCATGGATCCTGTTGAGAAGGCTCTCCGGGATGCCAAAATGGACAAGTCAGTCATTCATGACATTGTCTTGGTTGGTGGTTCCACTCGTATTCCCAAGGTACAGCGCTTGTTGCAAGATCTTTTCAATGGCAAAGAACTTAACAAATCCATCAATCCTGATGAAGCTGTTGCCTACGGCGCTGCAGTGCAGGCTGCCATTTTGCATGGTGACAAATCGCAAGAGGTTCAGGATCTGTTGTTGCTTGATGTTACCCCGCTCTCGCTGGGTATCGAGACCGCTGGTGGTGTTATGAGCGTGCTTATTAAACGCAATACAACAATTCCGACCAAGCAAACCCAGACTTTTACTACATATTCGGATAATCAGCCTGGTGTATTGATTCAGGTGTACGAAGGCGAGCGTGCTATGACTAAAGATAATAATCTTCTGGGTAAGTTCGAGTTATCGGGCATTCCGCCAGCACCGCGCGGTGTACCCCAGATCGAAGTCACTTTCGATATTGATGCTAACGGTATCTTAAATGTTACCGCGCTTGAGCGATCGACTAATAAAGAAAACAAAATCACCATCACTAACGACAAAGGTCGCTTGTCGAAGGAAGATATCGAACGAATGGTTAACGAAGCCGAAAAGTATCGCAATGAAGATGAAAAGCAGAAGGAAACAATTTCCGCTAAGAACGCTTTGGAATCATATTGTTTCAACATGAAAGCTACTTTGGATGAAGATAATCTGAAGACCAAGATTACTGAGTCTGATCGTGCCACAATTCTCGATAAGTGCAACGAGACCATCAAATGGTTGGATGCCAATCAATTGGCAGAGAAGGAGGAATTTGAGCATCGCCAAAAAGAGATAGAGTCTGTCTGCAATCCGATTATTACCAAGCTTTACCAGAGCGCTGGCGGTGCTCCAGGAGGTATGCCGGGTGGGTATGCCAGGAGGTATGCCCGGTGCTGCAGCTGGTGCTGGCGCCGGTGGTGCTGGACCCACTATCGAGGAAGTCGATTAAACTAATTTTAACAGACACACATGAACAAATAAGTATATAACAAGTATATTTTAAAAGCAAAACGAAAAGAAAAAAAATATGATATGACTTGGATTCTAAATTAAAGTCTCTATTGATAAAACGACAACTGCTCTTAACAAACAAAAGAAAAAAAAACAAAAAAATATTACATATATAAAATATATATGGTCTTTTAATAAATATTATTGACTAATAAATTATGCTTTAAATAATATTATAATTAAAATAAATTCTTTTAATTAATTTAAATGTTTTTGCAAGAACCTTGGAATGCCAAATTATAAAATCCCAATCACCGTGATTGACAGACATGGATTAATTTTGCTGCAACATTATCTTTTAATTGTTCTCTTGCTTTAATTTTTGGGACACATGCTTTACTTTTCCTATTCATTGTACTTAAACTTACTAATAAAGTATACTACTCACTTGAAATGTTCAGGTAAAAAAAAAAAACAATTTGTGCAAAACAACCAATGGATTAAAGCTAAAATAAATTTTGTAATAATTTCTTTTTATACCCTGTATCCAAGGGGCAAATGTATGTAACAGGCAGAAGGAGGTATGGTGGTAGACCCTATAAAGTAAATATATAAAATATATTCTTGATCAACATTGATAGGAGAGTCGATCTAGCTATGTCCGTCTGTCATGCCGTATGAAAACGATTATCTCGGAGAATATAAGATTTATTGTCATCATTCTTGAAACTTAGACTCTCCCGAGCCGTCAAGCCCATACAAACTATTTTTTTCTAGTCCTATTTTAAGGGGTAGCCCCATACAAATCTTTCCCAAAAATTTGGGGTTTTCCATAAAACGTCATAGTTTTTTTCTTCTATGAACTTTAAATTTGGTATTAATTAAGCCTATGAGATGGTTTCAATGAAAAACCCCAATAGCCATCATACAAATTTACACTATTTTTTGTGTTTTTGTTTGCAAATTTAATACAATAAATTATGGTAGGAACTAAGATAAGACTTAAGGTACATAAAGATTAAATACAGGATACCTTGCAATCGAGCATACTCGACTTCAACATTCTATCTTGTTTTCTTAATGGTTTTATTCATTTTTAAGCGAGTAGTATGTTGGTCAGGATTCTTATAGATTTTTTCTTGAGATTTCGATTGGCGTTAACCATTTTGATTTTTTTGTTTTTAACGACATTTATGAAAATTAGAACAAAAATTAAATTTTTCACATCTTTGGATCGGTTTTTTATGCCCGTCACACATAGTGTGCGGAGTACTATCATTTTGTCTGAAAGTTTGTAACTCATTAATGGAGTCATCGTAGACCTTTGATCAGCGCGACGAGTCGAATCGATATAGCCATGTCCGTCTGTTTGTTTGTTTCTTCGCATTTCATTCGGTCAGTTAAGATATTAAACTGAAGTTTGGATTTTAAGTTTTTCTCTCCAATAACTAAAGCAAGTATGATTATGAAGAGCCACGCCTACTTTTCGGTATAGCTCCTATACAACTCACCAGACATTTTAGAGTTTTTGTATGAAAAAGTTGTTATTTATGAATTTATTCATTTCAAACAGGGTAAAAATACTTTTATAGTTATCATATGTCGGGCCAATAATAATCGGGCCACTATGACATAAAGCCCCATACAAACTCACCCACCATTGTCTGATATTTTCAAGAACGTTCATGTGATATCTGTATTTTTAGCTTATTGTGTTTAAAGATTAAACACGGGTTATACAGGTCATTGACCTTTACAAGTGCCATATCGAAATTTTTAACTGATGATCACACAAACTATAAAAATATTTATGTGACGGAAATTTAAGCTTTGGTCCCATCGAATTTAACTTTTTTCTTTTGTATATTTTTAATTTTTCTAGAATATATGTGGTGTTAAAACCCAATTTTGTAAGTTAAGACGAAAAACAAGAACTCTACCCCGCGTATGATCAAAAGAAAAAAATTGTATATACACGTTTAGATAAATAGAGACAGGTTTATGAACAAATTGGGTTTGAAGCAACCTCCTTTCGGGGACTCTTAGGCATTTTTCGTATCTACGAGACTAAATATTGAAAAAGTTTTGAAAAAATTGGACTTTAGATAATTAGATAACGCTCTAAAAGTTGAAAATAGGACAAAAGACCGGTTTGTTATATGTATACCAGCAACGGGAAGAGCTGAAAACTTAAAATTTTCCATGTGTAGGTATATATGTACATATATATATACTCGTACACTGCTACACAAATAGAACCAAGATAAAAATTTGCATTAGATACAAAATTGTAGTTAAGATGTTGAACTTCATTTCTCTCATACACCATAACAATTTAATCTGTTCTTCATTTCGAGTTGTGAGTGAAGTAAATTAAATCTTTGTATATGAGCTTATGGGCTATTTGGGACATGCGAGTTAAGTGAATTTGTCTTAAAATCTAGAAGACGACAAAATAGCCAACAAAAAGCACATTTTAAATCATGTAATTAAAGCATTATATCATCTCTATAAGTGCAAACTAATGAACTGAAATGTTCGTTAAAATAAAATACGAGTTTTTTTTTTTTGTTTAAATTTTATTATATTTTATTTATTTTTATTAATAAATTTATAAATTATAAAATTGTTTTCATGATTCACCCTGTGTCTAAAAAATACAAGTATTGTTAGCTAGTTAGTGCTAACTTTAACAGCCAATTCAAATTGAAGGTTTGTTAGTACATTATTTAAGAATAGTATACCTGTCACACATTGTGTGAAACAGGTATATTAAGTTTGTCGGAAAGTTTATAACGCATTAATGAACGCATCGTAGACCCTATAAAGTATATAGATTCTTGATCACCGCGACGAGACGAATCGATCTAACCATGTCCGCCTGTCTATCCGTTCGTCCGTCCGTCTGTTTGTTGCTGCGCGATTTATTCGCTCAGTTTTAAAGATATTGGGCTGAATTATTAAACATCAAGCTTTTCTATGTCGTGTGTACTTTCTACGTTAAAATCAATGTGCCACGCCCACATTTAGGTACAGTCCCCATACAAACGTACAACATTTTGTCAAGTTGTTTTAAGAAAAAAATGTCTTTATAGAGCAAATGGCTTCAAATATGGTACAAATGCTTCTTACAACAAGCCAAATCTCCACTTTAAAATTGGTTCAGATTGGGTCGCAAAATTTATAAATTTTTAAGAATATGTTTAACTTTAGTATTTTAACCCTCTAACACGTAAGATTGTCTTTAGACACTTTTTTTCATAATTTAAATACTTAACGGCAGTTAATAACAAACATCAAATTACGTGTAAAAACTTTGAAAGCTCTAAGAAGGTTTGAACGGTACTTTTATTTTCATTTGTACAGAACATATTTTATTTCGCGCATGAAATTTGATCTGCTGCAAGTTGTGTTTTGTTCTAATAAAAGTACATATATCAAACAAATTCAGCTCATATTTTTTTTTTCGAAAGGTATGTTTATTTACTATTAGAATCAAGTTACAGATTTGAAAATTCATATGTAATAGACATGCATTGTAGCAGTGAAATATTGATAAGTGCTTCGAGACACTTTTGGGGCCTTAAATGAACTTTGGTTGCCCGCAGTTATTTCACAACTACTAGCAATTCATGTGCTGATTTTTGTTTATGGTACGAATTTTCTAATAAAAATTAATAATAATGAATATTAAAAGAAATGGCAAAGTGGGTTCCTTTCAAGTTGTCCGACTTGTCAGATGAGCGGTTGCTGGAGTTGTTTGAGTCAATTCCGTCGGATGAGGAACTGTCAAATTTATCAAATGACGACGATGACGACGATTTTAATGAAGTTGAAGCTCTTACCGATGCATTAGAGGATGCGGATACTGTATCATTTATAGACAGGAATTTTGAGAATGTGCCAAATTATGCCCAGGAGTCTGAGCCTACCCGGAAAACCAGGAAAAGATCTCGATCTCGATTACTAATGTGCTGTGGAAAGGCAGCAAGGCTGTTCGCTTCTTGTCGACTTATGTGGGTGTTAAGCCATTTTCACGGACAAGTCCGAGTGAAGGAACAGTAAAGGCTCCTCGTTTTGATAGAAAGTCTAAGCGACAAATCGAAATTGATTGCCCCCAAATTGTTTTTTAATATAATGCTCACATGGGCGGCGTAGACCTGATGGATGGACAAATGGGCCGCTATCATATCAGAGCCAAAACTCGTGATGCCGCAACTCTGATTTTTTACCATATGGTTGATATGGCAGCCACCAACTTGTTTATTTTATACAGACGTATAGAAAAGGAGAACGCGAGCAAAACTCAAGAAAAGTCTTGCTGCAAGTCTAATGACATTTGGAAGTGAAAATTTACCAGGTCGTCCAATCAGTTTGAGCAATTGATCTTCACATGGATGGGCACTTTAGTCTCCATTCTCTCAGTCAGACAATGTAGTCTCAACTCTCTCACCGCTCTCCACAGCTAGGACTCAAGCTACGCGAAAAATCGAAGCATCCTAATATCGGACTTGCGGTTTGACCAGATAAACTATTTTCCGCATTGGTTGGATTCACTTTTTCTCACCTTATAGGAAAACGAAAGCCTCTACGCACTTTCTGAGTACATATTTGCGTTCAGGAGCAACAATTCACTTAAGAAAAAATTATTTGAATAAACCTCTTCCACTATTTTGGAAAGTAGCCTTAGAGGTTTAATGATGTGTGAAAGGTATATAAGCTTCGGCTCAATCGAAGTTAACTTTTTTCTTGTTTTTAGTACATTTTTGTATATGTATTTTTTTGGTATATTTTCAGTGAGTGCAGCAACATTAGTGCGAGCAAGAAAGCAGCAAATGTGCGAGCGAGACACATCAATAACAACAGTTTATCGGACGGTTCGCATTTGGTCCCATCGGGTCATAACCGCTTGAACCGTTCCGTTATGTTGTGTCTGTCTCGTAAGTGGAACAGAGTTAGATATAATTATCTAGTGTCACCTTCGCACTTTCAGCCTACTTAGCTATGTACAGCTCAAATTGTGCAGATACGTTCGCTATAAGTTCAAGCTGAGCAGGGCTACACTTAAACCTCTTTCAGTCACACTCATCACTCATATATGTACCATAGAAAGTTATGGTAGAAGAAAGAAAAAAAAAGAAAGAATAACAAGAATAGAATGTTATTTGCTTTAATTAATAGCAGTAGCATAGAAATATAAACAAAAGTCTTAAACAAAAATCTACAATAAATCAGATTGATGTATGCGGGCATGTGTATGTGAGATGTGGTTGGATGTGTGATCAATTAAAACGTACGCATTGAATAAAGGTGAAGTGTGGACTTTATGAGCAGGGGCAAGGAATTTAATTGATGATAGCATCTACGAAAACAATATATCCTGCCCAAAAATAAAATAAGTAATGCAAACAGAACAACTATAATCGTTGTCGCATTACTTAAACATGTATATCAGTGGAGTGCACCATGCTTCCATATGTATCAGGGAAAACTAAAAAAAAGTCAATATCGATCAACAAAATATTATATTTTTAGTTGCTTTTTTTTTTTTTTTTTTTTTTTAAGACAGGTGAAAAATCATTTTTTATATACCAACTGCTATTGTCGAGACATATGGTTTATTTGCTGGAAAAAATAAATGCTTTTCTATTACTGTTAAACAGAATGAAAGAATAAAAAGGGAAATTTAAAAGATTTATTAATCATTAATTTCATTTCTTTACAGACTAACAAAATTTTTTTAAGTAAGAAAAAAGCAAAGACAAGAAATCAAACAATAACAAAAAAATCAATATATTTGTTCAAAATGAGTGGTAAAGTTCGTTTAAAGTCCGATGGGCTTCTGGATGAGGATCCGTTGACGCTTCAGGAAATTGCTTATCAAAAACTTTGTAACAATCTTGACATCATAAGCACAGACGTTAAAGATGCGTTTTGTCCGATACGACAATTAAATGAAGGTATTAATACTCACGTTTTGCTATTTTTGACTACGATACATGATATACTATATATTTTATTTATAGGGATTATTTTACCAAATGATATCTGCGATCGTTTTATTGAATGTTATCAGCGTTTTCATCGGCCCCTGGATGATAATGTTATCAATATATTCAAGGATACGAGTCGAACTTCATTGAAAATTGTACACCTGCGCAACAGCACTTTAAGTAGCACCGGTAAGTATCATTGAAGAAATTAAAATTATTAGCAGAAAAAAAGTTAAGATATTCGATTGATTCTTTTAAATTCGATAAGAAATCTACAAATTTTAAATATTGTTGGTCTGAACTGAAAGAAAAGTGATTTAGCATTCTTGGAAAAGTGAATTTTTTTGCGTAGCAGTTTGAAAAGCTAAAAATAATATTGAATCCTTTTTAAAGGAAATATATTCTTGATCATCACGACGAGACGATCTAGCCATGTCCGTCTGTCTGTATTTAAGCGATTCATTCGCTTAATTTTAAAGATGTTGACCTGAAACTCGAAACATAAGCTTTTCTCAGTCCTAAGCAGTTCAAGTGTTAAAATGAAAGTGCCACCCCCATTTTAAGGTATAGCACCCATATATGAATATATTCTCTATAAATATTTTCTCTATAAATTGGATAAAAACACTTCATATGTTAATCAATGTCAAAACCAAGGTGCCACTAATATTTTAAGGTATAGCGCCCATACAAACCAACCGACCATAAATTTTGGTAAAAGCAATTCCAATGTCCACCTAAGTGAACACTATCGACATGATAAGAACCGGGCTGATATCATATAAAGCCTCCATACAAAGTTGAAAAAATCTATCGTCAAATCCGTTTTTATCGTTTTTATTTTCATTAGTTTGTATATGAATAATATTATCAATAATTAGTTTTTAAATCAAAACTTTTACGCAATATGTATGAAGAAAGTTTAAATATTTGGAGCCAAAAAGATAACTTTATTTTCTTTTTTTGTGTTTGTCTTGTTTTTCTAGGTCTAGAGACTTTGATGCGTCATAATCTTTATTCGCTTTCTATGTGGTATTGTGATAGTATCACAGTTCACTCCCATCACCTACTTGCACGTTATGGTGAAAGTTTGCGATCATTAGAACTTGGTATAAGCTCTCATCTGCTACAGAATTCGGAACCCAACGACAAGGATCCAGTTGATTTTCAATTTACGTGCCCACATCTTAGGCGACTCGTTCTTAATGGCGTCGTCATGCATCACAGGCTGCAATTTGCTCATCTGCTCGATCTCAGTTATCTTGATCTTACCTCTTGCATATTAGGGAATTTCAGCCTAGAGGCCTTGGCAACTCTTCCTAATCTGAGCACACTAATATTATTTAATGTCTGGCCTATTGCAAACCAGCTGCATGCGATTTGTTGTTTGCGACGACTGCGTACGCTAGACATATCAATTTCAAGTTCAGGAAACGGGCACGGAACGTATGATTTGCCGGACCAGACATTAGAAATGCTTATGGATAATTTACGAGAAATTACACATTTGGATATTTCGGGTACGAATTTGGCGGGTAACGGTGTTGCCACCAAAGAATCAAACTTGAATACAAAAATGGAGCATGCTTTTGCTTTAACTGATATACCTGGATTGGCATCACGTACACAAAAGCCATTACAATTTCTTGGTTTATATCATACAGCACATTGGGCGTGCAAACGACACGATATACCAGCGATTGAAGTGGCCGGTGACGCAAATGAGCAACAGATTTTAACCGCAGCAAGGTACTACACGGATCGACCTGTGTTGTTAACGAGGGTAAGAGTAACGTTGTATGAACTTAGTCAATGTTAACTATTTAAAAAAAAAAAATCGTTATATTTATAGGTTCTTAACGATTTGTATCATCTCTTCCGATTCGAGAACTGCAAAGATATACACACAGCACTGGACGTTGTACTCTCTGCAATGGATAGACACTTGAAATTTAAACATATGCAAATATCAGGCAGGTTTGTTTCTTAATTCTTAATTGCTTAATTACTATGTGATTGTACCTGCCGATATGTTTGTTGTTTTAGTGCTACACTTTTCTACATCGTAAAGGGACGAGAGCGAGCCAAATTCGGTACCTTGCTACGGAATCATATAATACGGACGTTGCTTAATGGCATGCAAATGCATCTATCGGATGACACAATGCTGCGTAATGGTTACCTAACTCTTACTCAGTTTCAGATGCCTGGCGATGTGGTGCGTTGTAGACACGAGCTCTTTTTTCAACGATTTGTGCATTTCAATAAAAATTTGTTTTGTAGCTTTTCGAATACGAGCGCCTCATTACAATATTGTTGCATGGTGTATCAAAAACGGAACAGGAAGGATTCGTGCAACGTATTGCGATATATCTGTTAAATACACTCGCTTGTCAGGTTGACGGGAGACAAAAGCTATTTCTTGGTGAATTGGGTGTCGTCAGTGTGAGTATGAAAACGCGCAATGGCGTAGAAAAAAATTAAAGAAAAATATCATATGTACAATATTATTCCCTACGTACAGACAATGCTGAGCTTAATAAAGGATCGACTAACGCGTTCGGTATTTGATGATGTCATGGAGGTGGCTTGGTCAACAATGTGGAACGTAACCGATGAGACTGCAATTAACTGTAAGAGATTCTTAGACGGCCGCGGTATGGAATATTTCCTTAAGTGTCTAAACGTAAGTTCCTTTCAGTTAAGAATGGTTTTGATTTAAAAAAATTGTTTTATTTATTTTGTTTTTTTTTTTTTTAGACATTTCCTGATCGCGAAGAGCTGTTGCGCAACATGATGGGCCTATTAGGCAATGTAGCTGAGGTGAAATGGTTACGTCCAAAGCTAATGACGCAGGAGTTTATTGAAGTCTTTGCACGATTATTAGATTCGCAAAGTGATGGCATCGAGGTACGTTTAATTGTTATATACATAATATATAGAAATACTTGAAAACCAATCAGGGTTTGCTCCTACTACTCTTATTGTTATTTGGATACCATTCTGAAACTTTCAAAATCGGACATAATTTTTTTTTTTATCAGAATTAAGTTTTTAATTGAATTGATTAACATCTACTTGCAACATGACAAGTCGAAGATGACTTAGATAAATACATTATGGTATTTTCCTAAATATTCCGATCTTTCTTCTTTAAGTCTTTTATATGAAAATCATTTTCATTTTCTACAGACTTTGTTTTCGGATATAAAGCATTTGTAAGATTTTCCGTAGTTTTATATATAAATGTTGTTTAATTGGTGGCTTTTTACTGAGAGTTGTTTTTTAAAAGCATTTTATTAGTTTTTGATTTTGTTCAAAGTTGGTCAATTTGAGTATATGGGGGGTAGTTAATAGCTCAGTCAAGTATTTTTTAAAAATTTTTTCAAAATTTTAGGAATTACGTCACTTTTAATTTTTGGCCCTTTATTTTTTCAAACTCTTGTAATTTAAAGAGTTTTTAACCGATTTCAATGAAATTAATAGGGCGTGTGGAGAAAATTGTAAGGTTTTAAATAAATTTGAAGTGGATTTAAAAGTTTAAAAATTCATGTAGAAAAACACAAAAAACATTTTTAAACCTTTTTTTTTCTATGTGTGCTTGAAAAGACCATTAAATACCATTGACTCGATTTCATATCCAAAAATATGAAACTTACGCTACTTTTTATATTCAGCTAGTGATATACTATATTAATACAAAAATAGACAAGAGAATATTAATTTTTCGTAATTATGGTGAAATTCTATTTTATTCAATTCAATAAATAGCCGGTTCACCTGCAATGACCGGATTTAGGAAAAGTTTTTTTAGGTTGAAAATTATCGGAATATAAAAACAGATTCTTATCGATAAAATACAGAACTTATTTAAGATTTTGGAAGTTATAAATTGTAGAGGCACCAAATTAAGGAACAATTAGTTTGTATTTTTTGTGATTTATGCAATATATATTTTTTATTCTTGTTGTCAAACAATCATACAATCTTTATAAGCTAAGTAGCTTCTACCCGCTGCATTGCTTTTTTTTTTTTTTTTTTTTCCGCTTGTCAAATACATATATTTTTAATAAGTACTGAGAGAAGAGTCGATGTACCCAAGTCTTAATGTAGTCCCTAGGTCTACTCATTCCGAAGACATGGCATTTTAAAATTCATGATTGAGTGCGTTAAAGTGCTCACATAAATGGTAAAATGAATATACAGTAAAAAAAAAAAATAGGTAAAAAAAATCCATTCCAAAGTTTGGGAACCCTTTGAATATGTCAAACATTTTTTAACCATTTCTTAAATGCGCACAATATTAAGTCTCTAGGCATTTTCGGTTTAAGGTCCACATTGCTCCAATGCTCTTAATGCTCACCTGCATAGCAAAATTAACCCATAGTAAAAAATAAAATAAATTGATTTCAGGTTCCCATTGATTTCGGGTTCCCATTTTTCAAAAAACTCAGAAAGGCGTTAGAAATATTTTTTAACCATCTTTCAAAAGCGCGTGTGTCAAGTTTCCAGTGCTAAAAAAATAGGTACGTTATATTTTTAGTCTTCCAATGGGTCTTAGTGTCAAAAAATACCCGAAACAACCCAAAAATATTTGTTGACAGCTAATTTCTAATATCTCTATGTCTACCCATTCCAAAGATATTCTCAAAGACCCATTGTTTTGGTATCAAAAGTAAAATTTTCAACTTCCTATCTGTAGACTTTTGAAAGAGATTTATATATTTAACAAATTTTTACAAAAACATTTTATCACCCATTTTTAAGATTATTTACGGAGTACTTTTTTTGTTACTAAAGCACAATTTGAATTTGGTTGGACCATTATTCAAAAGTGAAAAGATTGCTTTGCTGGTAAAAAAATGCATTATTCAAATATAGTAGTGAGTCGCCTGAATGTGCTTTCAGCGTTTAGTTGCTGTAGATCGTATAGTTTATTGAAAACCTTGGAGCACTTGGAAACAATGGCGTTTCTATGAGTGCGCTTAATGCCAAAACTGGAGACTTTATTTTTATTCAATGCATTCTTTTTATTGATGTATTTATTCGGCAAATACCAGGACAGACATTATTTTATATAATAATTTTGTAGGCTATTGATTTATATTCATTCAAATTTATTTGTTTTTTTTTATATAAAATCACTTTAGGTTAGCTACAATGCCGCTGGCGTGCTGGCACACATTGCATCAGATGGCGCTAAAGACTGGACCATCGATTCTCCATCACGCGATGATGTGCTGAAACGAATGGTTGCTGCCATCGAACGTTGGAATATTAGAAGCGAACGCAACATTAATTATAGAAGCTTTGAGCCAATTCTAAGTTTAGTGCGTTGCTACGAGACACCACAGTGCCAACATTGGGCAGTATGGGCGTTAGCGAATCTTACACAGGTTAATACTAAATATTTTCTAAATTATAAAAAAAAAAAAAAAAAATTAATAAATAATAATAATTTGTTTTTTTTTCTTTTAGGTTTATCCCGATAAATATTGCCAACTTGTTGAACAAGAAAATGGTTTAGAAATATTAAATGAACTTATTGAGCATCCGACTCCCTACGACGAGATTAAGCGTATAGCACGTTTGGTTATTGAACAGTGCGATGCGGGAATCGAACGGATGCTGGAGGGTTAAGCCTGTGTTAGCAAATAAATTATTAGGACTTTTAATAAGTTTTCCGGTTTTCTAAAAGTTTTAAGTAAAATTTTTTGTTAAATACTGTGAGCGTTGAAAACAGGAAAATAGAGGAAAAAATAAGAAACACACACATAACTCCATATATGCATAATAAAATTAATAATTATATATTAATCTTAACACACAGGCATATATGTATAAAATATATAAACGTTGAGATAAATAATTTCGCGCATAAGCAAAAAAACAACAAAACAAATAAATATATATATATATATATATACATATGTATATCTATTTAATTACAATAATAAATAAAACGGAAAGAAGATAAAACATTACGTTAGAAAACAAACACATACATATGCATAAATTGTAAATATTGTTAGTGCAGACACAAAATTTTTTTTTGAGATAATTAATTAAATTATTAAAATTTGAGAAGCGTTTTACTACGGCTGGATTCGTTTTATTTTATTTTATTTTATTTCTTAACGTTGGATCCTTCTAACACTTTAAGATATGTAGTAATAGAAATCTGTTTGATATTTTTAAGCATTTTAAAATCTTTTTGTGAAAAAAAAATAAATTTGTTTTATTTTTAATTATTTCTCCATTCTTGTAAATAATAAGCACAAAACCTTTTAATAATACTTAATTCAGTTGCAGCTCGCTTCGTGTTTGTTTCATTAATTCGATCTGTGGATAACATATGAAGATAATTTAAATATCTAAAAAAGTTAAATTAGTTCAGCTATTAGAATGTAAATAATTTGCAGCTAAACAATTTTGAACTGTTTTAAAAATATATCACATTTGTGTCTTATCCTAATGTATACGTCCATATACCATAGTTTGATGTGAATAAAAATTCATTAGTAACGTTAAAATTAAAACCAAACATTCCATGTAAAAAAAACCTAGAAATGATAAAAATCATTAATTACGTATATAAATTACGTCTCAACCAACAAGAAATAGTTGTTTGACAGTTGAACAATGATAATTCAAAACATTACTTAGTCTTCCATTTCAAGACCATTTTTGTCCTTAGCCCTTGGGACAAATAATCTAAAATATAATGCCAAATACTATAAGGGGTGACAGGGAAATCTCTAGTAAATCTATGGTCCGTTGCTTTGTAAATCTCTAAACTAAAATTTTGGTGTCACAGAACTTCGAAAGATTTTATTAATCGGAGACAGTTTTGCCAAAATCTCACACTTTATTCAAGTTTAATATAACACGAAAAACAATCAATCTCATATTTGTGATCGTACTTTCTAAATATAACCCAAATATAACCCATTTTTAGTGACAACTCTGCTAAGTGAAATGTTATCGATTATATATGTAGTTCGATAAAACTTAACTTTTCGATTGTTAAAAGATATTGTCCACCTGATTCTAAGATTTTTCCGTAGATTAGGAGCTGATTTTTGTTTCACGTCTCAAATTTTGAGTAATTTGTGTTCAAAGTCGTAAAAAAAACACTTTTTTTTTGATTTTTTGAACCACTATAATAAAGTTACGCGATGTGATACAAACCCGTAAAATAACTCAAATGATAGGTTGTTCCTTAAACTATTTTGTCCAAAAGTAAAAACCTTTGTAATTGTAAATTCTAACTATTATTTATTTAACTGTACAGCAAAAAATACCTCTGGAAAACCATTTTTATTGAGCCCAAGTTAATGTTGCATAGGTTTTTTTTTTTTGTAAATTTATGAAACAAATATTTATTTAAATTTAATTTATAAAGAAGGACCACGTTGCGTTAAATGAAGAACCCTGAACTGCAGAACATGGTATTTTACTCTTTTTTCGAAAAAGCTAAGAATTTTGTAGAACTTTGTGGCATTTCATTTCACAAAACAACAACAGGAGACGGAGTAACACTTGTCCAATGTAGTACGCTTCCACAGAAGTTTGATGAAAACTTGACAAATTTTTAACAGAATATGAATTTTGATTCCAAGATAAATCAGAGCTTATTGATTGGCATTCCCAGAGTCTTTTTTTTCGGCAAATTCAATGATAGAGGGTTGTAAAATTTATTCCTCTAAGATTGATGAAACTTTTCTTATCAACCAAAGCAGACTAGGGAAGAGAATTTTTTAAAAAGAAAAATCTAAATCTGAGTTTGAAAAAAACTCAAAATCACCTTCTTTGACGTCTTTTCAAGCAATGGTAACGATAGCGATTGTTGTTGCCGTCAAATCCTCTTAAATACATCGAAATACAGAGTCTGGATCCTGTATTGTAGCAATTTGGTGCTGACGTAAACCGCTTATATTAAAGGTACATGTTTCTTGCCTTTTCTATTTATTTGCAAAAATTAAATGATGAAGTGGACTAAAATTGATGGAATAAAATTGATTTACCCTGTAAAAGGGTAAATTAAGTTTGTGCAAATGTATGTAACAGACAGAAGGAGGGTCTATTGACCCTATAAAGTATATATATTCTTGATCAGCATTGAAAAGGAACTTCAATTGGCTAAGTCCACCCGTCCATTCGTCCGTCGTATGAAGACGATTATCTATACGAGATAAGGTTTAGACTATACGAGATAAGGTTTTCATATTTGAAACTTAGACTCTCCTAAGCCGTCAAGTGTGCGCTTACAAACGGGGTTCTCTGGCCCCATTTTAAGGGTAGCCTCCATACAAATCTACCCCAAAGTTTTGGGTTTTAACATAAAATCGTATTCTGGAAAGTCTTAATTAAGTATAAATTATGCCTGTGATAGTCCCAAAGAAATATCCCAATACAGGAAGGAACAACAAAATTTTAGGTATAGCACCAATACAAATATACCCCATTTTTTAAGTTTTTTTATGAAAGCAAAGCAAATGAGGTCTTTCATTATTTTTTAGCTTGGAACACATTTTTAGCGGTTTTGAAGTTTTCATTGTTTTTTAAAAAAAACATTTAGCTTTTTACAATCATTTCATTTTGTTTCACAAAAATTCAAATTGAGTTCATTGATTACATAAATACTGGGTATATATTTTTATATAATATTTTGTTTGTACAGAGGTCATGCTTAATCTTTTTATATTAACAACACAATGTCTACAGTTTTTAAACCCGCTACACATATTGTGAAGGGTATTATCAGTTTGTCGGAAAGTTTGTAACGCATTTAAGATAAGGTTAAGATATGAAGATTTTCAACTGAAAATTGAAACTTAGGGTTTTCTCGGCAACGACTACTTTGTATGTTGCCACGCCCATTACAGTTACAGTTTTTTAAATTTTTGTATGAAAATACTTATTATTTATAAATGTATTCACTTCAAATTGGGCGAAAACACTTCTAAAGTCATCTAATGTCAAAATCAAGGTGCAACGCCCATTTCCGGGTATAGTCCCCATACAAACTTACCACTTTTTTTTCGCTTTTTGTATGAAAGTAGTAATTATTTAGGAATGTTTTTACTACAAATTGGTTAAAAACACTTCTTATATCATCCAATATCAAAACCAAGATGCCACGCCCATTTCTAGGTATAATCCCCATACAAATATACCGCCCATTTTTGTGTTTCTGTAAGAAAATAGCTCTTATTTATGAATATATTCACTCCAATCTGGGTAAAATCGCTCCTACTGTCATCCTGTGAATATACTACCGATATGACAAGGATCGGGCCACTATTACATGCAGACCCCATACAAACTTACCTTCGGTTTTTTTTTTTCAAGAAAATGATTGTTGTATCTTCATTTGAACCTAGAAATTTAAAAAAATAAGCTTTTAATTTGAGCCCCAACTTGAGTTTTCCAGAGCCCCAACCCTTTTGCGGAATATAATCTACGTCACTAAAGATCATACATGAATTAATTAAAGTTTTGTGTGGCGGATATTTGAGCTTCGGTTCTACCGAAGTTAAAGTTTTTTCCTTGTTCTGTTTAAAAACTTAAATTAAAATTATCTATAAAAATATTATTCAAAAATATACAAGTTACGTGTAAAAAATTACTATAAATTTATCGGAAGGTACTTCCGTCGAGCAAAATAAATTATGAAATATCTTTATAGTTTTACCTTGCTTTTAGTGATCTATGCGGCCTATTCGCAGGCACAGCAGTGTCGTGGCAAACCTAGTAAAATACTAGCATTATTTTTATGTATTAAGTAAAAATTAAAAAATTTGTTATCTATTTTATTTAGCGAATCAAGCATGTACCGGATCAAGAGATGAAGGAACATCTGGGTGTCCAGAACGCTCAGGTGATATGTGGTGGTATAATACTATTATTCGTAGATGTCAACGAATGCACTACAGAGGATGTGGTGGCAATAATAATCGTTTCTGCGCATTAGCTGATTGCAGAAGAAGATGTATTGTTCAGCGTAGACCGGAACCTGTACCTACTACAGAAGCTGAATAAATCAACATTGACTTACATTGGTTAACGGCTTAAATAATGCACTCCTTTTATGAAAGCTCCAACGACTCTATCTTCGAAACAACGCAATACGAGTATATAGAAAATATCGTGAAACGCCATTTTTAAGATATATTTTTCTTGTTAAATCAAGGAGTCCCTATTTGTTTTATTAAAATTAGATTCGACCAAGTTTTCCTTGGAAAACCAAAAATAATGCCAAAATTTATGTCACAGCTTATTTAATGCACTTGAATTATAATATTTCAGGTTGTTTTTAAGCTCTATTATGATAGCCTATATTGTTTACAACAGGTTTCACGCCATTTGGCATTGATTTCACATAAATTGCTGCTTTGCACTTGGGTTTAAAACACTTGGTTAAATCAGAAATTCCAAGACTATTGACACCTAGGACTAAGTTGTGCATCGGAATATCAAAGTAACCCTTTCTATTTGTTGAATCTAGCTGGTCATTAAGGCCCTACAATAATGTTATTGCCATTGCTTTAATGTGTAGTTAAACTAAAAGACAAATTTATGCTAAATGCCAAGTTTCCAAGCCTAAAGACTTCCAATTCACGGTAATTCTCATTAATAATAATTAACCCTTCAAACATCGTATCGTATATCAGGTTGCATGATAACTCTGCTAAGTGCATTGCTTCGATCTGTCCCTTTAGGCTGAAAGTTTGTATTTCATTAAAGGAGACATCGTATTTCTTATGGCAGACACAGAAGTAAAAATCCACCCGTGGTGAACTCCGCGGTAGTGGCATGGATTCTGGAGGCCTCAACTATCGTTAAATCTGCTACTCATGAAAACAAACCTCGGAAAAGATTTAAGGAACACGATTTCAAAATATGCATCCCTTAATAGGGATGGTGCAGCTGAACAACTGATTGACACTCTTAACAGATTTAAGGGTGATATTACAGCCCTCCAGGAAATGCGATGGATTGGAAACGGACACCTAGAAAAAGCAATCTGCGACTCTACTACATGGCCATAAGAGTCAACGCATAATTAGATGTGGCCTCGTATTTAGTAGGACACTAGTGGACTCGTCATAAGTAGCACCAAGACGCTCGACATCCACAAGGAAACTTGGGTGTAGCGTCCCAGGCGTCCGCACCCAAATAGACCATGCTAATCGTGCCAGACATGCATCGACTGTATTAAATGTACGAGCAAATAGAGGCCCCAACATTGACTCGGACCACACGCCAAGGAGCTACCATACAACGAAAGTTAGATGTTGGTAGGCTAAACTCGGCAGATCGCCGCTGCCTTCAACAAGGGTCTCTCAACGTTGCTTAGGGAGACTAAACGTGGAGGCATAACTTCCAACTGATGAGCATATCTCCAACTCATTGTCGGATTGCTACGGTAGCAAAGAACATTGCCTATAATCGAACTCTGCAATCAGGAGCAACACGAAATGTTGTTGAGCGATATCGAGAAAAACGGAAAGAAGAAAATCGCCTTTTTAAACGACAAAAGAAAGACCAAGAAAGGCGTGAGCTGGATCGGGCATCGAGTTGTAAGATGAGCATCGAGTCGTTTGACCGACGGTTATAAGCCCGGAGCATCGTTTTGTAAGATGCGCATGGAGTCACTTATGTTATGGAGGAACCACTTCTCTACCTTACTTGGGGGCGAGGGCAGGAACAATGCCGCCAGCGGAGAAGATGAGTATCTGGCTCTGCTGACCGATGATTTCACTCCTGTGGAACCACCAGACTATGACGGGGTCTTAGAAGCTATACAAAGGCTTAAAAATAACAAAGCGGCGTGCGCAGACAAACTTTTCGCGTAGTTATTTAAGACCGGCGGCGAAGAGTTGATTCTATGTATGCATCAACTCTTATGCAAAATATGGACTGGTGAATGCATGCCCAGCGATTGGAACGTAAGTGTGCTTTGTCCAATCCTTAAGAAAGGAGACCCCGCAGTCTGCGCAAACTATCGCGGTATAAGTCTCATACAAATTGCGTATAAAATTCTATCTGGTGTGCTGTGCAATAGGCTGAAACCGTACGGAGGAGGTACTGTTGGACAATACCAGTGCGGTTTTAGACCGAAGAAGTCGACCACCGACTCCATATTCATGCTGAGCCAGATCCTGGAAAAGACCAAGGAGAAGCATATCGACACACATCACCTATTTGTCGATTTCAAAGCCGCAATAAGATCAAAGTTCTTAAAAGCACTGACTGAACTTCGTATCCCTGCAAAAATCGTTCGCCTCTGTATGATGACGTTGACAAACGCTCAACACGCAACATTTTCTTAGAGGAAACTATGCTGCTCGCGTAAGCCGATGACATCGACATAATCGGAAAAAATTCACGTACAGTGAGCTGGGCTTTTGACGATATTGAAGAGAATCCCCGCAAGATGGCACTAGCGGTGAACGAAAGTAAGACGAAGTACTTGGTATCCTCTCTAAGGATTTTGTGACTATGGGGAATGACACCTTCGAGGTTGTAGAAAACTTCGTCTACTTGGGCTGTCAAAAAAACAAGAGCAAAAACACCAGCCTTCTAGATGAAGAATAACTCTGACTAACCGATGCTAATTTGGTAAGCAAATGCGAAGTAGAGTCTTATCCAAAACAACGAAAATAAAACTCTTCAAGACGCTGATCATCCCAGTACTGATGTATGGCGCAGAAACATGGGTCATGTCAAAGGCTAACAAATCGGCGTTGGAAACATTCGAGAGAAAAATTCTTCGTAGAATCTTCGGTCTTGTTAGAGTAAACAACAAGTACCGTATTCGCATGAATCACGAGCTGTACCAGCTATATAACGACATCGATATATTCAGGCGCATTAAGTA
Source organism: Leucophenga varia (assembly GCA_018903435.1). Lineage (NCBI taxonomy): Eukaryota > Metazoa > Arthropoda > Insecta > Diptera > Drosophilidae > Leucophenga > Leucophenga varia. The sequence continues at coordinate 90,723 of JAEIFJ010001106.1, forward strand.
TAAACGATTGCACTGGGCTGTTCACGTGCTTCGAATGGATGAATACTGGCTCCGGCGAGACAAGTGTACGACAAAAATGTGAACTAAATTAGAGGGGCACGACAGCGGGAACGACCGCCGGTCCTGAAGGACGTCCGGCCACTCAAAAATTTTTTTCTTTGTTATTCCGTATGCTTTCTTTAGTTATCTCTGTGTTCAGTGGAAACCAAATTATCCTTCTGTTGTCTCGCTCACACCCAAGATATTTCAATTCCCATTGATTGATTTGATGATCCGTTCCATGGTACAAGGTATTGCTACTTCATCAAATAAGCAACTTGTGCGTTTCTCGTGTGTGTGAAAGAGATAGATGGAAGAGAACGGAATATATAAATGCATGTAGTTTTCTTGTTTTTAAGAAAATTTTGTTGTTGCTGTTGACAAGTTTTTCTTGCTTCTATATGAAAAAGAAAACGAATGCATTTTTAATACAAAATGTAATTTATTTTATGTATTAATAAATCTACATATAATATTTTATAAATATTTTTTACATATGGGGAATTCTCCCTCAACAGCCTCAGCCAAAAAAAAAAATTGTTTGCGATTTACTTGAAATTTTGGTAAATTGGTGTTCTATATGATAGAAAAAAAAGCCATTATATTGTATTAACTTATTTCAAAAAAAATTATAGAAACTGAAGATTTGATATTTTAGGTGGAGCTGTGTTCTTAAAATCAGTATAACTTTGTCAAAACTTAATGGATTTTGATAATTAAAAAGTGAATTTATAAGTATTTTTAATGAACTTTTTAATAGTTGCAATAAAAATAAAAATAAAAAACTATTCACCCTTTTTTTCAAAATGAAAACTTATTTTGCAATTTGGACCGATTTGGATATTTTTAATATTTTTTATTTTAGTCTCATTGAAAAGCTGAGCAAATTTACTACAAAAAGTGTTCTGGTAAAAAGTGGAATGCGTACTTTTTACTGGTCAAACGAAGTAAAATTGCCTCAAAAGTCGAGCATCTTGAGTCTTTAGCTTTCCGTGACCACCGTCTCCGTTGCCGTTCGTTTGCCGCTGAGTTTACTTCTGCTCGTTCGGCTCAACGATGATCGTGTTGAATAAAAAAAAAAAACTCAAATGAGCAAACTCAACACGTATGAGTAAACTCATAGAGTTTCATCAAAATGCGTAATTTCACAATATATTTATTAACTTCATTCGTATATTATATATAGCATAATAAAATAATAATTTTAATTAATTATTAATTTATAATATGATAATAACAATATATGTTCATGCGACTTTTCGCCAGCTAGACGGAAATGAGTTTATTGCAAAAGCAATGAGCCGAATGACCTGTTCTTGAGAAAAGGCTGAGTTTATTCAAAGCTTAGCTTCGCAGAGAGTAAACGTGAGCAAAACATTTCGGATCGCAGTCTGTGCGTTGTACACGATTGACGTGTTCGTCAGCACGAGCTGATTTTCATTCAACGCTGTGTTTCGTTCAACTGAACGTTCAACTGAACGTTCAACTGAACGTTCAACTGAACGTTCAACTGAACGTTCAACTGAACGTTCAACTGAACGTTCAACTGAACGTTCAACTGAACGAAATACAGCGTTGAATGAAAATCAGCTCGTGCTGACGAACACGTCAATCGTGTACAACGCATAGACTGCGATCCGAAATGTTTTGCTCACGTTTACTCTCTCTGCGAAGTAAGTTTGAATAAACTCAGCCTTTTCTCAAGAACAGGTCATTCAGCTCATTGCTTTTGCAATAAACTCATTTCCGTCTGGAATTGGACAAGAATTTTTGCGTCTGAGCTGACTTAAGAAAGGTGTGAGTTTTGCAGTTCTCTGTCACGCACGTCCTCCACATACTTCGTTCCTCATTTCCTTTCCCCCTTTTATGACGTACGGGAACGCTGACGTTGACAATATATTGTATCTAAAGACAATATCTGCATTTAGTAATCACTTTTTGTAGGCGAGTCGATTCGACTTCTGATTTGTTAAGATAGTCAACATGTTTACCGCCAATATCGCAATTTTTATTTAAAAGAATATTTAGTAATGTTAATCAATGCAAAGTTAAACAAAATGTCGATTTTTCTCTTATCCTTTCGCTCTCACTGTTCGATAGCGACTGCTTCTCTCTTATCTATTCGTCTTTTACCGCGCGTACACACACGCTACACACCTGAAACGTAACTCGACAATATATACAATATATAGGTGTGCAACTAAGTTTTAAAGGTTTTTTTTTCGATTTCAAAAATTTATTGTGAAAAATTGGTACAACCTATTTTATTCAAAATACTGTCCATCACTAGCTATAACTTTTTCCCACTTCTCTGGTAATGCATGGATTCCGTCCCAATAAAACTGCTCGCTTTTGGAGGCGAAGAACTCATCAAGCCATTTTTTAATACCTTCAACATTGGTGAACCGTATTCCAGAAAGGTGATTCTGCATCGACCGAAACAAGTGGTAATCAGAAGGAGCTATGTCTGGGCTATAAGGCGGGTGAGGTAGAATTTCCCATCCAGCATTTTCCAAATAATTTTTGACCGGTACTGCAACATGTGGCCGAGCATTGTCATGATGGAAAATCAATTTTTCGTGTCTGGTCGCCCATTCTGGCCGTTTTACGGCTATTGCTTGCTTCAAACGTATCAATTGTTGCCTGTATAGCTCTCCCGTGATTGTCTGGCCCGATTTTAACAGCTCATAGTACAGCACACCCTTATGATCCCACCAAATACAGAGCATTACCTTGCTGCCATGGATATTTGGCTTTGGCGTCGATGGTCCGGGTTCGCCACGCTTAACATACGCTGCCTTTCGCTTCGGATTGTCGTAGTGAATCCATTTTTCATCGCCAGTAATAATGCGATGCAAAAATGACTTCGCTTTGTATCGTTGAAAAAAATAGCAATGCTTCCCGCGAATGGAGTTTTGTAGGCACAAAAGCTGACATAGTCTTTGTATAAAAAAATTTTTGTTTACACTTCGACGAAATGACACAAACTAAGAAACAATTAGATGACTTTACATGATGACGCTTTCACATGAAACTCGTTACACAAATATTCAGTACAAATTGACACTAGTATTACTATATGTTTTAAATCCTTTAAAACTTAGTTGCACACCAGTATATATTCTTGATCAGCTCAACATGACGAATCCATATGGCCATGAATGTTTGCCGATTTGCGATTCATTCAATAAGTTTGCTTAAAAGCTGAAACATATGTTTCTTATATAAACCCAATCAAAGTTTCAAACTTTGATTGTATCGCGCCATTGACCCCCAAGCAACGTGTGGCGCGTATTTGAACTTCTGTTTAAACGTTTTTTTATACCCGCCACACATAGTGTGAAGGGTATATTCAGTTTGTCTGAAAGTTTGTAACGCATTGAAGGAGACGTCGTTGACCCCATAAAGTATATATATTCTTGATCAGCTCGATGAGACGAGTCGATCCAGCCATGTCCGTCTGTTTATTTCAACGCGATTTACTCGGAAACTTCTAGATATTTAGCTGAAATTTAAAACTTAAGCTTTTCTCGGCAACGACCAGGTCAACTTTGTTTATGAAAGTGCCATGTCCATTTTTAGGTATATAGCCCTCATACAAACTTACCGTATTGTTCGATTTTTTGTATGAAAATAGTTATAATTTATGCATATATTCACTCCAAATTGGATAAAAACACTTCTACTGTCACCTAATGTCAAATCTAATATGCCACGCCCATATTTAGGCATAGCCCCCATACAAACTTACCACCCGTTTTTGAGTTTTTGTATGAAAATGGTTATTTTTTAGTAATGTATTGACTTCAAATTGGGTAAAAACACTTTTAATATCATCCAATATCAAATCCAAGGTGCCACGCCCATTTTTAACTTAGGCCCCACACAACGAGTGTTGTATCAGACCATTGACCCCGTCCCATCCCATCTCGAAGTTCTATTTAAGCCACTGATGATAACACATTAACAATTTAAAAACTGGTCTGAGGGGTACATAAGCTTCGGATACACCGAAGTTAACGTTTTTCCTTTATTTTAATTCTCGATTAAATAAATTAAACAATTAAAATGTAATATGTTATTTTGGTTTCGCAATTTATTTATTTTCGTAAAAAAAATGATATGTATTGCAGCTGAATAATCAAAAATTTGCATATGTAAAATAAGATCCCATTTTTTTGTATAACTGGATGGATTATACTTAAATAAATAAATTAATATATAAAATATTTTGCAGTTTTTTATACTTATTTAATAATTTTATATTATAGCCTTCACAAAAAGTGTTCTTGGATGAAAAGTCTTGCAACAAGCCTTGTGTGCTTTTCTTGGGTGTGTTTTCAATCGCTTTTTTTTATCAAAATATTCGCATAAATAAACTTTTGCATACAAAAGATTGTTTGATTTTAATAATTTTGTAGTCAAAATAAATAAACATTTTTTATGTTTTATACAATATATACACTAGCGTATACCAGCGGCTTTGCAACGCGTTTTTTTGCTTCTACTTGTCGTTTAAACATAAATTGTTCAAAAAATCTATTTTGGATCCACCAATGGGTCCCAGGCTCTTGCAAATGCATCCAGCTCTACGTATGTTCAATCCAAAGATATGACTTTTCATGTTTTGCGGCCCCTATTAGGCAACGGGTCAAAATTGTTTTTAGAAAAACTTGAATTACTTCGTCAATTTATGTCTGATTTATCCCATTAAACATTCGTTTTACTCGTAATTAATTTTTAAAAAATTAATTTTCAAAACTTATAACTGTAGATGTAGCTTTCAAACAAAATAGTGCAAGCAATCATCGATAAAGTCGAAAATTGTGAAAAAAAAAAAAAAATTTAGTTTGCCTTTAAAATCCACAAAGATAGGATCGGAAATGTTATAACATAAAGTACACCATTGGAAAGGTGCTTATTTCTCTTTCCAACGACGTATGAAATACGAAGTAAGATGTATAGTTTAACCCAAACAGTTGTTTAACACTATGAACCTCGAAAAATCAGTTTTTTACCGTTATTTCAAAACCTCGATGTCCAAGAGAAAATTCTAGTATGCCAAAAAATTTTATTTAATTATACCTACAACCTACACTTAGTCCCATCCAATAAATTGTTTTACAATTTTTTTTTGTCGCACTGTGTAATCATCTTTCATATGCGCTGTGTTTCAAGTCTCTAAGTCTATTGAATGCAAAGATAAGGCTATTCCGGTTTTAACGCCCCATTAGACACCGGGTCAAAATTTTTCAATATACCGTCTTAGTGCTCACCTGAAATCAAAAAAGAAGAAAAAAATTGGTTAATAAATCTATTTTTGGTTCACCTATGGGTCCCAGGTCAAAATTATTATTATTATTATAAACATTGATTGACTTGATCTTATTTCTTGTCAGGCTTAAGTATAATAGTTTTTGTTTAAGGGCCTTAATTAGCTGATTTATCTCCTCAACTGTGTCGTGTCTGATGCGTTCGATTTGAGAGCAAGAAGGTGATGGCTGATCCAGTGTGGATGAAACATAATCAGCAAAAGTTTTAGGTTTTTTTTTTCTCGATAGACCGTCACCACACTCTGGGATTGAAACGGAGTGTTACGTAAAGGATGTCTTTTTAATTTACTTGTAAATCTCCACAAATTAGGGAGATTTTCAAGTAAATTATACGGTTTATCTTTTTCTCCATCCTTTCCACGCTCTGTTGTCGAACTCATTGTGCGTGCGCGTGTACCATCGCTTCATGAGGTTCACTGAGACGAGGGGTGCGTTGACCTAACGAAACAATATATATATATATACATATATATATATATATGTATCGTATATATAAACAATTCAACTGCATCATCAATGTCGTCGCCATTTTCATACGATGGTAGTAATTTCGCCTTTGCGCTCCTTTACGTTATTTGCTAAGCGCCCACTCTATAATCATTAATTAGTGGGAGGTGATCAGAGCTTAACTAAGCGACATAGAAAGCAACTATGTTAACTAAAGTAATTGCAAAATCAATCGCACTGGGAGTACGATTGCTATACGGTAAATGCTTTCTTGAACCAGTTTGCTAGTAAATCGAATATAACATTTCCTCTGGTACATGCACGGCAATTTCCCCAGAGACGACGTTTTGCATTCCAGACTTCTACAATGCGAACCCAAGCTCATCAAAAATCTCTTGATAGTCAGTAAGATTCCAAGCAAAGTTTGGTGGGTATTAAATAGATGCCAATATGACGTTTCCGCGATCACTGTTTACTTTAAAATCGATACATTGAACTAAATGGTACTAAAATTTACAAATTTGGAAAATGATATATATTTTTCTTAATGAGAACAGCAGTTCCGACAGTATTTCTATCATGTGAGTGATTAGCAGTACATAAGTAAATCAAAACCCATTTTTCTATGTCAAATGATGTCAAATGAGTCTCACTGAGCAGAATGATATTTAACCCATGAAATTGAACAAAAACCTCGACTTCGTTGGCGTGGTGTATAAGTCCATCGGCATTTCATACAAGATCCATACGATGACGTGGTGGCTCAACAGCCACAATTGAAAGAATTGTTATATTTCAAAGCCTTGTTTTTTATTGGCGCATGACTCCAACTTCACAAAAAAAGATCCAGAGGAATTTTCGACGAATTTTCGGATTGTGTGCACATAGCACACATTGTTGCCCAAGGCAAAGAAACTAAGTTCTCTAATAACCACCAATTAATCACGTTCTTACCTTAACTAGTAAGAGTGAAATGTTAAACGATTTACTATACTTCGATAATAGAGACCATAATGTGCTTCTACTAATAGTACCATTTCTCTTTATCATATAAGAGGCAGATGAAATCACATCACCGTCGTAGGCCGTATAGCATACATATGTGATGGTATCGACGTAAATAGGTGGCGGCTTTGAAATGCTGCGTAGTTGAATTTCATTTGCATTTATTACAGTCGAACTAGCATCATTAAAAGGGTCAATTGCATCCAATTCATTGCTGTCCAAAATCTCGTTAAGAAGGGCGAAACGTCTTGATTCTTTTTTATCATCTTAATATGGCTAATCAGTTCTTGATCGCCTTTTGTGGGATACTTTATTGTCATGCAGCTTTACAGGTAATACACTGACTGCTGGTAAATCGCACGACGGAAATTATTATGAAAGTTTCCATCAGCTTTGGTTTCTTCGCTTTTTTTCATTCTGACCCCGTTTTCTCAAAACTAGAGTTGATGCAAACTTTTTACTTGTGGTTCGTAATTAATACAAAATATCTATCGGGTGCGCAACTAAATAATTTCGTATTTTTTTTGTTAAAAAAAACCATTTATTTAAGTATGAAAGTGAAAAAATATTTTATTCAAAATATTGTCTATCGGAAGCGGTAACTTTTTCCCATCTTTCAGGCAATTTATGGATTCCATCCCAAAAAAACTTCTCATCTTTTCCGCCGAGAAAATCATCAAGCCATTTTTTAATACCTTCAACATTGGTGAACCGTATTCCAGAAAGGTGATTCTGCATCGACCGAAACAAGTGGTAATCAGAAGGAGCTATGTCTGGGCTATAAGGCGGGTGGGGTAGAATTTCCCATCCAGCATTTTCTAAATAATTTTTGACCGGTACTGCAACATGTGGCCGAGCATTGTCATGATGGAAAATCAATTCTTCGTGTCCTGTCGCCCATTCTGGACGTTTTACGGCTATTGCTTGCTTCAAACGTATCAATTGTTGCCTGAATAGCTCTCCCGTGATTGTCTGGCCCGATTTTACCAGCTCACAGTACAGCACACCCTTCTGATCCCACCAAATACAGAGCATTACCTTGCTGCCATGAATATTCGGCTTTGGTGTCGATTTGGCTGGTTGGCCTGGCTTCACATATGATCTTTTACGCTTAGGGTTGTCGTAATGAATCCACTTTTCATCGCCAGTGACAATACGATGCAAAAACGATTTCTTTTTGTGGCGATTAAGCAGCATTTCAGACATGCAAAATCGTCTCTCAACGCCTCTCGGCTTTAATTCGTGTGGCACCCAATTTCCTTGTTTGTGAATGTATCCAGCTGCTTTTAAACGTTTAGAAATGGCTTGTCGAGTGACTTCCAATGTTTTTCCAAGTTCTTCTTGAGTTTGACATGAATCTTGATCGAGTAATGCCTCCAAATCTTCGTCTTCAAACTTTTTTGATGGACCTGGTCGCTCTTTGTCTTCTGTGTCAAAATCACCACTTTTAAATCGTGCAAACCACTGCTGACATACTCTAACCTCTGGAGCATATTCAGGATAAGCTTCTGAGAGTAAACGATGTGCTTCTGTTGCACTCTTCTTTAAATTGAAGAACAAAAGCAAACCTCCCCGCAAATGCTGTTTTGTTGGAACGTAACTTGACATTTTGACTGTAATAAAAAAAATTTGTGTGTTTACTAATATTCACTGTGACATATCAAATGTTCTTGATTTTTTGGCGCGCTTTAACATAGAATAGCTGTCACTGTCAAAATATTGACTACATAAATAGATATGAGGTTAGTAACAAATACGAAATTATTTAGTTGCGCACCCAATATCAAAACAAGAAAGAACGCTGAAGTCAAGTATGCCCTGTATCCAATCTTTATGTACCTTAATATACCTTATTGTATTGGATTTTCAAACAAAAACTTGAAGAATGGGGTAAATTTTTATGGGGTCTATACCTAAAATTTTTTTGGTTCTACCCATATTGGGATATTTCATTGGGACTATAATAGGCATAATTTATACAAAATTTAGACTTCTTAGACTTAGAAACAATGACGTTTTCATGCAAAAACCCAAAATTTTAGGGTAGATTTGTATGGGGGGTACCCCTTAAAATGGGGTTATAGAAAAACCGTTTGTAAGTGCAAACTTGACGGCTTAGGAGAGTCAATTTTGAAAGCTCTATCTCTTATAGTCTCCGAGCTAATCGTTTTCATACGGCAGACAGCATGACGGACGGACAGACAGACTCGACTCCCCTTTCAATGCTGATCAAGAATATATACTTTATAAGGTCTGTTTAGCCTCCTCCACACCAAAAATACCTCAAAACCCAATAGTAACATATGTTTTTGCTCATATGTAAGAAACAACCACAAGGCCACACTTTGTTAAACTTAATAAAAATTTATTATTTAAGACGAAATTATTATTGATTTTTTTAGATTATCAAAAACTGAAAATAAAGAATTCTCGTCTGACAAGAAGTGTCCAAAGAAATTTTTCGTGCTGAACACGAATCTTGTTTCATTACTACTGAAGGCCCAGAACGACAAGATACAACTAGTGAAATTTAATATAAAATAATAGATTTTTATTATGTTATTAAATTAAACAAACTTAAAATAAAAACTTAACAATTCATTTATATAATTAAATTAGATACTCTATCATTTAGGTAGGAAACGTATTTTACTTGAGGCTAGTCTGCTTACAAGCGGGTGTGCAACAATTAAATATGCCTTTCATTTCATTATATCTTTTGCAGTCGTTCTCACATACACCATAGAGTGGTACAAGATCTGTAGAGAAAAAAAACCAATGATGAAAGTGATGAAGTATTCAACAAAAATAATCAATCCGATACTTACGCACGATAGATCGTGTATCTCGATACTGATTGTTAGACCAGATGTCACATTCGCTCATTTTCCTCATTCCTATAAGCTCTTTTTCATTAAGGCAGCTACTATCTAAAACACAGATTTGCTTTCTTTCAGTGTCACAGGGACGTTGGTACCCACAAGGTGGTGGTTTCGTTGGATTTGATGGTTTTGTTGGTTTTGATGGTTTCGTTGGTTTTGATGGTATTGTTGGTTTTGATGGTTTCGTTGGTTTTGATGGTTTCGTTGGTTTTGATGGTATTGTTGGTTTTGATGGTTTCGTTGGTTTTGATGGTTTCGTTGGTTTTGATGGTATTGTTGGTTTTGATGGTTTCGTTGGTTTTGATGGTATTGTTGGTTTTGATGGTATTGTTGGTTTTGATGGTATTGTTGGTTTTGATGGTTTCGTTGGTTTTGATGGTATTGTTGGTTTTGATGGTTTCGTTGGTTTTGATGGTTTCGTTGGTTTTGATGGTATTGTTGGTTTTGATGGTTTCGTTGGTTTTGATGGTTTCGTTGGTTTTGATGGTATTGTTGGTTTTGATGGTTTCGTTGGTTTTGATGGTATTGTTGGTTTTGACGGTTTCGTTGGTTTTGATGGTTTCGTTGGTTTTGATGGTATTGTTGGTTTTGATGGTTTCGTTGGTTTTGATGGTATTGTTGGTTTTGATGGTTTCGTTGGTTTTGATGGTTTCGTTGGTTTTGATGGTATTGTTGGTTTTGATGGTTTCGTTGGTTTTGATGGTATTGTTGGTTTTGATGGTTTCGTTGGTTTTGATGGTATTGTTGGTTTTGATGGTTTCGTTGGTTTTGATGGTTTCGTTGGTTTTGATGGTATTGTTGGTTTTGATGGTTTCGTTGGTTTTGATGGTTTCGTTGGTTTTGATGGTATTGTTGGTTTTGATGGTATTGTTGGTTTTGATGGTTTCGTTGGTTTTGATGGTATTGTTGGTTTTGATGGTTTCGTTGGTTTTGATGGTATTGTTGGTTTTGACGGTTTCGTTGGTTTTGATGGTTTCGTTGGTTTTGATGGTATTGTTGGTTTTGATGGTTTCGTTGGTTTTGATGGTATTGTTGGTTTTGATGGTATTGTTGGTTTTGATGGTTTCGTTGGTTTTGATGGTATTGTTGGTTTTGATGGTTTCGTTGGTTTTGATGGTTTCGTTGGTTTTGATGGTATTGTTGGTTTTGATGGTATTGTTGGTTTTGATGGTTTCGTTGGTTTTGATGGTATTGTTGGTTTTGATGGTTTCGTTGGTTTTGATGGTATTGTTGGTTTTGATGGTTTCGTTGGTTTTGATGGTATTGTTGGTTTTGATGGTTTCGTTGGTTTTGATGGTATTGTTGGTTTTGATGGTTTCGTTGGTTTTGATGGTATTGTTGGTTTTGATGGTTTCGTTGGTTTTGATGGTATTGTTGGTTTTGATGGTATTGTTGGTTTTGATGGTTTCGTTGGTTTTGATGGTATTGTTGGTTTTGATGGTTTCGTTGGTTTTGATGGTATTGTTGGTTTTGATGGTTTCGTTGGTTTTGATGGTTTCGTTGGTTTTGATGGTATTGTTGGTTTTGATGGTTTCGTTGGTTTTGATGGTATTGTTGGTTTTGATGGTATTGTTGGTTTTGATGGTTTCGTTGGTTTTGATGGTATTGTTGGTTTTGATGGTTTCGTTGGTTTTGATGGTTTCGTTGGTTTTGATGGTATTGTTGGTTTTGATGGTTTCGTTGGTTTTGATGGTATTGTTGGTTTTGATGGTTTCGTTGGTTTTGATGGTTTCGTTGGTTTTGATGGTATTGTTGGTTTTGATGGTTTCGTTGGTTTTGATGGTTTCGTTGGTTTTGATGGTATTGTTGGTTTTGATGGTATTGTTGGTTTTGATGGTTTCGTTGGTTTTGATGGTATTGTTGGTTTTGATGGTATTGTTGGTTTTGATGGTTTCGTTGGTTTTGATGGTATTGTTGGTTTTGATGGTTTCGTTGGTTTTGATGGTATTGTTGGTTTTGATGGTTTCGTTGGTTTTGATGGTTTCGTTGGTTTTGATGGTATTGTTGGTTTTGATGGTATTGTTGGTTTTGATGGTTTCGTTGGTTTTGATGGTATTGTTGGGTTTGATGGTATTGTTGGTTTTGATGGTTTCGTTGGGTTTGATGGTATTGTTGGTTTTGATGGTATTGTTGGGTTTGATGGTATTGTTGGTTTTGATGGTTTCGTTGGGTTTGATGGTATTGTTGGTTTTGATGGTATTGTTGGTTTTGATGGTTTCGTTGGTTTTGATGGTATTGTTGGTTTTGATGGTTTCGTTGGTTTTGATGGTATTGTTGGTTTTGATGGTATTGTTGGTTTTGATGGTTTCGTTGGGTTTGATGGTATTGTTGGTTTTGATGGTTTCGTTGGGTTTGATGGTATTGTTGGTTTTGATGGTTTCGTTGGTTTTGATGGTATTGTTGGTTTTGATGGTATTGTTGGTTTTGATGGTTTCGTTGGGTTTGATGGTATTGTTGGTTTTGATGGTATTGTTGGGTTTGATGGTATTGTTGGTTTTGATGGTTTCGTTGGGTTTGATGGTATTGTTGGTTTTGATGGTATTGTTGGGTTTGATGGTATTGTTGGTTTTGATGGTTTCGTTGGGTTTGATGGTATTGTTGGTTTTGATGGTATTGTTGGGTTTGATGGTATTGTTGGTTTTGATGGTTTCGTTGGTTTTGATGGTATTGTTGGTTTTGATGGTATTGTTGGTTTTGATGGTTTCGTTGGGTTTGATGGTATTGTTGGTTTTGATGGTATTGTTGGTTTTGATGGTATTGTTGGTTTTGATGGTTTCGTTGGGTTTGATGGTATTGTTGGTTTTGATGGTATTGTTGGTTTTGATGGTTTCGTTGGGTTTGATGGTATTGTTGGTTTTGATGGTATTGTTGGTTTTGATGGATTCGTTGGTTTTGATGGTATTGTTGGTTTTGATGGTTTCGTTGGGTTTGATGGTATTGTTGGTTCTGATGGTATTGTTGGGTTTTGATGGTATTGTTGGTTTTGATGGTTTCGTTGGGTTTGATGGTATTGTTGGTTTTGATGGTATTGTTGGGTTTGATGGTATTGTTGGTTTTGATGGTTTCGTTGGGTTTGATGGTATTGTTGGTTTTGATGGTATTGTTGGGTTTGATGGTATTGTTGGTTTTGATGGTTTCGTTGGTTTTGATGGTATTGTTGGTTTTGATGGTATTGTTGGTTTTGATGGTTTCGTTGGGTTTGATGGTATTGTTGGTTTTGATGGTATTGTTGGGTTTGATGGTATTGTTGGTTTTGATGGTTTCGTTGGGTTTGATGGTATTGTTGGTTTTGATGGTATTGTTGGTTTTGATGGTTTCGTTGGGTTTTGATGGTATTGTTGGTTTTGATGGTATTGTTGGTTTTGATGGTTTCGTTGGTTTTGATGGTATTGTTGGTTTTGATGGTTTCGTTGGTTTTGATGGTATTGTTGGTTTTGATGGTTTCGTTGGTTTTGATGGTATTGTTGGTTTTGATGGTTTCGTTGGTTTTGATGGTATTGTTGGTTTTGATGGATTCGTTGGATTTGGTGGTTTAGTTGGATTTGATGGCTCGCAAGGTGGATCTGGATTTGATGGTGGTTTCGTTGGAGGCGACGTTGGATTTGATGATTCACAAAGACAGTTTGGATTTGATGGTGGTTTCGTCGGATTTGGTGGTTTCGTTGGATTCGTTGGATTTGGTGGTTTCGTTGGATTCGTTGGATTTGGTGGTTTCGTTGGATTTGATGGCTCGCAAGGTGGATCTGGATTTGATGGTGGTTTCGTTGGAGGCGACGTTGGATTTGATGATTCACAAGGTTGATTTGGAGTTGATGGTTGTGACTGCGGTTCAGGCGAGTTATTTGGGTGCGTACTTGCCACTAGCACCACACAGTATGCAAAGAGCAAGCCAAAAATAAAAAGTACGTTCTTCATTTTCGCTAAAATGAATTCTGAATGTTTTGGTTAACACTTTACCGCATTATATATAGTCGCGTACCTATGCGGAATAATTATCATAAGGTTATTGGGTAAAAAGTTATTTTTGTACTTACGTAGCAAACAACACTTGTGCAATTATTTACAAAGTTGTTCCTGGAGTAAAAGTTTTTATAATTTTATAAAATACATTGACTTTACTTTTTAATTAATTATCGAGAAGAAGATATCCTACATAATATGTGCCCTTGTAAATCTGCGTAGATAGGATTTCTTACCCAAAGGAAAGCTTGAAACCGTTAGAAAGCGAAGTATAATTATTAGTTAGCTCAGTTGGTTGTTGTGGATGTGGACCATTTAAAATGTGAAAAAATTTTGGATAAAAACAAATTTTCTCTTAATTCAATTGCAGCAGTGTCGTTTGGGTTATTTACGTTCGAAAAAAACGAATGCCTCTAAAGTATGACTTTAAACAAAAAATCAATTACTATACGAGGTGTGTTCAAACATTATCGAGAATTTTGAGTTTTCTCGGGTTACGTTTATTCGAATTTCGATTTTTTTGTGGCGTTATGTTGGTACTCATGTCTCTCACTTATGCCGACAAGCTCGGCCATTTGAATGTTCATAATTGTTGACAGCTGCTTTGCTTGCGTGTTTTGGATCGTCTTCGATTTTTGTCTATTCAAAAAAATGGATCAAAGAACCTGTACCAAATTTTTTTCTGAATGGAATAAATGGAATAAAAATGTTTAAGGAGGTTTATGGGGGACCGAGTTCTACCAAAATCAACAACATTTGATTGGTATAAATTGTTGAAAGAAGGTTGCGAACGTGTTGAAGACGAAGAGCTCCTGATCAACCATCGACCTCAACGGACGATGCTCACATCCAAAAGTAAAAGAATTGGTGTTGCACCGTCGAGTAATTATGAGAGACATTGCTGATGAAATTGGCGTATCGAAAGGATCAATTAATACAATTTTGAAGGATGTTTTGGGCCTCAAACGTTTCAAGTCTCGGTTGGTACCAAAAATGATGATTTTTTTAAAAACTGTAATGATTTTTCGTGACTTTTGCCAAAAATCCAAATAATATCGTTCGCAACCACCGAATTCGCTTGATTTGGCACCGTGTGACTTCTGGCTATTCCCAAAACTCGAGACCACTCGGGGAACGCGTTTCGAGTCGATTGAGGAGATAAAAGCTAAATCGAAGAAGGCGCTGATGGCTATACCGGAAAGAGACTATTTGACATGTTTCGAGGATTGGAAAAACGTTGGCATAGGTGTATTTTATCGGGAGGGGATTACTTTAAAGGGGGACAAAATAGATATTCATGAATAAATAAATAATTTAAAAAAAAAAAAAAAACACAAAGCGATACTTTTTGAACACACCTCGTATATGGTACAAAGCATAAAGTTTGGGGTACAGAAAATTGTTTTGATAAGAGATTGCAGGAACTGAAATCGAAATGGAGTTAACATTCAATGACCTGGAAAAGAAAGAGCAATGCATTTAAAAAATGTTGCAAGATATGACTATGTCGAAGTATCAAGCATAATTAAAAATTATTGAATGTTCCTGACTATGTCGATGTCCTTAAATACGGCACATAGTTTGTGCGAATAGAGTGTACAAAAATAGTAAACTAAAGAACAAATTAAACAAATGAGGTCAACGAATTTAGCGGTCAACGAATTTAAGGTCAAAAAATTTAAACGAACATTAACATTGACATATGTTTCGACATGGGTTGGGGTGGGGTCAATGTTCCCAAATAAAGTAAATTTAGACACAATAATGAAGTTCATAAAAAAATCATTTCTATAAATAGGATACATGTGATAATCAGTGGTTAAGAGAGAATTTCGAGATAATTTTCTTGAAAATATCAGAAAATAATGGCAAGTTTGTATCATATCGGTGGTATGTACGTAGGATGATATAAGATGTGTTTTACCCTATTTAAAGTGAATACATTCATAAATAAAACCTATTTTATGCGTGGCGGCTAAACCTAAAAATGGGCGTGGTTCATTGGTTCATTTAACCCAAATTGAAGTGAATACATGGTGATATGTTTTTTCGAACTTAAACTAGCCGTTGCCGAGAAAAGCATAACTTTAAAATTTCACTTAAATATCTTTCGCATAGCGTCAAACATACATACAGACAGACAGACATGGTCAATATAATATGGGTCTACGACGTCCCCTTTAGTGCGTTACAAACTTTTCGACAAACTGAATTTACCCGTTTACACTATGTATAAAACAAAGTGAAAAAAATATAAATAAAAACAAGGAAAAACGTTAACCCGTAACACGAAACATTTATATAATTTCGAGAGCGATGATTGGGGTGGTCAGTGACACAATACTGGGGTTCATAAAAAAGCAAGTAAAAATAATTTTCTTGAAAAAATCAGAAAATGGAAGGTAAGTTTGCATATATATGTTATATTTGTCTGATTCTAATCATATCGACCGAGTATACTTGCGTGGATATAAAAACGCGAAAATGGGCGGTAGATTTGTAAAAATGGGCGTTGCAACTTTGGTTCTGACTAGAGATGGGCGTCGGGCGGGAATCGCGGGATCCCGCCCAATCCCGAAAAAATTTCGGGTCCCGAGCGGGATTTCGGGATTGAGCGGGATTGGGAAACTTTTAAAATTTTCGGGAGTTTTCGGGATAGTCGAGCTATCCTCCCGAACTTTTTAAAGTTTCCCGATCCCGCCCCGATCCCGATCCCGAAAGCGGGACCCGCGGGATCGGGCGGGATTTTTCGGGATTCCCGCCCGACGCCCATCTCTAGTTCTGACATACTGCTGACATAAAGCTGATCAAGATTATATGTATATACTTTATGGGGTCTACAATGCCTCCTTTAATTCGTTAAAACTTTTCGTCGTGGTAGTCCCCATAAATTATATTTATTCTTGATATTAAGATAAAATTTAATATAAAAGCTGCACCCGAAGATCTATCCACGTCAAATGATGTGTAACAGGTTTATAAGCTTCGGCCCAACCGAAGTTAACTTTTTTCTTGATTTTCTTTTCTAGTTTTACGATTATGTGAAAAAATGGTTAAAAGTATATAGCGACACTTCCTCCCATCTTTCGGGCAATTGACAGACACTTTGTCATAAGTACGACTCGTATTTTGATTCAATCAATGAATCGAGCCATTTTTTTCAATGATTCATAAGAAATGAACTGCTGCTCGACCAGACCACGATTTATCGACCGGAAGAGGTGGTAATCGGAAGAAGCGATGTCTGGAGAATACAGCGGTTGGGGTAGGTCTTCCCAATTAAGCGTTACCAAGTAGTATTCTTTGTATTCCGCCCGTTTTTCATTAATTTCGCGACTCGAAAGCATGAGTCAAGTCCGATAGAGTTCTTCCATAATCATTTCATTCATTTTGAGAAGCACGTCGTAGATCATGCAGCGCTGGTCCCACCAAATATAGATCATATGCAGCATGTGATGAATATTATTCGGATAAGTAGAATGTTGGAGACTAGCTGGGCAAAACACATGACTTCTTGCCATGGCATTTAGGCGTTTGCTGACCGTCGACTCATCCACTCTCAATGATTCTGACAACTCCTTAAGCCTTTCGCACTGATCCACATAGAGCAACGATTTGAAATATTTAGGCTTCGAGCTCAAAATCAGCACTTTTAAAGCTAACGAAGCACATGCGACACGACTTTTCAGTTTCAAAAAAGTCTTTCTCATTTGTTCCAAAAAAAAAAAAAAATTGTTTTTTTTTTCTTTAAACCTTCGCCGTACCATAGCAAATTGTGTTGCAATCGTGCTCTGGTATTCTGTTCAAACGCCACCCACCCCACCCATTTACGAGCATCCCCCATATGATTGTTTTTAATTCAAACAACCCTTCGTTATTGCTCTCATTCTTCATGTTGCTCTCTTTGCATTCTTTAACTATTTATTTCAGATTTTTCCGGCTTGGCTCTTTCGTCTGTTGCAATTGCCATTTAAATTTAGTTGCAACTTTGCCGCTTTCTCGAGCGTTTCTCCGGTCGCGTTATCGTATCCGAGCACGTGAAAAGTTTTTCGTTAATGGCGCGGGGGTTTTTTTTTTATATGCGTTTCCGTATTATAATTTAAGTTTTGCAATGTTGTGAATGGTTAAATATTCGAATTAAAATTGTATTTAACTCAAATTGCATGTAACGTGACAGGTGCACAGCGATTCGGTCACAGGTGACGCGCCACCCCTTCGAGTCCATTCATTTGGTTTTCGGTTTTCGTTTTTCGTAAGACGGCGGTCATTTTCGGTCATTGCACGCAGCGGCGAGTTTTCGTTGTTATGTTGTGGTCCTTGGTCCTTACAGGAAACGTGTTCATTTTATATTATCGATTTACAAATTGTGCATTTATAAAAGTAATAAAAATAAATGAATGTCATTTTATATTGTAGTATTTTGTGCAAGTTTGTAAATAAATAGTTTAAATGCATTCAATGAATAAGTCTGAAAATCTAATTTGTAAATAATACAATAATAAGAAAGGGAAAAAGTGCGAAAAGAAAATCTGTACGAAAACAAAACAAATTACGGATTCTGCGCAATTGTGACTTCAATACGTGGATGAATGTTTTGGCTGCGGGAGGGAGAACGAAGAAGAACATGAAGATAGTAAAGGGATGTGAGTGAAGATAATTTTTTATAAATAAGGTCTTGTTATAAAGTTTTGCATACATCTTAAATAATAATCAGAATTCATTTAAGGTGAAAAGTAGCCCCATTGGGAATGAAAAAAATAAATTATTTTTTAACGCCATAACATTTCCGATCCATCGAACCTCCCTCGGCCGCATCGAAGCACTCATTCTGTTTTCTGGTCTGTAAAAGTGGATCCAGGTTTCCTCAACAGTTACTAATCGACGCCAAAAATCCGCCCGATTCCGCACCAGCAAATCCAAACGCTGCCGCACCCAGCGTTAGGAGAATTTTTCATATGCAGAATCTCGCCCAAAATATGGCATGTGTGCTCTCAGTACTAATCTTTGTGGCATCTGCTAGCTCGCACACTTTCACTTTTCGGGCAGGCAACACCATTTTATGTATTTTTGACATTGTCCTTTGTAACCGCATCGTAGGGCCTGGCCGCAGCAGATATCATCGGTAGTGGAGTTGCTTACTTATCACCTCACCTAGTACATATGTTTTTTACACAAGGAATTTTTTTTAAATGTTTCTTTATTTGAGATTGGAGATGGTCATGAAACTATGTATCTAATCCCGATGTACATTTTTTTTTCAACCTATTCCACCCATTCCGATGTTTTTTTTTTTTAACTGTCCCACAATATTTTGCAACCTTTTATTATATATTTTTCATTCACTCTATCTGAAGGGCAAAATGCAAAAGCATGCAACAGGTAAAAAGAGGCATACCCAATAAAGTATCTAAATTATTGATCAGCATATGAAATCTGAGCCGAAATACCTATTTAGGCCTATCCGTTCATTGGCCCAATGAAACCGATTATCTCGATGATAAAAAATTAAATTCTATAGAATATATTAAGCTTCAAGCGGTCACAAGTTTGATGAACACGTCGACAAAAACCAAGCTTAGTCCTTGATTTGGATACATTTCAAGCTTTCAAATCTGCAAAAATTGAAATCTTTTCTGATTCTATTTTCGAGATATTAAATTTAAATTTAAAAAAAAATTTTCAAATAGCTGGGAAGTTTTATAGTTCCGGTCGAGAAAAACCAAACTGCACGTTTGGAATTAGCGTAACACTCCCAAAATCGAAATTTATGGTCAATAAGCTATTATTTTTGTTTCTTCTTTTTTCCTTTATGAGGCAATAACACAGTTAACTACGAATCGAATTTTTTGTTTGTAACCAGTTATGAAAATAAAAAATTTTGACATTTCGACCAATTTATATAATACTAGCAGATACCCGGCGTGTGCTACCACGTTGTACGGGCGTTTCGGCTGCTTTTTCAGCTCTTTTTCCGTTTCGCATCTGCTGTGTTTTGTGCAATTTCAGTTCCTTTTTTTTTTATACCCGCCACACATAGTGTGAAGGGTATATTCAGTTTGTCTGAAAGTTTGTAACGCATCGAAGGAGACGTCGTAGACCCCATAAAGTATATATATTCTTGATCAGCTCGACGAGACGATTCGATCTAGCCATGTCCGTCTGTCTGTATATTACTAGGCATCTTTTTTGTTGAAGATATAAAGATATTAAGCTGAAATTTGGAACTTAAGCTTTTCTCGGCAACGACTATTATGAGTTCGAGAATTAGAGTGCCACGCCCATTTTTAGGTATAGCCCCCATACAAACTCACCGTTTTTTTCTGATTTTTTGTATAAAAATTGTAATTATTTATGAATGTATTCGCTCCCAATTGTGTAAAAACATTTCTTTTGTCATCCAGTGTCAAAACCAAAATGCCACGCCCTCTTTTTCGATTTTTTGTATGAAAATGGTTATTATTTATTCATGTATTTACTCCATATATGGTGCCACGCCCATTTTTAGGTGTTTCTTGCATACAACCTTACCGCCCATTTCCAGATATATTCGAGAAATATGTTGTTATACATATCTGTATTTTTAGCTCAAAATTTTAAATTAATATTGTGTGTAAACTTAGGTGACCACTGATGATTACACATTAACTCTTTAAAGATTCGTGTGACGGGTATTTAAGCTTCGGTTCTACCGAAGTTAACGTTTTTTCTTGTTTTTTTTTAATTTTTCAACTTTATCAATGTTTGGTTATTATACCCGCCTCACATAGTGCGAAGGAAGTGTGTAAAGGAAGCATAGGAGACCCCACAAAGTATATATATTATCGATCAGCTCGACGAGACGAAACGATTTAGCCATGTCCGTCTGTCTGTCTGTCTGTCTGTCTGTCCGTCTGTCTGTTGCAATGCGTTTTTCTCGGAAAGTTTTAAAGATATTGAGCTGAAATTTTAAACTTAAGCTTTTGTGCTCCTAGGCAGTTTGTATGTCAGAACCAAGATGCCACGCCCATTTTTAGATATAGCCCCCATACAAACTTCCTACTTTTTTTTCGATTTTTTTGTATGAAAATGGTTAATAGTTATGAATGTATTTACTACAAATTGGGTAAAAACACTTTTAATGCCATCCAATATCAAAAGAAAGGTGCCACACCTATTTTTCGATGTTGCCCCATACAAACCTAGCGCCCATTTTTCAGATTTTGTATGAAAATAGGTCTTATTTATGGATATATTCACTCCAATCTGTTTAAAATCACGTCTACTGTTATCCTATGAATATGCTACCTTCCATTTTTTTATTTTTTCAAGAAAATTATTAAAGTTTAGTGTGTCGGGTATTTGAGCTTCGGCGCTACCGAAGTTAACGTTTTTGCTTGTTTTATTCAAGCTTTGCTTTCTTACTTTGTGTGTAGTAATAGACCGCTACGGTATTTTTAATATAAACATTTTAATTTCTGCTACACTTTAATACACAACGTCTTTTGATTTAACACTTTTGTTCGTGATAAGATGCATTGGCCGCCTTTGTTTAGTTTTGAAAAAGAAAAATACGTGCTGCCGATATTAATCTTATTTAAATCGAAATGCAGAGAATGGGGTGAACCACTTGTTTGTCTGAAAAAACTGAGTTAATTTGTACGGTTGCTATCATTCGAATAGGAAAATTCGTTAAGATTCTTGCAGACTATCAGTGCCCGGCATGGATCATTGATCACCGAAAGTGCTAAAATTTACAAATTCTCAAGCAGTATGAACTAATTTATTTTTGATTGTCAAGTCCATGATGTAATTAGACATGGTGGTGTACGCTCACTCTCAGTCTGTTCAAATTGTGAACTCAGCTGAATGGAAGCTGAGAATATTATATATTATATATAGATTTTTAATACTCCGTGGTTGATGGTAAAAAGGATATATTCAGTTTGTGCAAATGTGTGAAATAGCAGAAGGATGCAGGACAGATTCCATTAAAACATTCTCGAAATAGCTATGTTCGTTTTTTCGTCTGTCTTATCAAACCAAATATCTCGGAGATTAATAGAGGACCCGTCGGAGTTTACAAACAATAAACGATGTGTCCATTCTGATTTTAAGGGTTAGCACTCACACTAGCCTATCCGAAATGTTTTGATTTGGTTATGAAAACATGTTTCTAACTCAATCTAAAATACGAAAAAAAAATCTAAATCGGGTTGAAATCGGGCAGTTTTTTTGTAAAAAGGTTCATAAATGATAATTTAGTGTACGAAATTTAATCATAATTTCATATGCAAGATGCTTTCCTGAAATTGAATATGAAGTCAGTTATTAACAATATACAAGAAAAGTAAACTTCGTTGAAACCGAAGCTTATAAACCAGATCCACGAATCTTTGAATAGTTTATATGTGGTCATCAGTGGTTTATAAATATATATTTTAAAATAATAGTAATACTATTTCCATAAAAAAGTTCGAAAATAATCGGCGTGGTATCTTATTTTGAATTGGTGATATTAGGGGGTTTTTCCGGGTTATTTAAAGGGTGATTTTTTAAGAGCTTGAGAACTTTAAAAAAAAAAAAACGCATAAAATTTGCAAAATCTCATCGGTTCTTTATTTGAAACGTTAGATTGGTCCATGACATTTACTTTTTGAAGATAATTTCATTTAAATGTTGACCGCGGCTGCGTCTTAGGTGGTCCATTCGAAAGTCCAATTTTGGGCAACTTTTTCGAGCATTTCGGCCGGAATAGCCCGAATTTCTTCGGAAATGTTGTCTTCCAAAGCTGGAATAGTTGCTGGCTTATTTCTGTAGACTTTAGACTTGACGTAGCCCCACAAAAATAGTCTAAAGGCGTCAAATCGCATGATCTTGGTGGCCAACTTACCGGTCCATTTCTTGAGATGAATTGTTCTCCGAAGTTTTCCCTCAAAATGGCCATAGAATCGCGAGCTGTGTGGCATGTAGCGCCATCTTGTTGAAACCACATGTCAACCAAGTTCAGTTCTTCCATTTTTGGCAACAAAAAGTTTGTTAGCATCGAACGATAGCGATCGCCATTCACCGTAACGTTGCGTCCAACAGCATCTTTGAAAAATACGGTCCAATGATTCCACCAGCGTTACAAACCACACCAAACAGTGCATTTTTCGGGATGCATGGGCAGTTCTTGAACGGCTTCTGGTTGCTCTTCACTCTAAATGCGGCAATTTTGCTTATTTACGTAGCCATCCAACCAGAAATGAGCCTCATCGCTGAACAAAATTTGTCGATAAAAAAGCGGATTTTCACATTTCGAACCGAACACTGATTTTGGTAATAAAATTCAATGATTTGCAAGCGTTGCTCGTTAGTAAGTCTATTCATGATGAAATGTCAAAGTATACTGAGCATCTTTCTCTTTGACACCTTGTCTGAATCCCGCGTGATCTGTCAAATACTAATGCATGAAAATCCAAACCTCAAAAAATCACCCGTTAGATTAAAAAATAATACCTATTTTCATACAAAAATTCGAAATTGGGCGATAAGTTGTATGGGGGCTACTCCTACTGTTCTGTCGAGCTGATCAAGAATATATATACTTTTTTGGGGTCTACGACGTCTCGTTTAATACGTTACAAACTTTTTGACAAACTGAATTTACCACCATGTGTGACGGGTATAAAAAAAGTGTTAAGTTTGCTTTATGTAGCCATAGTGGACCGATCCATATCAAATCTGTAATGTGAGCATGGGTTGTCATGGGTTGAAGAGTTTTTATCTAATTTTCAGTGGTTACATTTATGGGGGCTCTCTAAAAGTAGGCGTGGCTTTTTTTCCTACTTAGTCGTCAGCGAGAAGAGCTTAAGTTCCAAATTTCAGCTTAATATATTTATATATTGTCGAAAAAGACCGACAGACAGACAGACATGGCAAGTTGGCGAGTTGATCAAGAATATATATTTTATATGGTTACAATGTCTCCTCGATATTTTTCGAATAAAGTTGTGTAGAATATAGAAATACTAACCGAAATTCCCGGCCTTACTCAGGTGATCCAAGAAGTTCTTCATTTATAGTTTTGTGGTACCAGTAATCTTTTCCAATCGAAAATTTTTTCTAATGAATCATACTTTTCCCGCTCCTATATGCCGAAACATTAAGTATTCCATATTTAAATTAAGCATAAAGTTTTACATAAGATATGATGGTCATATGCCTCAGGACAATTTTTTTATAATTTTTTATTAATTAATAGAAAACCAAATACTGCATTTAATTTCTTCTGCACAGTTGCAACAGTTGGATTTGTTTATTTCCTTGTTGTGCAAATAGCAATGACTTTGTTTTAACGGACTTTTCAATCACAGGGTGAGCTCGATATGTGAACGTAGCGACATCTATAGACTGGTAGTATCGAGTAAAGTCGAACTTCAGCCGCGAGCTTTTTTCTGACATAGTATTATATTTAGCGCCATCTTGCTGCTGACAGCACATTATTCCGTCAGATGGCAGACTGCTTGTAAATATAAAGCGCCACCTGTCGGTGTTTTGTTTATATGCGTCGCCCTCTATAGTTTAGAACTGCAAAAGCCTAATTCTAAAGCTTTTAGAAGAAAAATTTGAAATTTTTTTTCAAAATTAACTTAAAAATATAAAAATATTTTTATAAATCCTATTAAGCAAATTAAAATTCTCTATTCCAATGGGAACCTATTTCCATATTTTGGAGCGTAGATTCCAAAAACGGCTCTTAACATGTACTCTAAACTGTAGACATACCCGTCACACATGGTGTAGAGGGTACTATCAATTTGTCAGCGAATTTCTAACGCATTACAGGAGACATCTTAGAACCTATTCAGTATATATATTCTTGATCACCCTACGACATGGCTATAATCGATCGATCTGGCCGTCTGACTGTCTTTTGGGAATGAAACTTGGAAATTCAGTTATTATTTATGAATGTATTCACTCCAAATTGGGTAAAAATACTTCTTTTGTCATCCTATGTATACACTACTTATACAATATGGATCGTACCACTATAACATATAGCCCCATACAAACTCACCTCCCGTTTTCTGATATTTTCAAGAACATTATTGTTCTATCTGTATTTTAAGCTTAAAATTTTACCACATTTTTGTATTTAAATTTAGGTTAAATCGGACTATTGACCACTACTTCGCAAAATTTTACCTAAGTCGGGGACGAAAATAAACTATTGAAAGATTCGCGTGACGGATAGGCGATAGGCGATAATTTTTTCCTGCTTTGCATAACACCGCAGTTTTCAAAATTTTGTGGTATGTTTATATGGTGGTTTCCCCTTTAATGGGGCTAGAGACAATCGTTAGTAAGTTTCGAATATGGTGGCTCTATCTCTTATAATCTCTGAGCTTGTCGTTTTCATATGTTAGAAAGCAGGAGGGTCGGACGAACGGACAGACAAACAGATCAAGAATATGTACTATATACTAAATAGAGTATATCCTGCCTATATCTGCCTGTTATATACATTTGCACAAACTTCATACACCCTTTTAGCCATCGGGTATGTGGTATAAAAAATTTTGGTATTATGTTGTGATGCTCTATTATTTTTCGATAAGTTTCAACCATCGGGAATCTGAATTTTTCAACTTTTATAGGACAGAAAAATCTTGATTGCCTCAATCCTAACTTGCAGACTCCTCCTTATTGCAGTATTAAAATTGGAGTTAAACAAACCTGTCCTAAATATTCTTAACCAGATTTTAGTGGTGACTTCAAGCCGCCCGAAACTTCTTAGTATACCGTGGAATAAGCTTAGATGCGTTACTTTTCTGGAATGTCCCTTTGGCGCTGTGGAACTTTTTCCGATCACATTCTACAACTCAATATTTTTTATTTGTATATATATAGTTTGACATAAAATTTTTTTGTAACTTCCCAATAGTTCTAAAAGTAGCCCATAAAATCGGAGATAAACTTGCAATATTTCGCCTGTTACAAGTTGCTGGGAATGTTTTATATATTTCCAAAAATTTTGATATTCCTCTTGGCTGTTTAGATCTACAATTTTTTACTGTACCATTTTGCATCACAATTTTAAAATAATTGTCCAAGAAATAGTATTTTTCATAGAAGACCATATAACCATTTTAACGCTTTTTAATGCCTAAACCAGGATTCTTGTTAGTCACATAAAAAAAAGAAACCGCTTTCCAAACACACATCACAAGATATCTGGTAGTTATTATTCTATCCAAATTTGTGCGCAACGCTTGTTCCGAGCCATTTTAAATTCTTTGAAACTTGAAAATTTTCAGTACAAAAAAGAAGTTCAAAGTAGTTTAAAAAGGGTCAATATTTTTGAAAACTCTTTGTTTTTATTTGATGACCAAACTTATTACTCTGTATAAATAGTTATTGGTGTCTTTTTTTTTCTCTCCAAAACTGTTTTAAATATAAAATTCGGTTCGTAATTGACTGAGTTATAGCCCAATGAGTAAAATCAGTTTTTGTACCACAAATTCAGATTTTCCAAGTATACAGTTTTTATACCCTGTACCCAAAGGGTAAAAGGGTATATTAAGTTAGTGCGAATTTATGTAACAAACAGAAGGAGGCACGATAGACCCTATAAAGTATATATATTCTTGATCAGCATGGGAAGTAGAGTCGAACTTGCTACGTCTGTCTGTTCGTCCGTCTGTCTGTCCTGCTGTCTGCCGTATGAGAGATATTGTCTCGGAGACTATAAGAGATAGGGCCACCATATTTGAAACTTAGACTCTCCTAAGCCGTCAAGTGTTCACTTGCAAACGGTTTTTCTCTAGACCCATTTTAAAGGGTACCCTCCATAGAAATGTATCCCAAAATTATGGGTTTTTGCATAAAAACGTCATTGTTTTTCATTCTAGGAAGTTCAAATTTAGTATAAATTATGTCTATGATAGTCCCAATAAAATTTCCCATTATGGGTTGGACCAACAAAATTATAGGTATAGCCCCCATACAAATGTACCCCAAATTTTTTGTTTTTGCATAAAAACGTCATTGTTTTTTATTCTAGGAAGTTCAAATTTAGTATAAATTATGCCTAACATAGTCCCAATGAAATAGACCAATATGGGTAGGTCCAACAAAAATTTAGGTATAGCCTCCATACAAAGATATACTCGATTTTTATACCCGCCACACATAGTGTGAAGGGTATTATCAATTTGTCGGAAAGTTTGTAACGCATTAAAGGAGGCATCGTAGACCCCATAAAGTATATATGTTTATCAGCTCGTCTAGACGAATCGATTTAGCTATGTCCGTCTGTCTGTCCGTCTGTTGCAATGCCTTTTTCTCGGAAAGTTTTAAAGATATTGATCTGAAACTTTAGACTTAAGCTTTTTGTGCTCCTAGGCAGTTTGTATGTCAGAACCAAGGTGCCACGCCCATTTTTAGATATAGCCCCCATACAAAGTTACCATTTTTTGACGACTTTTTGCATGAAAATAGTTATTTTTTATGAACGTATTTACTACAAATTGGGTAAAAACACTTCTAATGCCATCCAATATCAAAAGAAAAGTGCCACGCCCATTTTTTTCATATGGCCCCCATACAAACCTAGCGCCCATTTTTCAGCTTTTTTATGAAAATAGTTCTTATTTATGGATATATTTACTCCAATCTGGGTAAAATCACATCTACTGTTATCGTTTGAATATGCTACCGATATGACAAGGATCAGGCCACTATAACATATTGACCCCATACAAACTCACCTTTCATTTTTTTTATTTTTTCAAGAAAATGATTAAAGTTTCGTGTGGCGGATATTTGAGCTTCGGTGCTACCGAAGTTAACGTTTTTGCTTGTTTGTATAAAAATTGAATTCAATGAGGTATGGTAGTAAAATAGCACAGATCTTAAGGATCATAAAGATTGGGTACAGGGTATCTTGCAGTCGAGCATACTCGACTACAGCGTTCTTTCTTGTTTTTTAATTGACCAGACCTACAACCTCTAATGTAAGACTTCCGAGCAATTTTTTTAGTTAAGTTTATTTTTTTTTTCTTTTTACTTGCAGAGACCTCCGCTTTCAGTATTACATAGATAATTTTTATGATATTATAAGAACTACATTTACTGCCAATTGCATTTACAAAGTAAAAAGCATTTAAAGTACAAACTGCCGATGAGCGAGGTTGTCAAAGAATATTCCAGTTTCAGGAAGAGACAGAACATTTCAAAATGTGGACCAGTTGCGATCGAGGCAGTTCACGAGGTGTTGAAATTCCATCGAGCCATAATGCCGGTGGAAGCAGTCAGCAGGAGACGCTCGCCGATATAGAGCATATATCCACAATTGCTGGTTCGCTGGTTTCAATTGGTTCTATTTCACAGACCCAAGTGCGCTATGTAAGTAATAAAAATTAATTTTAACATAAATAATATGCAATCGGGAAACTTTTGTTAATTATTTACAGTGTACAAACGACGCTGGTTACGACACAGAGCATACCTCACTCAATTCCTCTGATTTTGATGAGTCTGAACTGCGTAGGGAACTTTTGCGCGATGTAAGTTTACACTTTTGTTCATTTCTTTTTATAAAAAAAAAAAATAATGAACATTAAAAATGATATTTTCACTTTACAGAAATGGAAACTTCTTTTCGATATGGTTCGTAATAATTTTACAGAAGCCAACGTTTTACATTTTCAATAATTACTCCTTGCTACATTTAACTTTCAGTTTGATCCTGAAGGTTTTGGAGAAATTTCCGTCGACGAATTTCTGGTTGCTCTTAAGTCACCGGAATTTCTATCACAAGTGCCTATGAACAAACGTGAGTTACTTTTTGAGAGAGCCAAAAAGGCGAAGCTGCCAACTGGTCTCGGATATGTAACATTTCAAGATTTTGTCAATGTGGTAAGTAAATGCAAATATGTATATTGTTATATAAAATTTTTGTTGGTTTATTTTCGGCAAAAGTAAACAACAATAAACGTAGAAAAATGTGTAGTAGCTGGGTCAAGTGTTGTCTGAGGGAGATATGAACCCGCATAAAGGACGCAGCCTGTTAAGCTGTTAAAACATTTTCTGCACCTTCCATCACCTTTTCTAACATTTCTTCATTCTGTTAGCTCTCGTGACCAAACAGAACGGATGAAAGATTCCTACATGTTTGCCATTTACATGTAAAACTTTCTGTGCACAAATACGATGAGCGACAACAATTCAGTTTACAATGGGTAAATATGTAAAAACGGGTGTTGTAGTTAGTTTAACAAAAACAGAACTCTGCTCTTGGCTCTTTTAAGTTTTTGTTCAGTAAAAATTAGACATTTGAAATTTTTTAAGCAGTGAATCTGATCTTATAGCTTTTTCATCGCTAAATGCAAGAACGGTATCGAGAAACCCCGAAATCAATAGCGATTTTTCTTTAACCGAAATAATTTAAAAAAAATACCAAGAAGAAATTGTTCAACATTAAAAAAGTAAGGAGAATTTTCAATTTAAACTTCACTGGCATAACTTTTCGGGCTAGTTCTTTTTTCTTGAGTTGGCAGGACTGTTAATACATCTGTGCCAAATTTCATGTGAATGTCATTATGTTTTCATTATCAGTAATATATTTACGCTTGTGTTTTCCAAACGACCAAGAGTGCGTTTTTTCGATTTTTACAATGTCTGATTTAATTGAGCAGAGAAGTGTCATCAAATTTTGTTTTCTGAATGGAATAAATGGACTGAAAATGTTGAAGAAGGCTTACGGGGACCGAGATCTACCAAAATCAATAACATATGATTGGTATAAATTGTTCAAAGAAGGTTGAGAACGTGTTGAAGACGAAGAGCACCCTGGTCAACCATCGACCTCAACGGACGATGCTCACATCCAAAAAGTAAAAGAATTAGTGCTTGCACACCGTCGATTAACTATGAGAGACATTGCTGATGAAATTGGCGTATCGAAAGGATCAATTAATACAATTTTGAAGGAAGTTTTGCGCCTCAAACGTGTCAAGTCTCGATTGGTACTAAAAATGGTGAATTTTTCTTGAAAAACAGCGTCGATTCTTCGTGACTTTTTCTCCAAAAATGGAACTAATATCGCTCCGCAACCACCGTATTCGCTTGATTTGGCTATTCCCAAAACTCAAGAGACCACTCCGGGGAACGCGTTTCGAGTCGATTGAGGAGATAAAAGCTGAATCGAAGAAGGCGCTGGTTATATCGTAAAGGGACTATTTGGCATGTTTCGAGGATTGAAAAAAACGTTGGCATTAGTGTATTTTATCGGGAGGGGATTACTTTGAAGGGGATGAAATTGATTTACAAGTATAAATAAAGATTTTTCATTTTACAAACAAATTCACCTTGGTTAATGCCCACAGTAGTACTCTTCTCATATATATATATATATAGTATATATATATATATATTTACCTACAATTTTCGATTTTCATCGGAAATGTGCAGACGGAAGGCATCGTCGTACAGCAATCGGTTTGTGTACACACATTCTGGATATGTGAACACAGCTTTTAAGCCCTATTAGCGTCCCAAATTCGAAAAAAAAAAGTTTTTAACGACCCGCCAACTATAATATAACATATATATATATATATATATATATATATATATATATATGTATATATTATTGTATGAAAAGATTTGGTGGTAATCGAATTTTCAAAGAAAAAAAAATTTTAAAAAAAAAAAAAAAAAAAAAAAACAAAAAAAAAAAAAAAGTCTAATCCATAGAAACAAACTTTTGTAATAAAAAAAAGAATTATAATTAAAATCGTTAGGCGATTTTTATTGATCATATTATCAGCAATTCCATTATTATTACGGAAATTTCATTCTTTAATCAAAACCATCAAGTTTATCGTCACAAGTATATAAAATTGGCCATTTGTCGTTTTGGAAAGACAAACGGTGGGGTGCTATATGGATCGATACAGAACTTTTTCCTAATTTTGCATATAAAATGAATTGCCAAAAATATGACTAAAATTTCGTTTATCTTTGATTAAGGGGTTATTACAGTTAGAATTTTCAAAAATATTTTTTTTTGCATTTTCTTAATATATATATATCTGAGTATACACACACAAAATTTCAAGTCGATCCGACGAATATTTTCAGTTATAGACACATTAGTGAAGGCGCGCCGAGAGATCTCGCAGTAAAGTCTTTTAAAACTTTAAACGCGTTTTTCTCGAAACGGTGTTTTCAAAGTCGGTGTGCAAGATTTCTCAGAAACGGCTAAACCGATCGGTCTGAAATTTTTACACGCTTCTTAACTATATTTTTTAGTAATTAATCGAAGGATTTCCCAATCCGATGAAAATTTCTAATTTTTAAAAACAATTAAAGAGCCAAATTTTGGTTGAAAATCGATCCTATTGCTTTGAGTAGCCGCCATTTTGTCAAAAATTTTTTTTGCTAATTCCTTTGATTAATCACTAGATTATTTATTATATTATTCAAATTTATTTGGTTTTTGAATTTTGGATGATCCAGTCCAGAGATATCGTGCACACCGCAAGAGGCCTTTTTTTGGCGGACCTCTGCAAAATTGGCAATATCAACGTTCCCGATAATTATTTTTGGCAATAAAACATATGTGAATATAGTTTAAGGTTGTCATAATATACCTGCGCAAGTTTCAAATCAATAAACCAAATAGTTTGCTTAGAAAAATTCTTGAAAAACGCCTTTTTTTCGACCTAATAACTGTATATAACCCCTTAAATAAAAGCTAAAAGCTTTATTGCGGACCTAGTACAAATCAATTCTGGCATAATTAAATATTGATCTAATTCAATTTAGGAAAAAATAACAACTTAACTTCCGTGAAACCGAAGCTTAAATACCCGTCACACGTATTTTTAAATATTTTATGTGTTATCGTCAGTGGCTTACTATAGCCATCAGCGCCTTCCTCGATTCAGCTTTTATCTCTTCAATCGACTCGAAACGCGTTTCCCGGAGTGGTCTCTTGAGTTTTGGGAATAGTCAGAAGTCACTCGGAGCCAAATCAGGCGAATACGGTGGTTGCGGAACGATATCCGTCGAATTTTTGGCGAAATGGTCACTTTGAACGAGTGCAGTGTGAGACGGTGTATTATCTTGATGCAAAAACCAAGAATTGTTGGCTGGTCTTTTTTAGACGAATTGCTTCACGCAAACGACGCATAACTCTCAAATAATATTCCTTATTAACAGTTTGGCGAGATAGAAAAATTTGCACAACACCACGAAATTCGAAAATACTGTCATCATTACCTTGATTTTTAACGACTTTGACGTGCTCTTTTTGGTCTGGCCTCGCCTTTAGCACGATACTCTCTTGGTTGGTCGGTTGTTTCAGGGTCGTAAGCATAAATCCAAGTCTCATCTACCGTAATCATGCATTTGAGCTTGTCCTGATAGTCAGAAAGCATTGTTTCACACACATCTACGCGACGACTTTTTGCAAGAAATCGAGCGTTTTTGGTACCAAACGAGATTTGACTTTTCTAAGGCCCAAATAGTTTTAAATGGCTTTGATATTCCGATCATATCAGTAAGGTCTCCAACAGTCAACCGACGATTTTTGAGCACTAATTCCTTTACTTTATTGATGTTTTGGTCATCTGTTGACGTCGATGGTCGTCCGGAGCGGTCCAAGTCATCAACACGTTCTCGACCCTCTTTGAAGTCTTTGTACCACCTATAAACATTTTTCTGCGACATGTTAGAATCACCAAAGGCCTTCCGCAACATGCTCAACGTTTCCGCAGCCGAAATTTCATTCCGATAATGCCATTGACATAAAATTTGGCCCAGATGTTATTAACAGTCCTGTTAATTTAACAAAAAAGAACTAAACCGAAATGTTAAGCCCGCGAAGTTTAAATTGAAAATTTAAATTAAAAAAAAATATTTGTACACAGTAGTAGATAGAACTTCGAGATAGGTCAGTGGTCTGATGCAACAAAAGTGGGAACTATGCCTAAAAATGGGCGTAGCGCCATGGCTTTGATATGAGAGATATTAAAAGGTTTTACCCAATATGGGCGGTCATTTTATACGGGTGCTATAGCTAAAAATGGGCCTGGCAATTTCATTTTGAAACTTGAACTGGTCGTTCCCGAGAAAAGCCAAAGTTTCAAATTTCAGCTAAATATCTCCAGTAGTCTCCTAATAAGTCACGTTGAAATAAACAGACAGAGCGGACATGGCGAAATCGATTCGTCTCATTGAGCTGATTAAGAATATATATAATTTATGGGGTCTATGACGTCTCCTTTAGTGCGTTACAAACTTTTCGACAAACTGATTATATCCTTTACACTATGTGTGGTGGGTATAAAAAAACAGGTAAAATATATTTCTTTAGAAGCGGTGGTATTATTCTTACCGCCGCACACCACACGGGTGAATGTTTGCTAATATCATTTAAAAATATTCTTCTAAAACTACTTAATACATACGCATGTATATGTTATAGTAGCTGATGCCTTAAATATTTAAAATTAAGACTTTTTTGAACCAGATAACGATCCTCATTTTTGCAACCACAATGTTTTTTCAAATAAAAAAAGTTTTATACTTTTAACTCTATAAAGTACATACACATAATTAACCTTAAGGCATTCCAGGGCAATAAATGGTTCTCATTATTTAATCGGTTCATCATATTTACTCCAATAACATCAGAATTCGGTTTCCTTTAACAACAGTTATCATATAGAATTAGTCCTCAGTTTGAAACTTTTTGTAAAAAAACGTATATTTTTGAGCAGACAATAAATGTTTTTATTATTTTGGTACTAAACATGACCGAATTGTTCGAAACGATGTGCAAATTAAGGCTTTTATAAGTACTTTCATTATAGTGAACATTAAAATTTTTATGATGTATAGTAGTATACCTCCACAAAAAATACACCAAGTGTAATAATAATCCTGAAGAAATACCAAAACAGTTCGAATACAAATATTTTTGTTGCGACAGATGCTACTGAATGAATGGATAAATTCCATTTTGTTGTAAACTTAATTAATGAGTCGAACGACGATTTGATTTGAAATTATACAATAATCATTTAGCCATTCTTTCGTAAAGCAATGATTCTCCATTGCTGGAATCTAAAACGCACAGCATTTTCCATTTATGGATTGGCATTGATTTAATATCGAAGACACGAAACCAGCATGAGAGGCGACGATGGCAACGAGTAAGAACGAGTAAGAATGAAAAAAAAAAAAAAAACAAAGACTAACCTTACAAACGCCGTCACCCGTCACTGTTGGTCCCCTGGGCCAGAGGCGCAATGCATTTTGCACCTTGTTGCACACTGATCGTCAGATGGATAGACAGACTTGAAGACACGAGGACAGGACACGAGTGGAGTCGCGCACGCGTAATGAACATATGACTGATCTGATTCCGCTTATCAGCACGTAAAATCTTGGCGACCAAAAACCAGTAACTGGCTTGCGGTGTAGACGCCGCTCATAATGACCGATGCCGACAACGAAGATGAGATGAGATGATGGCAATGAGCGCCCCCAGTGAAATGGACAGTTGTGTACAGATGGACTGCATAAAGTAAGAAGAGAATACAAAATGAACCGCTCACGCAATGCGTATAAAGTATTTTGTAATGTTTATTCAATAAACCTGACTGAATGTCGAGACCAGAAGCTGGCAGAAGCTGGCAGTCCAGCTGCCGCTAGAAAGATGTTCTGTGCCTTATTATTTTTATTTAATTTTTTTCTTCTTTTACTCTTGCTGCATTTTTCACCGTTCTACGCATTGTTCATTCACTACAAGATGCTGGAATTTCTTGGTGCGTGCTTGGCACAAGTTAAACCAACGTTCAGTACCACGTACAGTGGTTCAAACTCAATGGAATCAGCGACATAAAGGATAGATAGATAGATTCTACATCATCAGGCTTAAAGCATTTCGCTTGTACCTTACTAGATCTTCAACTAATATTCCGGACACTATTGAATCATTAAAAAGTAAAAAGTTCAAAACTAATACGAACAAGGAAAAACTTTAGCTTCGATAAAACCGAAGCATAAATACCCGTCACACATCATTTGAAGTTGATGTTTCTTCGTGTTCAGCATTTAAACTTAAAAATATTTTAAATTTGGGGTCCAATCTAAAGCAATTTTATACTAAAGATTTGGCTTGGGCGAATAAATCACGCGTCCATTGCTCTTAGAAAAAATAAACCGCCCTTTTCCCCCAACAATCAAAATTTTCCCCCCCTCTTAAATACATATCCCTCAAACACACCCCCCCCCCCCACTATCTCCAAAAGTTCCTACTTTTCCCTTCTTATTTACATATACACACAGTTTTATTCCCCTTTAACAAAAAAATTTTAAAAAAACCCCCCCCCCCCACCTGTTCTTCCCGGTTTTTGCAACAAGTAATTATCTCATTTTTCTAAATCAAATATTTAAAAAAAAGTAACTAATTTTTTTTTTTTTCACAAACCCAACCCATTTTCCAAAAGAATAAAATCCTTCCCGGCCCTAGCTTCATGTATACACATTTTAATTTTTCTATTTAAAATTTTTAAAAAAATAAAAAAATTTTTTTTTTTTTTTAAAAAAAACCCCCCCCCCCCCCCCTTTCCCCCCCAAAAAAAAAAAAAAAATTTTAATTTAAAAAAAAATATTTATTAAAAAAATTTAATTTAAATTGGGTAGTTTTTTCTTGTACTAAAAAAAAAACAACATGATTTTTTTTTTATATATTGTTATATATTTCCTTCCCTCTTTTTTTCTCTTTATTCCTTATTTTTTTAAAAAATTTATATTTTTTGTGTTCAAATATGCTCCGTTTTGTTCGATAATCTGTTTCCATCTTGACGGCAACTTCATAATACCCCCCCTTGTAGAACCCCACCTCCTTATTTGCGAAGAACTCGGACCTTTTGAGGCCGACTTTACCACCAAGGGCGTTCGCCATGGACAGGAACAGGTGGTAATCGCTGCGGCTATGTCCGAGCTATATGGCGGATGCGATAAAACCTCCCATCCAAGCTCCCGTAGCTTCTGACGAGACACCAAAGATGTGTGTGGCCTGGCGTTGTCCTGTTGGAACACTACACCCTTCCTGTTGCCCAATTCTGGACGCTTCTGGTCGATCGCCTGCGGTTCAAGTGGTTTGCAGTAGATTGTAGAATCAAGCGTACGGCCATATGGGAGCAGCTCATAGTGGATGATTCCTTCCAATCCCACCAAACACACAGCAAAACCTTCCTGGCCGTCAATCCCGGCTTGGTCATTGTTTGGGATGATTCACCGGCCTTCGACTACGATCGTTTTCGCTTAATGTTGGCGTATGTGATCCATTTTTCGTCGCCAGACACAATCCGCTTTAAAAATGGGTCGAGTTCGTTCCGTTTCAGCAGCATATCGCAGGCGTTGATTCGGTCCAGAAGGTTTTTTTTGCGTCAAATCATGCGGCACAAAACATTAAGACTTTTTTTGTATCCAGCCTTCTGCAGATGGTTTAAAATGAGATATCACATGCCGGTCTAACTCGATGCTTTCCATGATTTGATCGGTATACGTCGTCACAGGTCTTCCGCCGGCTGGTTTATCCATGGTGTCGTTTTCACCGGAAACCATTCCTCCGCGGTTCGAAGTTATAGGGTACCATCCTCCAAAACACTATTTATCTCACGGAACGTTTCTCTAGCGGATTTGCATTTAACAAAGAAAAACTTCAAAATATCGCGAATATCGGTGTTAGTGGACTCCATGTTTACACCTCTATAACTTTTGAACGCAGTATCCAAAATCATGCATAGCGTCGTTTTGTAGGTTATGTCACGATCTTTCAAATGATGTATAGTATTGCCCGATACGAGCTCTGCAGCGCTTTCAAAAGACAAAATGGCGAAAGGAAGATATTTGACAACCTTATATAATAAGATATGAGCTTTGATCTATGGATAATTTACATCGATGTTGAGCAATGATTATTGGTTTCCAGCAATAAATTACTACCTGTGCAATTGTAATGGAACCACTTCTCATTAGCTTTAATAATTCGATGCTGGAAACACTTCTTTTCATATAGCAAAATATTTCGATCTTTAATTTAATTATGATCGGATGACTAAAGCAAACTAAATATTCCAATAGAAATGCAACCTCTACTTTAGAGTTTTTGTAGAGAAGGTTTTTTCTCTTAACGCCTTAACTTTCCAAATACTTTATCAAAAATAATGACGTTTTTTGGGTTATCTTCCCTACTAAGTTTTTGTAAGTATGGCATTTGTAACTAGTGGGAGGTGTCTCAGCTCCGTTGAAACTGCTTATCTCGAGATATATAAAGGATAAAAGCAAAACTTAGAGCTTAGTTCAATTCATTCACAATTGTACATTTTTTACAAACTCCTAATGCACAGTAATTTGCTGTG
This sequence comes from Leucophenga varia, assembly GCA_018903435.1. Taxonomy (NCBI): domain Eukaryota; kingdom Metazoa; phylum Arthropoda; class Insecta; order Diptera; family Drosophilidae; genus Leucophenga; species Leucophenga varia. The sequence goes on from JAEIFJ010001106.1 coordinate 127,797, forward strand.
GCAGTAAGTGGTGGCACTCGCTCAGTTCGCGCATTATTCTTTAATTTATTTATGAGTTAAGCTGTTCATGCTTTCAGAAGGATAACTTTCAACATCGGCGACAGTTTGAACGGCCACTGACGATAGGCCACAAACAGCAGCATCCAGCATCCAGATGCCTTTCTGATTAATGCAAGAATGCTCTCGTTTTTTGCTGTTTTAACTCTTTAGAAACAGACAAAATAAAATTACAATTAAAACACTGTTCATCGCATGTGTATAGTTTATTGACAACATGTCGCGATTTTTTGCTGTTTACTCCCGCAAAATTCCTACAGTTGTGGCGTCCTGTGGCGTAAACTGAACCAGTGAAGTGAGCCCAGCCGGTGATTGTTTCCAGCAGCAGATGTACTCTTATAGATGGTTTATACTATACATTCTTATATGTATTTCCTTGTTCTACCTTCTGGTTGGCGTGTCGTCGTCGACGTCGTTGATGAATATTTTGTTTTACTCTCTGCACTCCTTTCAATTCAATCAGTTGTCATAATGTTCGACACATTTGTGCCTTGTCTTTGTTGTTGTTGTTGTTGCCATCATCATCCTCGCCACCTTATTCCGTTGCCAAGTCCACATCCACATGATAATCGGCTGGGCCCCGTGTCGCTTGTCTGCGCTGCCATAAAAGGATTTGTCACGTGCGAGCTTTTGTTATAAATTCAGTAATCACCACACAGACAAATGGACGTTCAGGTAGTAAGACTATTTGACTGACTGACTAACTGACCGACGGACGGACGGACGGACGGACGAATGGACGAACCAACGCAATTGTTTCGTATTTTGCATTATGCATGCCACATGCGGCATACCACATGTAGCCAATATTATTTTAGAGAAAGGTAACTAGCGGGGTAGATGTTATAGCGGCATTTTTGCTTTAAAACATTTATCCTAATAAGGACTTTGCTTCGTCGCCAGATTGAGCAACGCAGCTTTTCTTGCATCAATACTAAAAATTCTACGGCGCCTTGGTCTTTACGTGTTTTGCAGTTTATTTGATGTTGTTTTTGCTTTTGTTGTTGTTGTTGCTGTTTTGTTAGCAAGATGTGCATCTGTGTTGTATTGGGTTGTCTTGTGTCATTCGTTCAACACCGATAATTAAGTGGAAAAATGCTGTTTACAGACCATCAACGAATAATAATTTTGATTTGTAAACACGAATCCGAATTGACTAATATTATTGGGTATGTTTCTTTTTTAATAATACCGAATGTAAAAATAGATACAAGTGTGGAATAACCGATGCAACAATAAAATCGGATCAACTATAACCGACATTCAATAATAAACCTGACTAAACGGTCTACAGAGTACTGCAACAGGCTAATAGGTTCGACGCTCTATTTCGGAGTGGTCTACCACACGAACTAATCAGATCACAAACACTTTAATTACCTTACTAAAAAGTATAAATTAGAATGCTCCTCGTATACCATTCAATGAGAAACCGGGCATTCTAATCAGGGCTGCAATCCTCTAAAGAATTGGCAGTAGTTCTGTTCGTGGTTCGCGATGCCATTGAACCGCTGGGTCGGTTCACAAACTGGTTTTTAGTTCGTGCCGAGCCACGGTTCGGATCGGTTCAAGTGGTTGAAGAAAAAAAAAATATGTTAAGAAATTTTGCCTAAAATCAACTAATAAAATTTTGGCTAATTGATGTGAGCACTTATTTTACTGAAAAATTATCTATTTTTGTTTGAATTTATTTTCCAAATTAAAGTAATAAAAGCTCTTTTTTTTTATACCCTGTACCCAAAGGGTAAAAGGGGGTATATTAAGTTTGTGCGAATGTATGTAACAGACAGAAGGAGGCAAGATAGACCCTATAAAGTATATATATTCTTGATCAGCCTTGGAAGGGAGTCGAACTAGCTATGTCTGTCTGTCTGTCTGTCCGTCCGTCCGTCCGTCTGTCATGCTGTCTGCCGTATGAAAACGATTATTTCGGAGACTATAAGAGGTAGAGCTTTCAAAATTGAAACTTAGACTCTCTTAGGCCGTCAAGTGTGCACTTACTTACGGTTTTTCTCTAGACCCATTTTAAGGAGTACCCCCATACAAATCTACCCCAAAATTTTGGGGTTTTGCATAAAAACGACATTGTTTTTTATTCTAGGAAGTTAAAATTTGGTATAAATTATGTCTATGATAGTCCCAATAAAATATCCCAACATGGGAAGGACCAACAAAATGTTAGGTATAGCCCCCATACAAATTTACCCAAAAAATATTGGGTTTTTACATAAAATCGTCATTGCTTTTTATTCTAGAAAATTTAAGTTTAGTATATATTATGTCTATGATAGTCCCAATAAAATATCCCAATATGGGTAGGACCAACCAAATTAACCCCAAATTGTTGGGTTTTTTACAAAAAAACGTCATTGTTTTTTATTCTTGAAAATATAAATTTAGTATAAATTATGTCTATGATAGTCCCAATGAAATAGACCAATATGGGTAGGCCCAACAAAATTTTAGGTATAACCCCATTCAAAGATATACCCGATTTTTTAAATTTTTCTATGAAAATCCAATTCAATGAGGTATGGTAGTAAAATAGAACCTAACTTAACTTATAGATTGGGTACAGGGTATCTTGAAGTCGAGCATACTCGACTTCAGCGTTCTTTCTTGTTTAACTTTAAGATTATTTACAATCTGTCTTTTTTAAGACAATAAGCAAATTGTTTAACTAAATAATACATCACATTAGAAAGAACATCGCAGGTTCATGCTTATTAGCATAAACGAAATGAATTAAAACAAGAAACAGGACCTAGAAAAGCTTAAGTTTAAAATTATTATTAAATTATTAAATTATCTTTAAAACTGAGCGAGTAAATCGCGCAGCAACAAACAGACAGACGGACATGGCTAAATCGATTCGTCTCGTCGAGGTGATCAAGAATATATATACTTTATAGGGTCTACGATGCCTCCTTTAATGCGTTAACAAACTGAATATACCTGTTTTACACTATGTGTAACAGGTATAATAATTTACAATTAATTTACAAAAATAATCAAGAACAGTGATTTCACCAGTTTAGTTCAGGTCTAAAGGGTATGTCCAGGGGGGTGACTTCTTTTGAGCCTCCTTGAATGTTGAATGTTGTCGAGTAAGTTTACCACTAACTGACTATCATGGTACTCGAGTCTGGAGATGTAGCGAGTTTCGGATTTCCGAATTTCATTTCGCACAGACGGTACGTCTAGATCTCGGTGGATGACGGAGTTTCTGACGTAGGTTGGCGCACCTATGATCCTGAGAAGCAGCTTGCTCTGAAAACGCTGTAGGATTTCGATGTTGGATTCAGCTGCCGTCCCCCAGAGTTGGATACCATAGGTATATATGGGCTTAAGCAGCGCTTTGTAAAGCAGAATTTTGTTGCGAGTACTCAGCTCAGATCTCCTGCCGAGTAGCCAGTTTAATTTAGCTAACTTTAGATTTAGATGCTTCCTTTTACCCTCAATGTGAGCCTGCCAGTTTAGACACCTGCCTAGGATGAGACCCAGGTACCTTGCCTTGTCCACCACTGAGAGGAGAGCACCATGAAGGCTGACTGGGGGGCAGTCAAATGAAGCGACTTTTCCGTATTTATGGAGATGTTCCATCTCAGCAGCCAAGGTTGCAGCAAGTCCTGCTGCCTTTGGACGATTTCAGATTCCTCCGAGCAGTCCGCTGCCGAAGCGATGAAGGCTGTGTCATCAGCATAGGAGGGAACAAGGAGCTGCTCATGTTGAAGCACAGGTAGATCCGCAGTGAAGAGGGTATATAGGATCGGGCCCAGCACGCTGCCCTGTGGAACGCCAGAATTACCATTGCACTGCTGCTCCTGCAGTGTGTAGGGGGTATTTATAAATGCACTGCTGCTCCTGCAGTGTGTAGAGGATATTTAATAATTGCACTGCCGCTCCTGCAGTGTGTAGGGGATATTCAATAATTGCACTGCCGTTCCTGCAGTGTGTAGCTTTACTCAAACGGTGTTGCACTGTTTATATTCTTCAATACTTTTGTTTTTATGTTTGAATTAAATTCCAATTCCTTTATTTTAACTTTATAATATTTATTTATTGATGTAAATACATATACTTTGTTTTAATTTTTACAATATTTATTTATTGATTTAATATATACTTTGCTTTGTTTCACTTTTACAATACTTATTTGTTACAATCTTTCAAGTGGTTTATTCAAAAGTTGGATCTCTACTGAATTGAACGATCAAAGAAAGAACTTAAATACTAACAATCTTACTGTTTGTTTACATTAGTTTTTACATACATACGCGGCTCAAGTTCCGCATTAAATCAAAACATAAATGCTTATTCTACATTTTATTCTACGTTCCGCCGAATGTGGAAGTGTTGATGTAGCATTTTTTGGGAATGCTAAAGACCTTTTATGCGGTCGAGTTTCCGCTTATCGCTACTGCTTCGACAGTGGCAGTGTTATGGATGCGAGGGGTTTAGCTGGTGCCGTATTGCATGCCAATACGGTAACCCCACCCCTTACAGGTTCTATCGTCGAATGGGAGCTTTCACACCGGACATAGAAGCATCTGTTTAAAAATATATTGTAAATCAAAGTAGGAACAATATGTTTGAGCGTGTAAAAGTTCAGCAACATTCAGACTTATTGCATTTCCGCCGATTTTCGGACAAAAAGTTTTTGACGATCGGAATGAGGAGCTATTTTATATTGTTGACCACTATTCTATATGTTTTGACATTATCAAGTTTACTAGCACTTCTATTAACATTTTCTACATTTTCGCATATACTTCGTCGTAGACACAAGTAACAGACTCTCTCAACTAAATTTTATAATACTATAATATTTAAAATAAAGATCTTTTAAAGAAATGGCGATTCGTTTCGCTTTTTGCGTTTTAACCATTATCCTTCAGATGAACTGATTCGGTTCCGAATTCCGAGCAAGCGAACGAAAATGCTCTGGTTCGGTTCAAAACCCGGTTTGCAGCCCTGATTCTAACTGATACCTAAAATCTAAAAACTTAAATCGATACATAACAATTCGTTTAGTTGCTGATTACACAAATGGCATTATTGTGTTTAAGTCAACCGAACAAGGAATAAGGAAAATATCCAGCATTAAACGAGGAGAATTCACCAAAAATGTTACAACACGAACATAGATTTGCATGGGCAAGTGACTCTTAGCACTCCTTGTACCTGACTAAAAAATCTCATTTTAAAATGTTGAATTTTAAAGTGAATTGTGGCATAACGGCAGCACAGAAACAACTCATGAAAATCTCGTTATCAGCAAATTTCCTAAAGATTGCAAAAATAATGAGGTGCACGTTACAACACACACCCACCCAACACACGACTGCAGTGACGCATGAAGTGGAATTTTGTGTTTGTTTCTGGTGTATGTGTACAGACAGGACATTGTTATCCTTGGCGAGTGTTGAACAATCAAAACAAATGGTTGCAAAATTGACCATTGACCAAAAGCGTCAACTTTTGCAACATTGTCATAGGACTGCAGCAGACGATAAAAGTGGAAGCACTTAAATTCCTTCACTTCATTCCAACAGCATTCAGCATTCAACACCTGTGCTACTGGCCAGAACTGCATCGATGTCACGTTTAATGACCACAAATTTAAAATCATGCGGAAGGAGTGCCGATATCGAAACCTCTTTGTGTATGGTATAGGTGTGAAATGTGTTCCTTTATACTACTGCTTTTGGGTGGCTTTTGTATTTAGAAAAGTCTAAAGTAAAACAGCTTTAAGATTTTTTAACTAAGTACATAGAATTTAAGACAGTTAATTTTTAATATTAATGCTATATATGTGGGGGCTGAAAGCGAGTTTGCTCGACTGCAAGATTATAAACCTTAAGTTAAGTCTTATCCCAGTCTAGTTTATTGTATTGAATTTTCAAAACTTGTATTGGGGTTATATATAAAATATTTTTGGTCCTGTCATATTGGAATTTTTCATTGGGACTATCATAGGCACAATTTATACTACATTTAGATTTCATAGAATATGAAACAAAGAAGTTTTCATGCAAAAATCCCAACATTTTGTGGTAGATTTGTACCATTTACAATGGTGCTAGGACAAGACCGTTTGTAAATCTTATTGTCTTCGAGATAATCCGTTTAAATCGACAGAGAGCATGACAGATGGACAGACAGACATAGCTATGCTGATCAAGAATATATATACTTTATAGGTTTTTTCATGCCCCGTTCTCCATGTCACATACATTTGCACAAACTTAATCGGTTTTGGGTACAGGGCACAGTATGCTAGGTACCCTGTACCCAACAATAATTTAGTAAACTTTTTCATATATGTCATCTATGTTAATAGATTATATTGTATGAGGGCTATATGTTTAGCATTTCGCTAGATGCAATCAATTTTTGTAATTTGACGTGATCAACTTAACCCCCATGTTTATAACGCGAACTTTGCTCATCTTGTAATTTTGCACAGATTTTATGTCATCATATGTAACTATTTGGCATTAAAAAATTTTAAAAATCGAGGTACCGAAACCGAAATTTTTTAAATATGCTCTTTGACGTTTCCATTATAAGAAACCAAATAGATGTTTATACAAAATTTCAAAAACAGGAGTCAATAAACTATCATATATGTACATTATCCATATAAAATTAAGATTTCCTATATTACGAAACAAAATTTTAAAGTAAAATTAAATAGGGTCTAGCATGTCACCTTCTGCCTCTTACATACATTTGTACCCTTCGGGTACAGAGTATAAAAATCAAATGTATAATCATCGGTGGCGTAGGTTAATTTTTACAAAAGAGTAGTGGGGGTTATTGGTCCGATAAACCCCAAGTTTAGTCACAATGTTGGGGTTTAACAATAATTTTCTTGAAAAAAATCATGAAAAAGGTAGATGAGTTTGTATGGGGGCTATACATTATAGTACACGGTCCTTACTATATCAGTAGAGATAACATAGCATGACAGTAGATGAGTTTTTACCCAATTTGAAGTAAAACATTCAGTAAACTCGGACATTGCTAGATCGATTCGTCTCGACGAGCTGATCAAGAATAATATATACTTTATAGGGTCTACGATGTCTCCTTCAATGCGTTACAAACTTTCAGACAAACTGAATATACTCTTCACACTATGTGCGGCGCGTATAAAAAATCAGTTTGAACTATCAGTTTCACATTTGCTGCAGCAAAGTTCAATTAGGTATTCAAAATGTTAAATTGATGGATAATGCACCGTGCAGTCAAGACTTTTGATAAAAAAAAAATGTATTTTACTTGTTGCATTTTCATGAGCTCTCGGCTGAGATAGTAAAATACCAATAGTGACTATATCAGAACTAATAAATTTAATTTCAGAATGAATAAAACTATTTAATATTTCTATTTATTCTTTCCTCAATTAGTATTTAAGTAGATATTCTTAGTTAATTATAATATTGTTTAGTTTTAGCAACTGTTTTTATACACGCCACATTATTCTTAATCAGCTCGATGAGACTAATCGATTTAGCCATGTCCGTCTGTCTGTTTATTTCTACCCATTTTTTTTTTTGATGAAGATATATAGATATTACGCCGAAATTTGGAACTTAAGCTTTTCTCGGCAACGACTACTTTACATGTTTAAACCAAGTTGCCACGCCCATTTTTAGGTGTAGCCCCCAAACAAACTTACCAAAAATTTTCGAATTTTTGTATGAAAATAGGTATTATTTATGAATATATTCACTCAAAATTGAATAAAAAACACTTCTAACGACATCCGATATCAAAAACAAAGTACCACGCCCATTTTTTGGTGTAGCCCCCACACAAATTTACGGCCCATTTTTTAATTTTGGAATAAAAATTGGTATTATTTATGAATTTATTTACTCCAAATTGGGTAAAAACACTTCTTATATCATCCAATTCCAAAACCAAGATGCCACGCCCATTTTTATGTATAGCCCCATACAAACTCACCGATTTTTTTTAACTTTTGTATGAAAAATTAATTTTTTTCGTCTATATATTTATAAATGTATATAAGTCACTGATGATCACACATAAACTATTCAAAGATTCGTTTTGCGGGTATTTATGCTTCGGTTCCACCGAAGTTAACATTTTTCCTTGTTTTTAATGTAGTTGTGATATTTAAATAAATAAATAAATTATCTAGTCATCACCAAAATGTTGCAATTTCAACCACAATTAATTAAAATGAGAAGGCAGCTTTAAGAATAACTTAAAAGCGGGATTCATCTAAAATGCAATCTTAGTTTTTCAATGGATTTGGATATGAGGGGTGAAAAGTAACTTCTTGACCGCCAGAATGCACTGCTACTGCAAAAAAGGATATGGTGTCTTGTAGTCCGTTCAGTGCGATACTGTCATATTTATTTATTTCAGTGCGATACTGTCCTTAGCCTTGTTTTGACAGCTGACAGCTTCGTGTTTTCCATCATGTTGGGTATGGACAAAAACGATTTTCATTCTCTCATAAAATATTATTTTTTGAGAGGCAAAACGGCGAAGAAAAGTTGGATAAATATTATGGGGCTAATGCTCCGTCAGATTACACTGTCAAATATTGGTTTCGAGAGTCAGGGCCTCCCATCCGGTTACAGAGGAAAATGAAGATGCGCGAGCTAGCAGATGCCTCAAAGATTAGTACTGAGCTCACATGCTGAAGGCGGTACGAGTGCTCCGAAGCGACCGAGGGAGGCTCGACGAGTCGGAAAGGTTATGTCGTCGATTTTCTGGGATTGTCATGTACTAGCTCGAAAATGAAACAAAACAAGGAAAAACGTTAACTTCGGTGGAACCGAAGCATAAATACCCGCCACACGAATCTTTGAATAGTTTATGTGTGATCATCAGTGGCTAATATACATTTATAAATATATAGACGAAAAAAATGGATTTTTCATACAAAAGTTTAAAAAAATCGGTGAGTTTGTATTTTTATTAAAAAATTGAAAAATGGGCGGTAAATTTAAGTGGGGGCTATACCTAGGAATGGGCGTGGCACCTTGGATTCGACTTTGGATGACATAAGAAGAGTTTTTACCCAATTTGGAGTGAATACATGCATAAATAATACCTATTTTAATACAAAAATTCGAAAATTTTTGGTAAGTTTGTATGGGGGCTACACCTAAAAATGGGCGTGGTACTTTGTTTTTGATATCGGATGTCGTTAGAAGTGTTTTTATTCAATTTTGAGTGAATATATTCTTAAATTATACCTATTTTCTTACAAAAATTCGAAAATGTGCGGTAAATTTGTATGGGGGCTATACCTAGGAATGGGCGTGGCACCTTGGATTCGACTTTGGATGACATAAGAAGAGTTTTTACCCAATTTGGAGTGGATACATGCATAAATAATACCTATTTTAATACAAAAATTCGAAAATTTTTGGAAAGTTTGTATGGGGGCTACACCTAAAAATGGGCGTGGCAACTTGGTTTTAACATACAAAGTAGTCGTTGCCGAGAAAAGCTTAAGTTCCAAATTTCGGCGTAATATCTATATATCTTCATCAAAGAAATAAACAGACAGACAGACGGACAGACAGACGGACATGGCTTAATCGATTCGTCTCATCGAGCTGATCAAGAATATATATACTTTATGGGGTCTACGACGTCTCCTTCAATGCGTTACAAACTTTCCGACAAACTGAATATACCCTTCACACTATGTGTGGCGGGTATAAAACATCAACGGCGTGTATTACTGTAAATAATTGTAGCGATTGAAGGCCAAAATCGCTGCAAAAACGGTCTCACATGAAGCGAAAAAAATATTTTGTTTTTGCAAGACAATGCGCCGAGCATCGAAAAGTTGGCTAAAATCAATGAATTGGGGTTCCAATTGCTTTCACATTCACCGTATTCGCTCGATTTGGCTCCCACGGACTATTATCTCTTCCCAAACCTCAAAAAAATGGTCATTTAAAAAAAATCAGCTCTCGCGACCTCAGACCTTCCGGAATATTACATTTCGGATCAGATCAAGAAGTTGGAATATCGCTGGAATAAGTGTATCGAGCTAAAAGAAGACTACTTTGAATAAAAACAAATAAAAAAACCTATAAAAATGTTTTTTTTATTCCCACTTTTTACCCCACCTAGTATCTTTAGTAAATACGAATAGATCGACTCGATTTAAAATCAATTCGGAGCAACGAATAACTACTTCTGGGTGTTACCAACAACAAAAACAGTTTTAACATTGGTCGGATATGATTTTGAAATTTTGGTATTTTATTTTATTTTTAATGTTAATTTTCTTACTTGTATTGGAGGTAATTATAATAAAATCAAATGTGTAGCACGAGCTGAAAGTACACCTGGCACTAACTATCTATAGTATAGAACACAATGCAATTAGAAATGAGGGGGACTTCTTTATTTAACATTTCCTGTATTCAAAATCACCATAGACTGATCACATTAACTGCAGAAAGAGGCAGAAGCAGCAACCGAAATAAAAGGTCAATGAAACCTATAAAATTTTACAGTCAAATTAAACAAGCGACAGCTTAATACGATATGTAGAAGATATTCGTATTCAGTAAATAGTGTTAGAACCGAGGAATTGATTGCCAGGTGGAAATTAGCTACCCCATGTTGTTGACGTTGTGCTCAAGTGCTTCAAATAATTGGCCAGGAATGCGCGCGTTGTACTTAAGCATCTTAGCGATGCATAAGCAGTGGCATTGCATTGCACCATTAACCTTTAACTTTAACACGGCTAATGAGATCGCGCATCCCGTACAATACAGACGTACATACCTGAACAAGATAAAAAAAGACACGCGTCGTCAGCACAACGCTATTTGGCTAATATGAAATGTGAGTATTTGTGTGCTAGTCACAGCAGATAATAATTTCGGCTATGATTTCAGTTGACATCATCTGTCATAAAATCAGCGAGATTGTTTACTAGCCTGGAAAGCATATCAGCAGTGCATAATACCGCTCAAAGTCATTAAAAAAGAAGCAACATAGTTAGAGATGCACTTCAAAAATGTTTGCTGTAGTTGGGTGTGTTCGACTGTGAAATGAACATTAAGTCAAAGGATTTTTTAATGATTGTTTGGATGCATTTAAATGAGAGAATACAAATATTAATGTAGATTGGTCTAGACATATTTCCTTTTTATTCGGATAAGATAGAGGTGGCTGAGAAGAAATCCCATATTCCCCACACAATTAGTCTATAGCTGCCGTTTTGCTTTTATTCGGATTATTATAAAGCAAATTTTTAAATTTATTTTATTTATTGGTTCAACTACGTATATTATGTAATGGCAGCTCCGTCGAGAGAAAATCAGGGCTCTGGGAAGTTCTTTATTTTTTTATTTCTATGTTTTATATCATATACGAAATGATCAAAAGGTTGTATTAAGTTTGTACAAACGTAAAAAACATGCAGAAGAAGGCATAGTAGACCCCCAAAATAAAGCATATATTTGACCACGTCTGAAAAAGGTGTTTACGACCAAAATCAATTTAAAATAATTTTAAAGTTTTTCATTTTAATAAAATTAATTTATCGAAACTCTTCATAACCCAGATAAGTATGTATTTCTTATGTATTTGTTTTACTTCAACCCAAAATACCCAATATTTAAAACTAGCCACCCGCCCCGGCCCGCTCCGGCTTCGCACAGGTATAAAATATATAGACTATTTCACTCACTCACCGCACGCGTTAAATTTGAGTAAAACAATTCCCCTTTTCCTATACCATGAAGATTTCCTGCTATCTTTGGAATATACCCATGAATTAATAACTGGTGCTGATGATTCTCTGGCTCGATGTCTATTCGATGTCTATCCCTATCTTGGCTGCTATCCCTATACCATCGCGGAGTTTTCTGTAGACCTTTTCAATGTGTACAATACTTAGTACATTATTTTGATAAATCTCGTAGGGTTCATCCTGCGTTTGGAATGTAAGCGGCAAAAACTTAATTATTTACGACATCACATTAGAAACCTCAAAAATAACAGTATTTCTCCACTATTTAATAGATGTTTTTAGAAATATATAAACCTTCATCTTCAATCACTCTATCTATTTAAAAAAAACCGCATCAAAATCATACAAAGGGACAGAGAAATAGACTTTTTTTTTTTTTTTTTTTGGCAACAACTCACAACAAATCAACTTAAAGTTGAAATTTATTTTTTTAACCAGTTTTGAAAAGAAATTACTTAGACATTTCAATCAATATGTAGGTATAATATAATGACATTTCAGATCCTATTTGTGTGTATTTTCAAGGCAAACATATTTCTTGTTTTCAACTTTATCGATTTTTAGTTACACTATTTCGCTTGAAATCTACTTCTTTCTACTTCGCTATAAAGTTTAATGGAAGCTGAAACAAAAATTACCTATATTTCTTCCAAAAATATTAATAATGTAATAAAAATATTTTACTAGGAAAAAAGTAAATACTTTGGCGTTTACCTTTCATTTAGATAACTCAAATACAAAACTTATTTTTTTAATTTAAAATTTTTTTTTTTTAAACTTTAAGATTATTTACAATCTGTCTTTTTAAGACAATTAGCAAATTTTTTTTTTTAAATTATACATCACATGAGGGGAACATCACAGGTTCATGCCAGCATAAACGAAATGAATTTAAAAAAAAATTAACAATTAATTTACAAAAATAATCAAGAACAGTGGTTTCACCAGTTTAATTCAGGTCTGAAGGTTAGGTCCAGGGGGTGACTTCTTTTGAGTCTCCTTGTGAGTTGACTGTTGTCGAGTAAGTTAACTGCTAAGTGATTATCATGATACTCCAGTCTGGAGATGTAGCGGGTTCCGAATCTCCGAATTTCATTTCGCACAGACGGTACGTCTAGATCTCTGTGGATGACGGAGTTTCAGCTCAGATCTCCTGCCGAAATACAAAACTTATGAAAACGAAATTTTTCATAAAACATATACCTTTTTTATACCCGTAACACATAGCGTGGAGGGTATTGTAATTTTGAATCGCATTAAAGGAGACATCGTAAACCCTCGTCTCGACGAGACAAACTCATCATATATACAAACTCATCATATTTTTCAAGAAAGATTTGTTTAAGATTGTTAAAGATTTACGATTGGAATAAAATCATTCACTGAACACTATTTTTCGCGCATATCTGAAATACTTTCAATATTTTTTTGTTGTTGTTGTCAGCAGACCAGTTGACGAGGATTTAGTATGTAGGTGAAGGAGGAAAGTTTTTATACCCTGTACCCAAAGGGTAAAAGGGTATACTAAGTTTGTGCGAATGTATGTAACACACAAAAGGACGCTAGACAGACCATATAAAGTATATATATTCTTGATCAGCATTGAAAGGGGAGTCGAACTAGCTATGTCTGTCTGTCCGTCCGTCCGTCCGTCCGTCATGCTGTCTGCCGTATTAAAACGATTATTTCGGAGACTATAAGAGGTAGAAAATAGAGGTTCAAAATTGAAACTTAGACTCTCCTAGGCCGTCAAGTGTGCACTTGCAAACGGGTTTTTTATAACCCCATTTTAAGGGGTACCCCATACAAATCTACCCCAAAATTTTGGGTTTTTGCATGAAAACGTCATTGTTTCTAATTCTAAGAAGCCTTAATTTTGTATAAATTATGCCTATTATAGTCCCAATGAAATATCCCAAAATGGGTGGGATCCAAAAAAATTTTAGGTATAGACCCCATACAAATTTACCTCATTTTTCAAGTTTTTGTTTTAAAATCCAATACAATAAGGTATATTAAGGTACATAAGATTGGGTACAGGGTTTCTTGCAGTCGAGCATACTCGACTTCAGCGTTTTTTCTTGTTTTTAACATACCCTAATGTGTTTGCTGTTTCCATGTACGTTCTTGTTTGATACTAGGCCGCTTTGTTGATGTTGTATTTAGCTGCTCGTGTCATTCCATTTCCGCTTTTAATTCCATTGGCAGACGAATGCTTCTTCGGTTCTGTTACGTTACTGCAGAAATCCTTGTTGCCGCTAAGTCAAATCTCAAATAGGCAGCTGCGACTATTTCCGTTTTCCTTCACTGCGACTCTGCAACGTTAGTTTTTGTCTCTGATCCTGGCTGTATTTTTTACGCAGATTTTGTTTCGATTTTTGCTGTTTATTGCAATGTACCGCGTCGTACAATATCCTCGAGCTGGCTTTGACGACTTTATTGTTTTCTACTTCACATTGCTTTGGCTTTCTTTGGCATTTTTATGAGCGCGCGCCTTTCCACTTTCATAGTTAATAGAAATACACTTGGCTTTCTTTCGAAGAGTCTACTTAGGCAAAGTAAGTCGATAGCAATCGAAAACTTTTTGACGTTGTATTTAGATTCGAAATGGGGATTGTATAGAAAAAGTTTTTTTTTTTTTTTTTGTTTGTTTATTGCAATTTTGTACTGCGTTTGTGTTTATTTGTCAATGTCGACAAACTACGTTTCCCTTTACGAACCTTTGTACAGGAAGTTGCTGCTCAAAGGTGCAAACGAACTTCCGCTCCAAATCAGTTTTTGATTTGCCGATGCCGATGCCGATGCCATTTGTGCCTTTGGCTTTCTTTCAGCTGCATTTTCTGCGACACTGCTTCCTTGTCAAGTCTTACATCATTTCATGAACGTAGCCCATCTGATTTTGGGTCATAGACAGCTTCTTTAGTAACTAAGCGTAATTTAGTTCCCCTCGGTTAAGTTTTTGACTACGACAATGTATTCACATCATATGCCTCTACAAATATAGTACAATACCAATATTTGAGTAGTAGTGTCGAGGTTTGGCATGCTTCCATTTGCATTTCGGCACGAGTTCAGCTTGCGCAGATGCAGATACAAAACTATTCTAGTTTTATTTTAAGACCATTTTAAGAACAACAAATAAAGCTGAAATTAAATTAGACTTTAGTCTGAATTTGTTTAAATATAAAATAGAAGTTTATCTATCTCTCAGTCTAATATTTATATTGTAGGTAGTATAAATATATAGTTTCTTTTCTTAGATTTTATAGGGATGTTATACAGTTAATGTTTGTTTGTTGACAATCTTATTCAAAGTGTTCTTTGCATATGTAAAAAAATTATTTTATTTTAAAGGAGATATCATCCACCTAATATATCTGCACAAATTAAAGAATTACATTTAATTCTCTTTTACTCCATAGATACGTTCCCAAAACAATCCTGTAAAAAAATTTGTGTAAAAAAAAAAAAAAAATTTTCGAACTAATTTAAGATATTTTTATGTAATTTTATGGCAAGAGTTAGAGTTGCATTTAAAATGGGAGGATCTTGTTCGTCAGATTTGACATGATATAAGAAGCATTTGTATCATATTTGAAGCCATTAGCCCTATAAATACTTAGACTTAGAAAAGCTAAAAAAATTTGTGCCCAATATCTTTAAAAATGAGCAAATAAATAACGCAGCAACAAACAGATCGACTTGTCTCGTCGAGCTGATCAAGAATATAAATACTTTATAGATTCCACGATGACTAATTTATGCGTTACAAACTTTTCGACAAAAATAATTTTTTTTTATGAAAATATTCTGCCCAGTTCTACATTTTGATCATAAGTTTGAGCTGTAAAAATGAAAAGTAAAAAATTTAAATAATTACTTTTTCATAGTGAATTATTTTTATTACAGTTTCTATTAAGATTGGAAGAAACAAAAATACTGTTCCTGAAATATTTATAGTGTGAAGGGTATTATCAGTTTGTCGGAAAGTTCGCAACACATTAAAGGAGGATTCGTAGGCTCCATTATTGATCAGCTCGATGAGACGAATTGATTTAGCCATGTCCGTCCTTCTGTCTGTTGCAATGTGTTTTTCTGTAAAAGTTGAAATGATGACCTGAAATTTTAAACTAAAGCTTTTTATGGTCCTAGGCTGTTTGCATGTCATATTCAAGGTGCCACGCCCATTTTTAAATATAGCCCCAATACAAACTTACTCCTTTTTTTAAATTTTTAAGGTAAAAAAAGTTATATAGTTACATAGTCATATTTATATATTTAGTTTGTCTGAAAGTTTGTAACGCATTAAAGGAGCCATCTTATAAAATATATATATTCTTGATCAGCTCGACGAAACGAATCGATCTAGCCTTGTCCGTCTGTCTGTCGCAGTTTATTCGGTCAGTTTAACAGATATTAAGCTGAAACTCAGAACTTAAGCTTTTCTCTGCAAACTTACCGTTTTTTTTCGATTTTTTGTATGAAAAAATCTTTTATTCATAAATGTATTCACTCCAAATTGGGTAAAAATACTTCTTATGTCTTCCAATGTCAAAACTAAGTTGCCACGCCCATTTTTAGGTATGGGCCCCATACGAGCTTTCCGTATGAAAATAGTTATTTATTAATGTATTCACTGTAAATTGGGTAAAAACTCTTCTTATGTCATCCAAAGTCGAAACCAATGTGGCACGCCCACCCTGAGGTGTAGCCCCCATACAAAGTTTTGTATAAAAATAGGAATTATTTATGCATATATTCACTCAATATTGGGTAAAAATACTTCTTATGTCTTCCAATGTCAAAACTAAGGTGCCACACCCATTTTTAGGTATAGGCTCATATGAACTTTCCGGCCATTTTGAAATTTGTGTGAAAATAGTAATTATTTATAAATGTATTCACTTTTAATTGTGTAAAAATACATCTAGTATCATCCTATAAAGATCAGCCCACTGTACCATATAGGCCCCAAACAAAGTCACCAGCCATTTTATAATTTTTATTCAAGAAATATTTATAATTCTGTACTTCGGTTAAAATTTTACTTCATTTTTGTGTCTAAACTTTGGTTCTATCGGACTATTAACTCCAGGCCATACCTTTTCTACATTTTACCTAAGCCACTGATGTTCACAAATAAATTAAACCAAGATGTGGCGGGTATTTGAGCTTCGATTCTACCGAAGTTAACTTTCTTCCTTGGTTTTAAATGTATTTACTACAAATTGAGTAAAATGTAATTTAATATCAAAACCAAGGTACCACACCCATTTTTAGGTGTTTTAGGAACGAAGTAAAGTGTCGTGTGGCGGGTATTTGAGCTTCGGTTCAACCAAAGTATTCTGACTCTGTTTGCTAACAAAATCAATATAGCAAGCTTTGTTCTGTAGCTTCGAAGAATGTAAGAGTGAAATAAACATATTTTCTGCACTCTCCTAGCACTTTCATTATGAATAAAACTCACCAAAATATGCAAGGAAAATAGAAAGAAATAGTGGTGGAATACTACACCTGACTTTGACACTTTAAAATTAGAAACAGCAAATCAGTTCGATTTCGAACAATATGATCTAAATCGAAATGAAAAGAGTGATTTCAAGATTTGCAAAATTGAGGACAAAATAAACCAGAATTTACAGAAATGCTAACCCGGTTCAAATTTTCACTCGACGGGCCTTAGATGTATAACCTTTATCTAATTAATAATTGCTTCGACAAACTGTAGGATGAATCGATTCCACCTAAAATAAAAATCTGGCTATGTATAACGAAAATCGTTCGTTAAAGAGAAGTACGAAATACTTCGTAAATTTTGAGAACAGATTTTTGTAAAGAGTACAACATTTATTTCACCATAGTAGAATCTTGGCGATGCTCATTACGTCGTAGTTTGTTGAAAATACATACATTTCATGACTTTCTTTTACAAAGTATTTTATTACATTTAGGTCAATTTTATTTTTTTTAATGAACAGAGCACACTATCTTGTAATTATTACAAAGTTTATTTTATAGCTTTAACTTTTTCTTTAAAATTGATACTTTTTAAAAAAATCTTCAAAATTTTAATTGTGAAATTGAAACAAAAAACAAAAAGGGAGAAAGTTTGCTTTATCCAATCAATCAATTAATCATCATTTCAGCATCACAACACATCACCACCAACAACGGCAGTTGGAAAAAAGCAAACGAAAGGATGATTACATTTAGTTTGTACCTTATCACCGGTGCACCGGTCGTATTTTGTGTGTAATTAGTCCGAGCTAGAAAGGACCTCAAAATGCTGGGGCAGCCTTTTGCAAATGTGACTTTAATGAGTAAAAATGTGATAATTAGTAGACACTAAGGCCGACAAAGGCGAATAAAGCGCGGATAATTACTACAAACGCAGCTACCGAGCGTACACCGTTTAGTAAATTAAAATTAAAGAACAGTAGCAACCATCTGCGCTGCAGGAGGAAGGACCCAAAGAAAGGTCGGGTGAAACAAGTCATTACTACGGACAAGTGTAATTGATGAATTATTTGTTTTTAAGTTGCAAGGAAGCATATTATTGAAAACAACAAGATAATTTTATACATTTGTGTGTTTTTCTTTCATTCAACTATTCGTTGTCAGTCCATCAACGTTGAACGTAATTATCCACAAGAGAATGATTATGTTTTTTAAAAAATAATCTTAGAACGTATTTTTTGTGGATAACATTAATAAAAATGTATCTATGTACTACTTGACTTAAATTCGGTTATTCGGTTTAGGGTTCGTGATAACTTTGAACAGCTGATTCAGTTCACGAACCCAATATTAAGTCAGCGTCGAACCGCTGTTCGTTTCGGTAAAGTAAAATGTTTGTTAAAATATGTACCCTCACATAAACTTATACAATTTTTTCCTACTTGATATGAGCACTTATTATACCCGCCACACATAGTGTGAAGGGTATATTCAGTTTGTCTGAAAGTTTGTAACGCATTAAAGGAAGCATCGTAGACCCTACAAAGTATATATATTCTTGATCAGCTCGACGAGACGAATCGATCTGGCCATGTCCGTCTGTCTGTCCGTCTATATATTTCTATGCATCTTTTTCTTTGAAGATATAAAAATATTAAGCTGAACTTAGAACTTTAGCGCTTCTCGGCAACGACTATGTTAAGTTCGAGAATGAGAGTGTCACGTCCATTTTTAGGTATAGCCCCCATACAAACTTACCGTTTTTTTCGATATTTTTGTATAAAAATAGTAATTATTTATGAATGTATTCGCTCCCAATTGTGTAAAAACATTTCTTTTGTCATCTAGTGTCAAAACCAAGATGCCTCACCCATTTTTAGATATAGCCACCATACAAGCTTTCCGCCCATTTTCGAATTTTTGTATGAAAATGGTTTTAGGTGTGGCTACCATACAAACCTCCGCCCATTTTCAGATATTTGCGAGAAAATTGTTGTTATACGTATCTGTATTTGTATGTTAAAATTTGAATCCAATATTGTGTGTTGAATGACAACTGATGATTACATATAAACTTTTTAAAGATTCGTGTGACGGGTATTTAAGCTTAGGTTCTACCGTTTTTTCTTGTTTTTTTTTTGTTTTGAGCTTGAGCTAAAGAATCATAATTTTAAAAATACTCACTGGTCTTAGACTTATACGCACAACTGTAAAAACGGACCCTTTAAAAATTTATTTATTATCTACGAGTACTTTTATTAAAATTTTTAATTTTTTCGCATTTACTTCGTCATAAACAAAAGCAACATCTTCACTCAACTAAATATTACAATCTCACAATATTTAATATTAAGTTCTTTTATCGCCTTAACGTATTAGAACTTGGCCGAAAACAAGGTGCGGAATCATCTTGGAAATAGCTTTTTTTACCTTTCTGTGTCAGACGATGCATTCATTCAATACAATGGATTTGTATTTTTCTGCATTTAAAGTATCTTTTACTACCGAAATTGGCTCCAGTCTGATATTTAGATATTCATCCCCATATAGGGAAATGCTTGGCCAAGGGAATAAAATGATCAAAAACGTTTATCTTGAAGAAATTCACCGAAATATTTGGGAGATTTATATGATTTCAAGGATCAAAAACGTTATTAAACCCGATATTTAGCATCAAAAAAGATCTAAACAAAAACTCGATGAGCTCTTATAAGAAAAATGTATAAAAATAAATAAATGAAATAGAACAAGAAAAAACGTTAACTTCGGTGAAACCGAAGCTTAAATACCCGTCACACGTATAGTTTAACAATTAATGTGTTATCATCAGTGACTTAGATAAAACTTCGAAATGGGATGGGAAGGGGTCAATGGGTCAACTGAAGTTTAGACTCAATATTGGTAACAAGTTTTAAGCTTAAAATACAGATATTCAGAAAAAATTCGAAAATATTCAATAAGTTTGTATGGGCCCCTATGCCTAAAAATGGGCGTGGCTCCTTGGTTGTGATATTGGATGATATTAGAACTATTTTTACTCAATTTGAAGTCAATAAATTCCTAAATAACAACCATTTCGGTAAGTAAGTTATGGGGACTATACCTAAAAATGGGCGTGCCACCTTGGTGTTGATATTGGATGATATTAGAAGTGTTTTTACCCAATATGGAGTGAATATATACATAAATAATACCAATTTTCATATAAAAAATTTAAAATTTGCGGTCAGTTTGTATGGGGGCTATACCTTAAAATGGGCGTGGCACTTTTATATTTAAACTCATCGAGCGGATCAAGAATATATATACTTTATGGGGTCTACGACGTCTCCTTCAGTGCGTTACGTACTTTCCGACAAACTGAATATACCCGTTTACACTATGTGTAACGGGTATAAAAATATAATTTTATTGGATACTAGCAGATACCCGGCGTGTGCTACTACGTTGTACGTGCGTTTCGGCCGCTCTTTCAGCTCTTTTCCATTTCGCATCTGCAATTTCTGTTTTTTTAATAGCATTTTTAGTATAGCTTTTTTTGTTTGCAGCACAACCAAAATGGGCTGGACTAACTTAAAAACATACTAACAAATATCACCCATAATGTATTGGGGAAAGACGCAATCAGCAATTTTTATTTTTGTTTATGTCAAAAAAAAGCAAAACATTTTTGAATTGGAAAGTTAGGAAATGGACTTCTTAAATGAACCGAAAATGCATTAGGCATTATTTTAGTGAAATTCCAATCCTCATCGGTGTGACGGTTTCAACGAAAATCGCGGACATAGAAACATTTTTACTTTTTTATATATATAGATTTTCTTCATATGTGTATATTCTGGATTAGCTCGATGAGACGAGTCGATCTAGCCATGTCCGTCTGCTGTTAAGTTCGAAAAATGGAAGAAAAAGGCTAAAGACGCATGTGCATATATATTTGTACACTAAATCCAAAAATACCAATTCTAAGTAGAATAGTTTTCAAGATATAGTTTAGTTTTCACTTAATCATTTTATGTTAATTTTTATTTTAAATGTAAATGCTGGTTCTACTTGCTTAGTAGCCATTACATTTAATCGATTTCTGGGTATTCATTTTTGTCTACACTGAACATATCAGTAGAGCAGTTGGGCTGATTCCAGTATAGCTCAATGGAAAGTAAACCGGAACGCATTTAAAGTATAAACTAAACATAATAAATTTATTAAAATCTAACAGAAGGCGATTATTTCAATTATTTTCACCTCGCCTCGCGTTAGTTGCTTTTTTGACTTGGATATGCAGTACAGTTCTTTGAGTCGCAATTATGTACCAAGTAAAACGTCTGCAATGGAATATATTTCAAATAAATACAGCCTTCATATCATTCTTCATGTTTAGTGCTCATCATTTCGACCCTTCGTCCTGGCAAATGCTGAATACAAAAGTACCTACATAAATATTGCTTAACTGTTCGAATAAAAATGTCAACGCATAGAATGGGCGCATAAAATTCAAAACAGAGAGTTCATGTACGTACATATGTAACTACAAATGTACATACTAACACATTCCCATACATGGTGTCATTCATAGGGGACCTACACGGTGTTCCAAATGCTTCAATGACAGTGGTGTCTTTTTAGTGCAGCGTTCATGTCTCAATTCAAAGAAATTTCCGCTACGTGTCCCTCATAAGACACGCTAAATAAATAAATATTTTGACCATGCAGAGAGTGTAAAAATATTTTGCGTCAATTTGTCGCTTTATGTTTTTGACCTAAAAGAAGCGAGAAGAACACTAAGTATGCGACTAGTGAATGGGAATGTATGCGCCTACAATAGTAGACATGTACGTATAATTCATCGTTGGTGTAAAAAAAAAGGACACGTTTACCTGTATCTCAGCTGCTATGGCCGCCGACGTTGTGTACATCATCATTGCCCTCTCCTTTTTACATTCAGTTAGTGACGTCATGTGGCGTTTGCGTGCGCTACTTTTTAGCCTTGGCCAAACCTTTTAGAAGTCAGGCAAACAAACAGTCAAACAGTCAAGAAAACAGCAAACAAATAAGCGAATAGTCGCAAGGCGCTGAAAGAGAGAGTGGGAATAACGAATTAATTTCATATAGTACTATTATCAAGCCGCAAGGATAACAGAGTTGAATGTTTGCATTACTTTGTAACTTAACTAATCGCAAAACTCCGTTTTAGTGCTTCTCGCCTCATTGTCCTGGCAAATCCTTTGTGTGCACAATGTGCGTGTCGCAAACAAAAACAAACATTTATGTTGTTTGATATTTCTTCGGTAATACTTTATCATCCCTACCGCCGACAGCACCTATACTCGTATATACTATATATACCCCCAAAGGACTACACCTTAGCCTACTCTATTTCGTCTTTGCTCCTGCACTGATTATTTTAGGTTTATTTCAATAAATTTGTCTTCGTTGGCCGAGTGAGTGAATGAATGAATGTGTGCGGCCAATTGACTTTCGGTTTTTTTCTTTGATCCGAAATGATTTTGGATTTCTCTTGTTATCCTTCTCACAATATGTTTTGCTGGCTTCGTTTGCTTTAATGACACCGAAACCAGATTTGTGTTTCTTTTCAGCATTTTGTAGAGTATCGAACCAAAGAAAAATTTATTGATTGTCCGGTCTGGCTTTTCATCGTTTCATTGTTGATGGTAAACAATTCAATTCTAGGTAATCAACTGGAAATAGGAAGAGAATTGAGGAAGTCGGAAGTAAACAGTCTGCAAATAAATTTTTTTATTGAAAAAACATAAAACCTTACTTTACTTTCATAAAGAATATTTGTAGGAAAGATTCACATATGAAGGGAACTACATAAGTATTTTTAGTTTTGTGTTGTCAAATATTCATAAAGGTGCTTTTTAAAGCTATTAGATTATAATCAATTAATTAAATTCTAAGGACCATTTGCAGAATATCTTGTTAAGTGAGCAGTCAAATAATCAGCTCTTGAATTAATCCACTGTTCAAATGAACTGCTAAGCAAAATGCACTGTTGGTGCAACAAAACCTTCCAACGATTTCCAAATTGTGAAGAATGAACCAGTTAGTACCTAAAAAAGATTTATACAAAAATGTAATATCTGAAGTACGGCTATACAGTCTTTTCGAAAAAAATATCTCTTTTATTTTTAAATAGGTAGAAATATGGCGTTTGACTACATTTATTTCTTCGATCCGATTACCTTGAATTGATAATAATTGGATCGATTTTGATAATTTTCTATCAAATTTAATCAAATGTACTCAATAAATGTATAAATAAATCCAATAATCTCTTGGAAAAATGCCAGATAGTTAATAGTTTTTTTTTCTAATTTGTATATCTCAAAATCTTACATTCGGCATCTAAAGAACAATTTAAATTTAAGCCGATACATTTTTTAATCGACTCACAATACTTTGTACCATATTTGAAGCCAAAAGGTCTATAAACAATTTTTTTCGTATAAGAACTGGATATATGTTGTATGTTTGTATGGGGATATACCCAAATCTAGGAGTGGCACATTGATTTTAACATATAAAGTTAACAGGACTTAGAAAAACTTTAGTTTGAAATGGCTGTTTAAAGTCTTTTAGAACTGAGCGAATAAATCTGGCAGCAAAAAACAGAAGAACAGACATTGCTAGCTCCACTCCTCTCGTCAAGCTGATCAAGAATATATATGCTATGTAGGGTCTACGATGTCTATAATGCGTTACAAACTTTCCGACAAACTGATAATACCTTCACTATGTGCGACACATAAAAACGTACCCAACTGGTATCAACTAGCACTGAATTCCACGTACTGCCAAGACCAATCATTAGCTGTAAGCCAATTTCATCTATAAAATTCTTGTGTCACAGTCTTTGTTACAAAACTCCTCCGAAATGAATTTACCGATTCTTATGAAATTTCGTGTATATATTCAGAAGCAGAGAGAATAGGATGTTAACTATTTTCCATATCCCTAACTGGGGTGGTGGGCGTGGCTCTCACAGAATCGATCATAAATTCATGGAATATTTCCGAAACAACTCAATCGATTTCAATGAAATTTTATAAATTTGTTCTTTTTTGACATTTTGTAAATGTGTTTTTTTTTTTTTTTTTGTCTGAATAAAAAGAAAGGATGTATGTCGTTTTAAAAAAATGGGCGGAGGGCGTGGTTACCATAGAATAAAAACAGAGATTCAGCGATCCAAAAAATTGCATTATTTTTTTTGCAAATAAATGAACAAGAGAAAAAAAATCGGTATCTATGTTACTACACCAAGTAAAAAGTATAATCGATTGGAAAAATAGGCTGTGGTCGTGGCACCAAATAAACGACAAAAAAAAAAAAAATTAGCATTACTACACAAATGAAATTTGGTAATGTTCATGACCCGAGCAAGGCCGGGTATTTTAGCTAGTATATGTTGATTTATTTTGATTTATTTTGCATGGTGCTAACCCCTACGTTAGATAAATATAGTACACAAATTAATTGATGCATCACATTCAAATGCTAACCAAGTCCGTAAATATGTAACCGAAGCTTTATTTAATGTGTTAAAGTTAATGTCAATACCACTAATATAAGAGTAATAAGTACATAAATTCAAAATGCAATAAGTTACGAATTGCAGTTGGCATCTCTTTTTTCATGTCGTTTTTTAGCTTTTAAGTGAGTAGAAAAAGAAAAGAAACGAAGTTAAAGAAAGAAAAAATAAAAGCAAGGTTGCTCGCCAGATTTAAAAAAGGTGCCCGGCTTTAAGTTTTTGTGAGAAAGTTATAAATATGATTACGTAATTAAAAAGTTTTGTATTCAAAAAATAATATTTAAAAATTAATAATCAAATTGCGTAAGTAAAAACTATGTGAAAAAATATTTAAATACTTCAAATTTCTTCAATAAAAAAAAGAGCCGTTACTTTGGTGTTGTTATTACATTTTGCTCATGCTTCCACTACGCACATTGATCGATTTGCTCTCTCATTTTTTTTTCACTTTCACTCTCTTACACTTTTCGCAAACATACACATTCACATACAGTAACAATTCAATAAGAATAAAAAAGAAAAAAGTTAGAGTTTGCTTTAATTCCGCGTGTGAAAGAAGTTCGATTCAATTGAAATAATGAATTAAATAGACTAGAATCATTGATTTAATTTAAATATGATTCCATTTAAATGTTATTATTATTTTTTTTGTGTTTTTTGTTTAATGCTACAGTTTGTGTGTAAATCGCTTTAAATGAAACTGACTCGGCGCCGGCGCCCACTCTCCCGCGTTCATTTACATCGTTCGCATTTGCGGTTAGTAACAGGAAATAACTATTTTGTCTTTTAATTCGACTTGTTTTTTTTTTTTTGTCGTCTAATTTGTGGTTTTTATAATTTATAATTGCCGCTTTTTAATTGCGTGTGGGCTTGAGCTAAATTTTCTTTTTTGTCTTTTGTTTTTTTTTGCTCTTAATTAAACGCAATGCGCAGATTTTCCGTCGTTTGCAAAAAAATATTACGTTGTTGTTGTTGTTTTTGTTGCTATTAGCGTTGTTCCAAAGCAAAGCGCTGGATTTGTATTTTATTTTCGCTTTAATTGTGCTCAAATCTTTTGTGAACATCTTAATTACGCAATAAAAATTATGTATTTAGTTTGGCGGAATTTTGTAAGTCATTTGTTTAAAAAATAATAAAAATAAAGTCTAATAGATCGTTTTGTGTTGGGGTCAAAGATTTGTAAATAATGACAAACTATTTTTTTTCGCTTCTCGTAATAGGCAAGGGGAAATGCGCAGCATGGCAGCAAGAGACAAAAGATTATGGAAATACATACATACATTCATTTGTATGTATGTCATATGTATGTGTAAAAAATGTTCATAGTTCAAAACGTGTACAAATAAATTAGATACAATGAATTAGATTCGCGGATTATCCGCAAAAATTCTAGATTCGCATTCACATACAGTGGTTCACAGCTTATTTCAACCAGTACTTTAAAAAAAGTTTGTTGGGCTATAAAATCTAAACTATGGGTGATATCCAAAAATTTAAACGTAGGCTTTTAGTTTGATGTTTAAACTAATACAAAATTATTACAATAATTTTTTAAAATATTTTTTCAATATTTAATAATGCTTAAAAACTAAAAAATGAGACCAAAACAGTTCCACAGCTTATTTCAACCACTTATAAAATAACATTATTAAAGCTTAAATAACAAAAAATTAATATTTGGTGTGTACACCCTTTTGGTTAACTACCATTTAAAGTCTTTTTGGGATAGATTCCACCAACTTTTTGGAGTTCTAGGCGTTGTTTTGGCCAATTCCTTTAATAATTCATATTTTAGCTTATCCTGGCTAGATATCATGGGTTTACAGATGGTAGTGTCTAGCAATGCATATAAATTTTGAATGATAACAACATCAGGAGATAGTACCGGAGGTTGCACTAGGTAGCGATCGTTCCAGACGGGCCAGGACATCGTAATCCCTGCCTTGCACTTGGGATCAATATGTTGGTTGAATCAGAATTGACCCCTTATTCCAAGAGTATCGGCACTAAGGTAAACATTATGCATGAGAATATCAAAGTAATCCCTTCTATTTGTTGTTTCTTCACCAAAATCAAGGTTTTCAACATCGAAGGGTGGCCTGAATGCCCTACAATAATGTTAGTGTCACCGAGCTTAAATGCGTTGCTAATGTTTTTTTACACAATTTGGTATTTGTGCTTTTCACATGGTGGAAGTCATTCCGTAGAAGCCAAAAATATTGAGTTTGGAGTTATAAATGAGAATTAGCGGGTGTTAGAAGTCCTTAGGCTTGGAAACATGGTATTTAGCGTACATTAGTCTCTTCGTTCAAAACCGCGTTTAAGCTCAGTGACACTAACATTATTCTAGGGCCTGAAAAACCACCCTACTATGTTGGAAACCTGATTTTGTTGAAGAATCAACAAATAGAAGGGATTACTTTGATATTCTGATGCATAATATTTACATTAGTGCCGATACTCTTGGAATAAGGGGTCAATTCTGATTCAACCAACATATTGATCCCAAGTGCAAGGCAGGGATTACGGTGTCCTGGCCCGTCTGGAACGATCGCTACCTAGTGCAACCTCCGGTACTATCTCCTGATGTTGTTATCAATCAAAATTTATATGCATTGCTAGACACTACCATCTGTAAACCCATGATATCTAGCCAGGATAAGCTAAAATATGAATTATTAAAGGAATTGGCCAAAACAACGCCAAAACAACGTATATATATTGTTGATCAGCTCAATAAAACGAGTCGATTTAGCCATGACCGTCTGTCTGTCCGTCTGTTGCGAGGTGATTCATTCACTCAGTTTTAAAGACATTGAGCTGAAACTTAAAACTTAAGCTTTTTTCAGTCCTAGGTAGTTTGTATGTTAAATTCAGAATGCCACTCCCACTCTGAGGTATAGCCCTTTATACAAAATATACCGCCCATTTTCGAATTTTTGTATGAAAATTGGTATTATTTATGCATGTGTTCACTCCAAATCTGGTAAAACCACTTCTTATGTCATCCAATGTCAAACCAAGGTGCCACGCCCATTTTTGAAAATAGACATTAAATATGAATGTATTCACTCCAAATCGGCTAATTACACTTCTTATGTCATTCAATTTTGAAACCAAGGTGCCAACCCCATTTTTAGGTATTGCAAACTTACCCATTTTTGAATTTTTGTAAGAAAATAGGTATTATTGATGAAAGTATTCACTTGAAATTAGATAAAAACACATCTAATATAATAATCTCAAAGTTCTATCTATGCCACTCATGATCACACATAAACTATTTAAAGATTCGTGTAACGGGTATTTAAGCTTCGGTTTCACCGAAGTTAACGTTTTTCCTTCTTTAAACTATTATAACGTAATTTAGCACTACAAGTCCTAGCACTACAAATCAACATACGCCCAAATGATCGGTTTGCATATGAGCGTGAATAAACTCAGTGAGCCAAACAATTTGCGCACATTGAGTGAATTTAACTCAGCAGTGACTTCGGGTCAATATGAAAGTTTGATCGGTTGAGCCGAAGGGCATATACACGATTCATGTGCTCATCAGCATGAGCTGATTTTTATTCAATGCTGCGTTTCCTTCGGTGAGTGGAATTGAGTAAGAATTTGGGCGTATGAATAAATCAAGAAAAAGTGATTTTTGCAGATCTCTGGTATACATATTCTTGATCAGCTCGATGAGACGAATCGATCTAGCCATGTCCGACTGTTTGTTACTATGCGATTCATTCGCTTACCTTTAAAGATATTTAACTGAAATTTTAAACTTAAGCTTTTCTCGGCAACGACTAGGTTAAGTTCGATTATAAGAGTGCCACGCCCATTTTTAGGTATAGCCCCATACAATTTTACCGCCCATTTTCAAATTTTTGCATGAAGACATTAATTTTTTCTGAATGAATTCAATTAAAATTTAGTGAAATCAATTCTAATGTCAACTCCATCGATATGGTAAGGATCGGGCTAATATACCTCCATACAAATTTGATCAAATTCATCATGAAATTTAATCTAAGCGCGTAGTGAACATATAAACTATTAAAAGTTTGTGTAACGGGTATTTCAGCTTCGGTTCCACCGTTTTTTTTTAATCTAAGCGCGTAGTGAACATATAAACTATTAAAAGTTTTTGTGTAACGGGTATTTCAGCTTCGGTTCCACCGTTTTTTCCTTGTTTTTGTTTGAAATTAATCCTTTAATGCGTGCATTTCGAAAATAAAGTTCGGGGAAGTACCGGAAAAGTATAAAGTTGTATAGCGAAATGAATCGTAAATGAATTGTAAATGAATCGAATTAAGTCAGTACAGTGTTTGACATCTATGTATGTAAATCGCTTTAAAATGCAAAAGCAAATTTTACCTTACGAACAATTAAGGAAAAATCTAACATTTTGAAGCAACTAAGTGCGGAATGTTGTATATAAAACTTTTTTTTTTTTTTTTAGTTTTATGAGCTCCAAGATTCGGTTCTTGCTACAACCTCAAAACTTAAACCGAGCCCAGGTTTCGATATTCGAGTTTTTATTGTAACTAATTAGATGTAAAAATAAGAGTTAATAATAATAACATAAATGATATTTTAAATAGAAAAACTTTCAGTGAAGCTTATGGTTTGCCTTCATTTTCGTTCCACCCCTCCATATTATATAAATTTTATTTCTAGAAGGTTCTGAGAGCAAATAGAACCTCGATTTAAATTTTTGTACATACCTAGCAGTTTTTAACTGGTTTTAAAGTTTTGAATATCCGTTTTAAAGTGGTTGTGCGATAAAAATGGAACTTCATTGAATTTCTTATCAAAATATTTTGTGGGTCGCTTATAAAGGGTGATTTTTTAAGAGCTTGAGATCTTTTAAAAAAAAAAAAACGCATAAAATTTGCAAAATCTCATCGGTTCTTTATTTGAAACGTTAGATTGGTCCATGACATTTACTTTTTGAAGATAATTTCATTTAAATGTTGACCGCGGCTGCGTCTTAGGTGGTCCATTCGGAAAGTCCAATTTTGGGCAACTTTTTCGAGCATTTCGGCCGGAATAGCCCGAATTTCTTCGGAAATGTTGTCTTCCAAAGCTGGAATAGTTGCTGGCTTATTTCTGTAGACTTTAGACTTGACGTAGCCCCACAAAAAATAGTCTAAAGGCGTCAAATCGCATGATCTTGGTGGCCAACTTACCGGTCCATTTCTTGAGATGAATTGTTCTCCGAAGTTTTCCCTCAAAATGGCCATAGAATCGCGAGCTGTGTGGCATGTAGCGCCATCTTGTTGAAACCACATGTCAACCAAGTTCAGTTCTTCCATTTTTGGCAACAAAAAAGTTTGTTAGCATCGAACGATAGCGATCGCCATTCACCGTAACGTTGCGTCCAACAGCATCTTTGAAAAAACACGGTCCAATGAATCCACCAGCGTACAAACCACACCAAACAGTGCATTTTTCGGGATGCATGGGCAGTTCTTGAACGGCTTCTGGTTGCTCTTCACTCCAAATGCGGCAATTTTGCTTATTTACGTAGCCATCCAACCAGAAATGAGCCTCATCGCTGAACAAAATTTGTCGATAAAAAAGAGGATTTCGAACATTTCGAACCGAACACTGATTTTGGTAATAAAATTCAATGATTTGCAAGCGTTGCTCGTTAGTAAGTCTATTCATGATGAAATGTCAAAGTATACTGAGCATCTTTCTCTTTGACACCTTGTCTGAATCCCGCGTGATCTGTCAAATACTAATGCATGAAAATCCTAACCTCAAAAAAATCACCCTATAGTAGTGAACCATCTCCAATCCTTATTTAAGATGTTGGTAGGAAAAACTTATTTCTTTGGGTGATTTAAATTAACAAAATTGAGCTTTAAATTGTTCTAAAATATTGCTTACAAAAAAAAAAATATTATTACTCAGACCTACCATTGCCCAATAAATTCCCATAAAAAAATTTGAAAAATATACATTTTTGGTATTTAGACAAAAGATTTGATTTTTTTTAAGAATAACTTAAAACTAATAATGTTTCTTTTAGGGGACTAACATCCTTGAAACCCTCGATTACAACTTTCTTCCATGGAAATGGATTAACGCTGTCAGATCAATTTGTCTCATGGAGATGAAACTTCATTTTTTATGTAATTTAGGGGTTGTCTTATTAAAACATTTAAATTTTGTACAGGTTTATAATAGCACATAGTAGCTTTTATTCCAAAGATCCTACGTTTCTGTAGTAATTTAGGTTTTACGTTGAAGTAGTAGGGTGGCTACAAAAATAAATTTTTTAGTCTTATAGCTCTGAAAGCTTAAGCCTTATAAAAAAGAGTAAAATATATAAATCTGGAGTACATAATAGGAATCATATTTAAATGTATAAAAAGCAAAGGTATTATAGGTATAGTACAGGTACAGATACATCTTTATTGTACTGCTACAATTTTTTGTATTTTAGAGATGTGTAAACAAAGTAAAACGAATTCTTAATATTCGAAATACAATTTTCAATGAATTAACTTAAATAAAAATTCGTGGAATTTTCGTTCAATTCAGGAAATGTACACGACAATAAAATCAACCATGTTTGTATATATTTGTAACAAGACACGTCCAAAGTGACAACGGCAGCAGGCATTGAACGTTAAAAAAACAAAAAACAAAAAAACTTTTTTTGCATTCAACTGTAAATTTTATGTTTCGACTACTCGACAACGTGTTACGGATGATGCACGACAATGCTGCTCCATCTGACAACGTGTCTACTCCATTTGCTCTTGCTGCAGTTTCATTTGCCTGACCGGAATGCCATTCGAATGCGAAAAAAACGGCAGAGTTACATGAGTAGGAACAATATTCAAAAGTCGTATTCATGCAAAAATTTATTTATAAAGTTTTAAAACACAAGCAATCTTGTTTGAAACTATTTATTTTACAGACCATTTCCAATATTTTTAATATATTTTTTACTTTGTTATCGCTGCGCGTTGACCATTTTTGCTTTTGTCATTTATTGTATTAAATATTTTATTTTTTACAGAAGTAAAAAAAAAAAAAAAATGTATTCATTCTCAACATTTGTTTTTATTCCTCCGTCGAAAACATAGAGTTGATGTAACTTTTAGCAGTCTTTTACTATCGCTATAGTCTGTCTAGAAATGTTACTCGAGGTTAAATGCATTTAATAATACGTAGCATTAATATTACTGCATCTCCGCCGGACACAGAAAACGCATGAAGTGTAAAAGAAATGAATTGTAACAATAAAAATAAAGCACTAGAGGAAAAAAATTCACCAAAAGCCGATTATATTGTACCCTGCACAACATTGCAGACAATATTTCTTCTCAAGGGGCAACCAATTTAAGCAATATTTAAATTTTTCTCTGTGTCAACGATGGGACCTGGTATTTCCGAAATGGTTTTTCTTAAAAACGGATTATGAAGCCGCTAACAATACATTTTTATGAACACTTTTACACTCAGCTGTAACGTGCTACAAAATATGTTATTAGATC
The DNA here is from genome assembly GCA_018903435.1 of Leucophenga varia. NCBI lineage: Eukaryota > Metazoa > Arthropoda > Insecta > Diptera > Drosophilidae > Leucophenga > Leucophenga varia. The sequence continues at coordinate 160,147 of JAEIFJ010001106.1, forward strand.
TTGAAAATAAGACCTAACAAACTTGGTCACATTTGCCGCTAGTCCAGTGTGTGTATTTATATTTTGTTTGCAGCATATCTGTCAGCTCTACAATCGTTCATAAATTTCGATATACTCGATTTTTGGGGTTTTCAATACATATTTTCTCGAAGACGTGAGGTTTGGAGTTCTGCACGAAGAATCCAGCCGATCCCATTATTGTCACAAAACCCAAGTAGGACAAAAAGTTTAATTTTAAATTAAAAATTTCACACATGTTCAGAATTAGTGATTCGTTTTGAAAACCGCTCCAAACACTCTTAATAGCTAATAATATTTTTTTGAATTTAGCTTAAAGGGTATAATGGCAAAAGAGTTAAGAGAAAACATATTTTTTACAATTTATTTTTTTTAGTGCAAATGAACAAAAGCAAAAGCGTTAGTTGCATTAAATGAAGAATTTAAAATATGCGAAAAGTAGGGAGTTCCCATTAACAACTACAATGATGGTTAGACAGCAAGGGTTACATTGGCGAGTAGCGAGGGAGCACACCTTCCAGTTGCTTCAGTTCTAAATTATAAACGATTTTCGCTTTACATTAGTTTTTGTACCCGTTACATATAGTGTAAACGGGTATATTCAGTTTGTCAGAAAGTTTGTAACGCACTGAAGGAGGCATCGGAGACCCTATAAAGTATATACATATATTCTTGATCAGCTCGATGAGACGAGTCGATCAAGCCATGTCCATCTGTCTGTCCGTTGAGAGGTGATTCATTCGCTCAGTTTTAAAACTCTTTTTATGTCGACCAATATCAAAACCAACGTAGCACGCCCATTTTTAGGTATAGTCCACATACAAACTTTCGCCCATTCTCGAATTTTTGTGTGAAAATATATTTTATTTAGATATTGTGGCTAAAAACACATCTAATATCATCCTATGTACACACCACCGATATGATATGGATCAGGTCATTATAACGTATAGCTTTATACTAACTAACCTCTTATTTTATGATATTCTTAAGAAAATTATTGATATATCTGTATTTTTAGCTTAAAATTTGATACCAATATTGTGTATAAACTTGGGTTGTGTCAGACCATTGATCCCATCCCCACCTCATATCGAAGTTCTACCCAAGTCACTGGTAAACCCACATATCTCTTTAAATATTCGTGTGACGGATCTAAGCTTCGGTTCCACCGAAGTAGACGCTTTTTCTTGTTCATATTTATAAATTTTATAAATTTAGCTTCCCGTGCGAAGTTTCCAGACGAAAGTACAAATAATAGAAAGATAGCGTACGCACTGACCCAGTACTAGCCATGTAAGGTCTACAACTTTAGCTTAATTTTTTATTTACAATTAAAAATGTTTATTTTATCTTAAATTATATATTTGTATTTTTTTTTCATTTTCTCGTTAGATGAGCGGCAAGCGTACGAGAAGCTTCAAATGTGCTGTTCATCATCGTGATCGTGAAGTTTGTTCGGAAAATGATTTTCAGTTGTTGTTAAAAGAGCCACCATTCTTTAAAAAAATGATTCATGTCGTCGCCATGGAGGTGCTACCCGAAGAGCGGAGATCGAAAATATTATGCAGATCGTTATTCCTGCTGTCCACCACCGTTCTTTATAATACTAGTGACAATCATTGAGGTACATATTTGCTTTACTATATTTTTGAATTGCAAATTTATTTGTCTGCACTAATGACATTGACGACGGCGGCGCCATAGTTAGCCAACAACATTTTGCGGCGTAGTCTGTGTCTAGCCGGGCGCAGTGTTCGTTTCGTTTGTTAATGGAGTCAGAGTCAGAGTTTTTTTCTTTTTATATATTTATTGTCCTTTTGCATTACATTGCAGCTTGCCTTTTCCTCTACCATTCGCTTATCGCTGGCGAAGCGGAGCTGGCCGGACCAGTGCCAACAGATTCATTGTTTATATACCGTCCTGACAAGCGCCATGAAGTCTGGCGCTTTATATTTTATATGGTGCTGCACGCCGGATGGTTTCATCTTGGCTTTAATGTTATTGTGCAATTAGTTGTCGGTCTGCCACTGGAAATGGTGCACGGTTCAACGCGTATTGCTTGCATTTACTTTTCGGGTGTGCTGGCGGGTTCTTTGGGTGAGTATGCAATGCACACAATGCACACAAATTTCATATTTAATGTTTAAATAAAAACTTTTTTTTATTTTGTAATTGTTTGTACAGGTACCAGCATATTTGATCCGGAGGTGTTTCTTGTAGGCGCCAGTGGCGGTGTTTATGCTTTGCTAGCAGCGCATTTAGCCAATGTTATGATAAACTATCACCAGATGCGTTATGGTGTTGTACGATTGGCGTGCATATTCATTTTTGGTATGTATTAGCATTCGATATGTATTGCAAAGAATATTCTATAACTGCTATCCTTTTAATGCTTATTTCTAGCGTCTTGTGATTTTGGCTTTGCAATCTATGCGCGGTACGCCAGTGATGAAGTACCACCAGCGGCCCTTTTCCTATGTTGCACATTTGGCTGGTGCTGTAGCTGGTCTTTCAATTGGACTGCTCGTGCTTAAGAATTTTGAACAAAAATTGCACGAACAGCTGCTCTGGTGGATTGCGTTGGGAATTTATACAGCGTGTGTTGTTTTCGCTATCGCCTTTAATGTGCTTAATGGTTTCACCATATTCAATTTACGCGTAGAAAAGATTCGTGTCACTGAAACTATCTACCATGATTTTCAAGTTTGATATACGTTTCGTAGCTCACTTTAGCATACATAAGTTTAATATTAGTCCATTTTTTTTTTTTATTTTTAATTTTTTTCTTGTTATCCAGTGTGAACTTTCTTTAAATCGTGTATTACTGAGTAATATTAGTTTCTTATTATATAATTCTAATTCTCTTTTTCTATTTCATTTTTTTTTTTAGTTTTGTATAAACTTTGTTGGTGATTATGTATTTGCTTAAAAATTAAATTGAATAAATCTATTTTTTGTTTTGAGTTTGCTTAAATTGTGTAATAAACACTGCCGACATTATTTGAATAATGTAAATAAATTTAAGAAAAGTACAAACGATTTTAAAATGATCGTACTTTTATGACTGTTCTTGTAAAAATTTATATAATCTCTTGCATCAAGATAAATTTAATTTTTATAAATTCAGTAAAACCAAATAAAAGAAAAGTTTAAAATCGGTGGAACCGATATTTAATACTTGTCACAAGCATCTAAAAATATTGCGCGTATCTGTTTAGATATATAAATATGTAGCAACAATATTAATGAAAAGTTTTGGAGTTTTTAGATTTAAATTTTTTTAAATTGTCGTTTCATTCAAAAGCATTGAGTGCCTGTCCTGAGAACAACGTTAAATTGATTCAAGGTATTTCCTTTAGGTCTTTCGTATATGAGGAGCCAAGTCTGGTTCAACAGCGAACTCTTTCAATATCATATTTGCTACCTTAACATGAGCTCAAGCAGGAATTTTAATGTTGCATATATCATATATTTTCGGAACCTACCTTATTTAGTACAACGCCATTTCTCTCCCCGGAAGTTTTTAATTGCGTTCTGTAAATAACTTTACTGTTCTCTCAATCATTGAATACCATTTCGAACCCAAATATATAATTTCGTATCTGATATCTGTTAATGTTTTTAAAGGTATCAAATTAAAAAAAATCCATGTCCATTTTCACGGTCTTTGCCTTTACAAATATTTTTTAAATATTCAAATATATTATTTAAATATTAAATTTTCTAGATTATCACAATCCATGAATATTTGTTTCTTTTGTGAAATGGCTCTTTAACTGCCATTTGGCTCATGGTCCCAATTTTTCAAATTGCAAACTGTGCAAAAGTACTCGGACAGCCAAGGCAAAAGGTTTTATTGAGATATATAAACGGTGTGGTGTGGTGTGACTAGTATTACTTTGTATTTTTAATATAGCTAATAAAATTAACGGAAATTCATTCTAAAAATCTTAAAATAAAACAAATCTAGCAGAGAGTTTCTATTTTACATTAAGTTAACAAAAATAATAAATTAAACAATAAAACAAATTTTTGTACTATGACCAAACTTATATACATAAAAAACTAATTTAGAGATCCTTATATATATACAAATATAATAAATAAATAAAACATTAACAAAAAACAAATTAATTTACACTTTGCTGATTATCAGGAGCGTGTCCTATTGTATGGTAGGGAGTAGGTGACGGATGTTGTTATCTATAAGGGCTAAAGTATAAAGGAAACATGTGGCTGACGAAATTCATTACATTCTGCTGGAACTTGTTACTCTGGATTTTTTGAGGTCCCTGAAAGCGAATCAGAGGTCGGATTTTTATTACATCTAAGATTCGTAGGCCGCGACCCCAAAAATTAAATCCTCAAGGAAGAGTGCTAGAGCAGCCACTACGGATCAAAGCGTTCTGTTCTGTCAGAGCTACTGTCAGACGATCTGACAATAAATGGGACAGTTTTTGATAATCAAATATTAGTCTGTGTGAGTACACATGTATAGTATAGTTGCCATATAAACTCATGTATACATTGTATACATGAGTTTATATGGCAACAATGACTCGATATAACAACATAGAACCGAATGTCGTTCATATGCTCAGAGAAATTGAATATTTTTTCGTAAAAGAAGTATGATTCGTATGTGTAGTCAACTTAAGTTGTTAAAATTTGCAAAAATATTCGTTCGCAAATATCCCAAAATTTTCGAAATTTCAAAAAATATGCGATAATTTTCGAAAAATTTGCAAATTTTCTCAAAAGTTTCAAAACTATGAACATTTTTAAAATTGGAGAAAATTATTTTACACATTGCCAGTGTTTGTCAACTAGAGAGTGACGGGCGGCAATCCGGGGATTGAACAGGATTGGGAAACATGTAAAAATTGCGGTATATCTCAACTATCCGGAAATTCCTGCAATCCCGAAACTTTGATTGTTTTTAATGATTATGTTATTGGAAATTAATAAATCACAACAAATGATTAAATAAAATAAAACTGAGACATAAAAGAAACCACTAAGTTTGAAGACAAATCGCCAGAAACAGAAAACGATATAGCGACACAAATAAACTTTTACGTAAAAATGTTCCAAATAGAAAATATCTGATTAATTTTATGCCACTGTTTTAAAAACTTGCTAGACAAGTTCGGTGCTATCGAAGTTAACGTTTTTTCTTGTTTTGTTTTAAATTCGAGCGGGATTCGGGATCCGCGGCTTAATTTGAAAATCTTCGGTATGGGCGTAATCGAGAAAGCCAATTTTGCTACGGGAAGGGCAGGATCGTTACAAAATGTTTATACCGTGCCCATCCTTAGTGTGAACATATCTTTACAGGTTCAGATTAGTTCAGCTTCAAAAATTTTTTCTTTATTCTTTTTACAATTTGGTTTTTACTTTTTGTCGACATACCCTATGAATTTTGGCAAGGCAAGTGTAATAATCATTTTTTTTTACTATTTTCTATATTCTCTTATACTGCGATTATTCGATTATATATGTTCGATTAAATATTTGTATTCATTATAACGAGTTAACACTGCAAGCTTTAAACAGCTGATCTACTGATCCTCGAACTTTCTAATAACTCACACATGTGAAATTCCGCATCTGTACAAAGTGTTTTGTACAAAATGCAATATGCAAAATAGTGATAAAGGAAAATATAAAGGAACGCTAAAATAATATTTTCATAGCAACTTGGGTAAATCGTTTTTGTTTTTCTTCTTTTTTAAATTAAACAAAAAGTTGTGCGTGTTTTAAAAATTCTAAAATAAAATTTAATAAGTGAAATAACAATTTAAATAACAATTTAAATAATATGTGAATTTTTTTGCTTGCTTATTACAATTTTAGTTAAATATGCCTAAAGAGGCTGAAGCTTATGCAAAGTGTTGGATCAAAGATTCGCGATTATTTTTTAAAAATGTTATCAACGACACAATTAAAGTGCTTAAGGGCAACACGACACTCAGTAAGTTGGATAAACAAGCACTTGTGGCGATACAAAAAAGCTGGACGAAAAAATATGAACCCGAACAGAGAATGCCACGGCCAAAGCCACAATCCGAAGTCAAGAAATATTTAGCATACCAGAGGCAACAAAAAGCAGCAGCGCAGCAGCAACGCACTATAAGCTGTTTACCAGATCTTCCAACAAAACAAAAATCCGTAAAAGTCAGAAAGTCAACTACTAAAACCACGCAGAAAAAACAAACTTCGACGCATATGCGTGACTTCCTGGAAGAGGATAGCGTCGTTGATATTGAAATGGTCGATGACGACACAATGGTCAGTTTAAGCATCGCAGTGCCAAAATTCTTTAGGAATTGGAATTTACGTGAATATAATGTGTTGGTTCCGGCGCGAATTATAAAACTAAAGCAGATACCACCTATTATGTCCATAGATCTTCTGGATCAACTTAACGCTGAGCCAGACTTATGTGAGGCCAATAAAATGTTTCAGCAACATATCGACGTGAAGCTTGATCTGAAAACTTAAAAAACCATTATTTTAATTATTACAATAAAGCCTTGAAGCTGACTGAATAACTCTAGCGCATTCTTACCCTAACTGCCATTAAGTTCATCAGCAGAGTAACGTCGATGATACACGATTTGGATCAGAAGTTCAATGGAAAAAATGCATATACAATCCCTAATTTTATTGAAAACCAAATACAATAATTTTATTTGTAACGCGCAAAATGAGATTGGTCGATTTCGTTAATAAAAGATTAAACCTTGTCTGTTTATAATAAGTTTATCAGTTTGTGAAATAATAGAACTGGTTGCTAGCTCGAGTAATAAAGTATCGGTTCTGCCGAATTTTTCGTTTTAAATTTTAATTTGTTGTTTTAAAATATTTTTATGAGTGGTAATATAATATAATTCAGAATAGATTTTATTTTCAAATCGTAAACTAATACTATACACTATGTTGGGGCTTATATAAAAAGCATATGTTTGCACTTATTAGCTAACAAAATTGATATTTAAAATAATTTTTTTTGAAAATATAAGGTTAGTTTGTTATGGGTGCTACATGTTAGAGTGGCCCGATCCTTGCCAAATCGGTAGTGTCTACTTTGGTTGACATTAGAATTGTGTTTTTATAGTGTGAAAAGGTAAATTCAGTTGTCTGAAAGTTTGTAACGCATTAAAGGAGACGTCTTAGAGTATAAATATTCTTGAACAGCTCTACGAGAGGAATCGATCTAGTCATGTCTGTCTGTCCGTTTGTCTGTAGTAACACGTTTCATTTGCGCAGTTTTAAAGATATTGAGATGATATTCAAACCTTAAGCTTTTCTCAGTCCTAAGCAGTTAAAGTGTTAAAACCAAAGTGCCACGCCCATTTTTAGGCATAGTGCCCATTCAAAAGTGGTTCATGTATGAAGCGACATGTGTTAAATACGGTAAAAACACTCCGAATAGCAACCCATATTGCTTGGGAGGTGGGGGGGCATTTTGCATTTAGCCCCACAAGTCTACACTGCAAGTTTTTGAGTTTTTTGAGAAAAATGATTTATTTATGAATCGATTTCTTCAAATATGTTAAAAAAACACTTCTAATATAAAAGAAATTAACCCATGGTTGAGGTGGGATCATTAAATTTACCCCAAATTTTTGAGTATTTGTGTAAAAAAAAAATTTTTTAAGCGATTTGTTTTAAAAACTTTAAAATACCTACTGTAGCAAACTATGATCACAATAGGACACATGGTTAAAGTAGGATCATTATAGCACATAACCTCTTTACAAACCGAACGCACATATTTATTCAAGAAAAAGTTAGTCTAATTATCGTATGACGGGTATTAAAGCTTCGGGGCCACCGAAGTTAACGTTTTTGTTTGTTTTTTTTTTTTTCAAATTTGAAGACCATAAATTCACAAGTAACAAGTTTTTTTTTATAAATAAGTCGAAAATAGGTATTTGCGCTTTGGGTTTAATATACAAATAAGTCATCGATTCGTCGAGCTGATCAAGAATATATATACTTCAATGCGTTACAAACTATTTGACAAACTGATATAGCCGTTCACGTTACGTTAAGTCGAGTTTGTATAAGGACAAGAAATGTCCGCAGATATTTGATGCCGTCCCCGTCCATCTCGCTGTATATGTTTTTTGTTCCCTGTTTTTTCGAAATTTTTCCGCGTCCTTGCTTTCAACCTTTCTATCACGAATCGACTTTTATACCCTATGATTGAAGGGTAATTTATGTTATAAGCAAAAAAAAGATGGCAGATCGTATAAAGTAATGTGTACAAAAAGTAAGGTGAATTTGTTTGTAAAATGAAAAATCTTTATTTATTCTTGTAAATCAATTTTATCCCCTTCAAAGTAACTCCCTCCCAATAAAATACACTTGTGCCAACGTTTTTTCATCGAAACATGCCAAATAGTCCCTTTCCGGTATAGCGCCTTCTTCGATTCAGCTTTTATCTCCTCAATCAACTCGAAACGCGTTCCCCGGAGTGGCCTCTTGAGTTTTGGGAATAGCCAGAAGTCACACGGAGCCAAATCAGGCGAATACGGTGGTTGCGAAACGATATTGGTTAGATTTTAGGCAAAAAAATCACGAAGATTAAGTGAGTTTTAAAATATAAAATCAATATTTTTGGTACCAATCGAGACTTGACACGTTTGGGGCCCAAAACATCTTTCAAAATGGTATTAATTGATCCTTTCGATACGTCAACTTCATAAGCAAAGTCTTTTATAGTTAATCGATGGTGTGCAATCACTAATTCTTTTTACTTTTTGGATGTCCGTTGAGGTCGATGGTCGACCTGGGCGCTTTTCATCTTCAACACGTTCTCAACCTTCTTTGAACAATTTATACCAATCATTCTATATGTTGTTGATTTGGTAGAGCTCGGTCTCCGTAAGCCCTTTCCAACATTTTTATTCCATTTATTCCATTCAGAAAACAAAATTTGATGACACTTTTCTGCTCAATTTAATCAGAAAAAAAAAAAAAAAATGCACTCTTGGTCGTTTGGTAAACTCAAGCGTAAATATATTACTGATAATGGCATTGACATGAAATTTGGCACAGATATTACTAACAGTCCTGTCAACTCAAGAAAAAAAAGAACTAGCCCTAAGTTTAAATTGAAAATTCTCTTTAGATTTTGCCCACAGTATTGTTCATATTTTTTTACAAAAAAATTCGTACTTTTTATTGTTTGCACATGCATATTTAGTCTGTTCTGCACTGATGGGTCGACAACTGACTAAATGTCGTCTTGTTTATATCATTTCAAGCTTGCAAATGCATAAAAATGTGCATTTTAAGCTAATGCAACCTTGGTTACATTTGCTGACTCCTCCGGCAACACAATCAAACTAATATTTGACTTATCTTTTATGTCATTAGCTAGCAAAGCTTAGCTCAAGCAACGCTATCCGTCATACAAAGTTACTCGTACTTTTTCTAGGTGTGCCTCCAACATGAAAGTGTGCTCCTTTGACTACATTTGTTGCATCTATCATTGTTTTGTTTTTGTTGTTTTGTGACGGGAATATTCAGTTAACAAATCCTGTTGGACAAGAATTTTTTTTTTGTTTAGCATATTTACTGTTCACCCATTCGTCAGTCACAGTGCGCCAACCATCAAAATAAAGGGTGAAAACAAAAATATGTGCGACGACGACCAGGAGCACCAGGTGAAGTTGGAAAATTGACCAAGAGTTTTCGCAGTGAAACTTTATTTGTGTTTGCAGTGGAAGCTTGAAAATGAATGAAATGAAGCAATGCGCTTTAAAGCGTTTTACACGAAGGAAATCCGTATAATGGCAAAGCAGTTTAGTTGCGCACAAAACAAGGATTCAGGATTGCTTGACACTGATTAATGTTATCTTCTCCCTTTGGCTGTATTATTTGTTCAGTTGCTCTTTTTCCTGAGACATAATGTTGCTTTTTATTGTTAATTTCAGGTGCAAATCAGCTTATTATGTAATAAGCTGCTTACTGTGGCAAATACATCAAAAGAAGCATCAGTTATCATGGATTTCGCTTGTAGAATATTCTTTGAAAACAAATTCCTTTTGCAATTTTTTCTGTTCCATCGAGTAGAAACTTAAATTTCGATTATTAAATTATCCTTAGTATACATATGTAATATAGCAAGTTTATAGAATAATGTTACGAACAAAACGGTTAAGATGGGAGTCCAGTTAAAGGAAGGCTGGTGGAACTTAGAACAGCAATCGTATAGCAAATCGTATATTTCTCAAAACCATTTGAATGGTTTACCATTAACCGAAACTATAAGAAAATTCTTGATTAGGTGGTAATCTAACCAAAATTACCACAGTTTTGGATGTACCGTTTTATCGTCATGGAAATCACGAATTACCAGAAAGACGAGAAAAATGTAGCTTAAATAGCCCAAACTCGTGATCTTATTTGCGGACCTAGTACTACATAGCACAGAACTATTTTTTTGTTGGCTAACTAGCGAATTATGAAGTATCTTTCCGTTTGCTCTGCGTTCGTGCATGGATATGAATGTTAATCTATACTGCTCTCTTTTATTGTTTTAACGGGAAGAAAAGGAAATAAAATACTAAAAATGTTCAGAAAAAACCAAGAAAATCTGTATTTATATTAAATTAAAAACAAGAAAGACCACTGAGGTCGAGTATGCTCGACTCCAAGAAAAACCTGTACCCAATTTTTATATACCTTAATTTATTGTATTAGTTTTTTATACAAAAAGTAAAACAATTGGGATAAAATTGTATAGGGGCTATACCTATGTAAAGATATTTTATTTGGACTATTGTAAATTTAGAGTTTTTAAATTTGGGCGTGGCATCTTTGTCTTGATATTAGATAATATCAGAAAATTTTTTTACATTTTGGATTGAATATATACATAAAAAATAACTATTTTCGATTAGAAAGGTGGTAGGTTTGTATGGGGACTACACCTTACAGTGGGCGTGGTATTCCAATTTTAACATACAAATAACCGAGAAGAGTTTAAGTTTCAAGTTTCAGCCAAACATCTTTTAAACTTCTGACAAAATACTAATATCCTTTATACAACGTGCAATGTATAGTTGCAAACCTACCATTTACTAATATATACCCAAAGGGTATATCAGGTTTGTGCGAATGTATGTAACAGACAGAAGGAGGCAAGATAGACCCTATAAAGTATATATATTCTTGATCCGCATTGGAAAGCGTGTCGAACTAGATATGTCAGTCTATCGGTCTGTCTGTCCCTCCATCTGTCATGATGTCTGCCGTAAGAAAACGATTATTTCGGAGACTTATAGGTTTTTGAGGGCCATCTTAAACTCTCTTGGCCGTCAAGGTGCACTTGCAATCGGTTAAGGAGTACCCACAATCTTAGTCCAAAATTTTGGGTTTTTGCATAAATACGTCATATTTTCTCATTCTAGGGAAGTCTTACATTTAGTATAAATAATGCCTACGAAACAGACCAATACCAGATAGGGACCAAACAAATTCCTTGGTATATAGTAGCCCCCATACAAATGTAACCCATTTTTTAAAGTTTTAGTATGAAAATCCAAGGTTGATAAAGGAGGTGTCTCAATTATAGTCAATGCCCATGGACGGAAGGGTCTCAACTCATGACATGCCCATGGACATTATGTCCAAAAGGTATTATATTGTCAAGGACTTCAACATTAGATGGTCAGAACAACTCGTGGACATCTAGAAGCGACTATGAGGTAAAATCACACCATCAAGTGTTACACAAACCGACGAAAACTCCGGCTCAGGTGAAGCTGGTCCAAGAACAAAACTTTGGAAACCCCTTGGAAGATAAGGAGTAGACACCATCGATATTCTGTCAGAATGTTAAGCTACAGCCAGAAACAGGATGTCATTGTTAGTTGGATACCCACTCTAGTACATTCAAAGACTAGGGTTAGAAACAGTAATCTATCCAGTAAGGGCTTACAATATACCCACCAGGTAACAGTATGATTACACGTATAGCAATAAAAATAATAATAATAATGAAAATTCATTACAAAGAGGAAAGATAATAATAAGATCGGACTTAATTTATCTTGCAGTCGAGCATTCTAGACTTCAGCGTTCTTTTCTTGTTATACCTGTTACACTAGTGCCAACAGGTATATTCAGTTGTCGGAAAGTTTGTAACGCATTAAAGGGGGCATCGTAGATCCTATAAAGTATATATATTCTTGATCACCTCGACGAGACGAATCGATTTAGCCATGTCCGTCTGTCTGTCCGTCTGTCCGTCCGTCCGTCCGTCTGTCCGTCTGTCGTGTGTTGCTGCGCGGTTTATTCGCTCAGTTTTAAAGATATTGGGCTGAAATTTTAAACTTAAGCTTTTTCTAGGTCCTGTGTAGTTTCTATGTTAAAATCAATGTGCCACGCCCACTTTTAGGTATGGCTCCCATAGAAAAGAATAACATTTTGTCAAGTTCTTATAAGAAAAAAAATTATTTATAAAGCAAATGGCTTCAAATATGGTACAAATGCTTGTATATTAAGCCAAATCTTCAGTTTAAAATTGGTCTAAATCGGACCGCGAATTCTAAATTTTTAAGAGTATATTTAATTTGTTTAGTATTTTGAAATAAAATTTAATACAAATGATGCACACGAAGGTCTATCTACGTCAAATGTTGTGTAACAGGTATATGAGCTTCGGTCCAACCGAAGTTAACTTTTTTTCTTGTTTTTATATTTTATTTTAATATTTTATATCTGTATAATCTGTCTTGCCGACAATAAGTCAATGGTGGAAGTTTTCAATCATAGACAAAGCTATCCTTCAATGAGAGCAATAATTTACAACAATTTACAACAATTTACACAATTTATATGTCATATTTTTACTTATAAATGACCATAGACATTTTAAAGGCATTTTTTTCACGGTATAGAAGAAAATTGCGTTTTGGAAAAATAATTGAGGTCACAGGAATATTAAATTCATTTAGGACCAGCCGCCTGCTGAGACATGTTGACATCTTTTGTTATTGGGTGTTTTATAATGGTCTGTACAACTTATGCATATTCTTCTAATTTATATAATATAAGAATTCTCAAATATAACTATTGAGCACTGAAGAAATGTTCTATTATTCTACACGATAATAATCCGCAGATATTAAAAGTGAAACAAAAGTGTGCTTTACTTTTTCCGAATGTTACGGGTTTTTCCACAAACAATGAAGACGTTTTGAAGACGCACACATAACCGTTATTTAATTTTAAATCATAATTATCTCGATAGACGTCGTCAGTGGCTTTTGTCACAATTCTTGTTCTGTTGTAAGTCTTGACTTTAACATTATCGGATGAGCTTCAAACTTCTGGAATCAACCTGCAACAATGTCGTTGATGTCGACAGGACTGCAACGAGACTGTTTATTGATTGTGATCCATTCCATTGGTTTTCTGTTCTTTTTTGTATATTTTTTTTTTTAGTTCATACAAGAAAAGCGAAAGAATGCCTAAAGTCAAAAAAAATGAACAAACTGAGGAGTTACTTAAAGATGTAGTTATACTGTTCGCCCATGTAAAGCAGAAATTTTTATCGTAGCTGCGCTCAGCTCTGTTCAATTGAGCCAAGCCAAAATGCAATACAATGCAAGTAGATTCAGGTCCAGTTTCAGGCGAATACTCGTACCAATCGCATCATCTGTCCAAATGTCCACTTGTCGTCTATCAATGATGCGTATGATATTGTGGCTGCAATGACAGAAACAAGCGAGAAAGAACTTAACTTAACTTACTCATACATATATCGTATTTCGCTGTTATTCTGGTTGTAATTCATTTAATTGCGAATGCGAACCCGGATTGTGGACGTCGACGAGGCAAAAGAACTTTTAATAAACCTTCCATTGCTCTTGATATCACAGACAATAACAATGACGTCCCATTCCGCACCGCAGGATACTGCAAGAACATGGTTTGGAGTTATCTTGTGCTTTTACTCGCGATATTTATGCACTGCGTTTTATTTTTGAACAACGTTCGGCTGGGGCATAAAAACAAGCTAGCTAGCTCAGCCAACCAGTAAACCTGCCAGCCACCCGGCCTATCCATATCCCAAGTGAGTATTTAAACAATTTTGTGGAATTTATTTGCAAACTAAAACGGTAACTAAGAGGAAAAAAAAAAAAAAAAAAAAAATTAAAAAAAAAATTAATTAAAGTAAAAAAAAAAAAAAAAAAAAAAATAAATGAAGAGGAACACAAACTGAATAGAGTAACAAATTCTAAGCAAAGTGTCCTTTTCAAAAATGTATTTATCTCACTCGACACAGTCCTGGTCGAGAACTAAAAAGTCTCTAGTGTAAAGTGCTCCTTTATGCTTTCATTAAATACTCACTATACATTTTTATACCCGTTACACAAAGTGTAAACGGGTATATTCAGTTTGTCGAAAGTTTGCAACGCATTGAAGGAGACATCGGAGACCCCATAAAGTATATATATTATTGATCAGCTCGATGAGACGAATCGATTTAGACATGTCCGTCTGTCCGTCTGTCTGTCTGTCTGTTGCGATGGCTGTTACTCGGAAAGTTTTAAAGATATTGACCTGAAATTTTAAACTTAAGCTTTTTTGTGCTTCTAGTTACTTTGTATACCAGAACCAAGGTGCCACGCCCATTTTCAGATATAGCCCCCATACAAACTTCCACCCTTTTTTCGACTTTTTGTATGAAAAAATTTATTATTTATGAATGCTTTTACTACAATATAGGGTAAAAACACTTCTAATGGCATCCAATATGAAAAGAATGTTGCCACGCCTATTTTCAGATATAGCCCCCATACAAACTTAACGCTTTTTTCGATTTTTTGTATGAAAATACGTACTATTTATGAATATATCTAATCCAAATAGGGTAAGAACATTTTTTATGTCATCCAATGTTAAATCTAAGGCGCCACGCCCATTTTTATGTATAGCCTCCATACAAATTTACCGCCCGTTTTCGAGTTTTTATATCAAAACATTTACTATTTCTGAATGAATTCAATTAAATTTGGTAAAATCAATTCCAATGTCCACCTTAGTGAACACTTTCTATATGGTAAGGATCGGGCAAATATAACATAAAGCCTCCATACAAATTTGACCAAATTCATCGTGAAATTTAATCTAAGCACCTGGTGAACGTATAAACTATTAAAAGTGTTGTGTAACGGGGTTCGGGTTTTCTTCGGTTCCACCGAAGTTAACGTTTTTCTTGTTTTACTTCATTTTTTATTGTTTATTTATCCAGTTAACTGCTCCATTTAACACGTCTGGAGTGGCGATTGCCAAGGTAACGACTTGTCCTTTCTCTCCTTTTGGTGTAATTAATTTCTGCGGTATAGTTGCATTTACATACTAAAAACATGAACAATTTTAGTTTTGCTACAACCGAAGTTATAATACACTTCAAAAACACCATACATAGAGAGAGAGAGAAAATCGAATGTGTCTGAAATTGTATGTTGTTATTGAGAATGGATGTTGAATTTATATAGAGCTATATGCTATTGTGTTCCGTTTTTATTTAAATTTATCAAAAGTACATATTTTAGAGGATCTGGGTGTTGAGAAATCTTTTCGATTCCCGCGTCTCTGCAGTGATTTTCGCGACAGATCGGTGTTCATCTTCTCGGACAGCCAAGCTGCTATAAAGGCTTTTGGTTCTCACGTCACCAAGTCAAAGTTGATTAGGGGCTGAACGAAGCTAGCCAACAAAACTCAATCATCCTTTGGTGGGTTCCTGGGCATAGTGATGTCCCCGGAAATGAGCACGCAAACCTACTGGTCAGGGAGGAATCAGCTAGTGGGTCCCAACCGGTTCAGGTAGAGACTCCAATTTGTGCAATAAGCTTTGCCATTAGCAATCACTTCGCCAATTTGGCCTACAATAAATGGTCAAATCTGAACAGTTGTACTTTCTGTGCACCTGTTCCGAACTCAGATCACACCGAATGCGGTTACTTGGAAATGGCTGCTCAACTCGCTAGGTGATCTGTCCAATACCTGCCCCCCTAAAACTTCGCACTTTCCTATGATGAGTCAGTACTAGCTCTGGGAATAAGGCCGCTTCTACGAGATTAGATGACAGCTAAACGGCGCTGCATGTGTTACTTGTTTGGGACTGTTTCATAGTCACTTCTATCTACACATATCTACATATTTCCTGCCGCACAGTTGGAAAGTTTGTAACTCATTAAAGGAGGCATCGTAACCCTATAAGGTATATGTATTCTACATCAGATCGACGAATATGTTGATTTAAAACTCGAAACTTTAACCTTTCCTAGGCCAAGCTAGATTATATGTTATAAACAGAACGCCACTTTTAGGTATAGTCCCATACAAATATACCCCTAATTTTCTTTTTTTTATAAATGTATTCACTCCAAATTGTAAAAAAATCGGATGAAGTAATGTCGACAATGGCATAAAAACTCAATTTTTTATACCTGTCTCACATAGTGTGGAAGGTATTATCGGTTTGTCAGAAAGTTTGTAACGCATTAAAGAAGACATCGTAGACTCCATAAATTATATAAAGTATATTCTTGATAGGCTCGACGACTACATCTAGCCGTCTGTCCGTCTGTCTGTTGTTACATGTTTCATTCGAAGAGCCACGCTAAGTGATTTCTTCTTGCTGAATTTTATTAATCATGACTGATTTAGATGTACTTATAATATTTTGAAAAAAATTTTTTTTTCCAATTTCAAAAAATGTCACATTTGAATTTTAAGCATAAATCTAAGCAAGTATCTAAGCATGGGCAATATTGAACCAATGACCACCAAGCAACAACTGAGTAATCCCGTAAGGCCTCAATCGTTTTCGGCTTGTCCACATAGACTAACGACTTCACATAACCCCACAAGAAATAATAAGGATGCGTTAAATCGCATGATCCTAGCTTACAGGACCATTTCGAGAGATAAGCTGTTCACCAAATTCATCCTTCAACATGTCGATTGTTTCACGAGATGTGTGGTGTGTGTCGTTGTCTTGATGGAACCACATGTCAATCAAGTTTAACTCAGCCAACTGGGGCAAAAAGTCGCGTATCATGGCTTTGAAGAAAAATGGACCGATGATGCCGCCAGTCCATAAACCACACCAAACTGTCGATATTTCTGCATGCATCGGTAATTCTTGTATGACATGTGTTCATCACACCAGATGCGACAGTTTTGCTTGTTTACGTATCTGTTGAGTCAGAAATGAGCTTCATCGCTGAACACAATGATTCGATAAAACAGCGGATTTTCATGGAGCTGTTGTAAGGCCCATTTATCAAAAATTAGACGTTGTGGTAAATTATTCGGTTTCAATTCTTACTGGAGTGGAATTTCATAGGCTTTTTCATGTGGCTGAGAACGGCGACGAATTGACATTTCACGATCCTCAATGACGATCTAACAGAGTAAATTTGGTGCGAAATTTGGAGATAACAGCACGAGTTGTTGATTCACCAGGTCAATTACGACGACTCTAAAATGGTCGTAACAAACGATGCACATTTTTCACAGAGCACGAGTTTCGATAATTAATTTAAACATTTTGCAATCGTTGCTCGTTTGTAAGTCTTTCCATGATGAAATGGCAGAGTATACTAAAAAACTTTTTACTTTAACAGATGACATTACCAACCAGTGCTGCTAATCTGAGAAACTTAACTCTTTTTGTTTGAATTAGAGTAAGAAACAAAGAGGTTTTTATGCAAAACACCAAAGTTTTGGGGTAGATTTTTATGGGATACCCCTTAAAATGGTGCTAGAAAAAAACCGTTTGCAAGTGTACACTTGACAGATTAAGAGAGTTTAAGTCTAAAGTATAGTATCTCTATTTCTTATAGTTTCCGAGATAATCGTTTAAATACGGCAGACAGTATGAAAGACGGACGGACGGACAGACGAACCTAGTGTGTCTTCCCATTCCACATGCTGATAAAGAATATATATACTTTATAGGATCTACCAAGCCTCCTTCTGTCTATTACATACATTTGTACAAACGTAATTTACCCTTTTATCCATCGGTAATGTTTGTATGGAAGCTACATCTAAAAATAGGAGCAGCATCAGCACCAAGTAAAGTTTAAGTTTGATATTTCAGGAAAATTTGGTAAAACTAACAGAATGAAACTTGTAGCAGCAAATATGAGCACATGGCTAATAGAACCGCAAGTTTGAAAACTCGTCACATGAAATTTAGAAACAGCTTACGCCATACTAAATTTTGAGTTCAAACATTAGCTATATAGACTCGCCTTTCAATGCTGATCAAGAATATATACTTTATAGGGTCTATCATGCCTCCTTATGTCTCCCTTCGGGACCAGGGTATATAATATTTTCTTGGTCGAACTTAAGAATGCATATATATAAAGCTTGATTTACATATAGCTTTTATGTTGATGAAGAGCTTTAATTAAATCTAAAGTATAATTTAAACGCAATTTTGTTAAGCAGATTTGATTGATATTAATTTGATTGAAAGACATTAATCGGGCTTTGTATAACCTTTTTCGCAGGGTTGCAAACCGGTTTTTAACTGTTCCGGGGCTTGAACCGAATCTAAGCACTTTTAAAGTTTGCTCTAATTGGAAACCAAATCAGTTCCTCTGAAAGAAAATGGTTTTGAAACAGATTAAAAACCATGTAAATGACAAAAAATGGTTTGGTAGAAATAACCCACGGTCCTCATGGTTTAGACTACGGTTTGTGACCCGAAAGAGCGGCTCAAACGTATTGGAAACCTCTTAAGCTAACTCCGATTTGCCGCCATTGTCTTTTACAAACTTCTTCCAAACAGTTTTCCATCGATGCGACTTGGTTTTTGAACCGGGTCTCTTTTAGTTTGTTGTCCTTTGCACTCAGCCATTTTCAGTTTAATAAAAATCTTGGATTATATTTTTCCGAACGACTTATAACATCAAGGACTATTAAATTGGTCAAAATATGGGCTATCTTGCAAATAAAAATGTATTATCCGTAAAATGGAAGAGAATCGATTTCTATCGGACACAAAATTATTTATTGTAGTTGGGGATGAATTAAAAAGCCAGCTACACTGTTTTGTGTATAAGTCACAGATTCGAAGTGTAATTGTATATAAGCTAGAAATATTTAACAATAGAGTAACTAAATTAAGTATTTATTTGCTTGATTAATTAGGTTCTTGAATAAATACAATCTGAAGTAGCGTTTCAATGACATAAACCAAAGAGAAATTGAATATTTCCAAATTATTCGATTTACCCTTCGCCAGAAATACAAATTGTAAAGTTAAGAACATTCATGTTGAAACAAAACCATAAAAAAGCAAAAAAAAAAAAAAAAAAAAAAAAAAACTTTCAACAAAAACTCAGTTTTCATCACCCGTCTAAGTTGTTTTTAATTATTCCCTACTCAGGGGTGCTTGTGTTCTGACTTTGGTAGTGAAATATTTTCTCTGATATTTATAAAAACATTTAGCGCAAAATGTAGTTCAACTTTCTGCTGGGATTGCTTATTATGGAACATTTTTTTGCTTTTCTGTTTTTCCGAGGAAACCAATTAAACTGCAGTAAAATAGATGGCCTCAAAGTAGCAATTGTTCGAAAATATTAAGCCCACACTTTACCCACACTTCGTTTGCATTTAATTAGGACCTGTAAGAGTCGATTTAGGAACTGCGAAAGGCGTTGGAGCATTAGACCGCGAACTAACGCGTGGGAAAATCAAAGTTTATCGAACAAACAATTCGTTGTGCGTGTTTAATAATTCAAACTGTGCTAAAAGCTTCTAAATGCCAAAGTTCAAACAAAGTTCAAAAGAGCAAAGATACAAGATACGAATACATTCTATGATATACAAATATACGTAAGTATTACCTTAATCGGTGTATTTAAATTTAGATTTATGTTTACTTCAAAGTCATTACTTTACATTTGTTTGGCAGAGTTCGCTTTGAAATTCAATAACATTTACGTTAGAAGATGGACGTAAAAAATTGTCATTTTCAAGAAATATTTTGTGAGTTTGTATGGGGTCTGCGTGTTATAGTGGCCCGATCCTTGTCACGACGGTCACATGGACGCGGCACCTTGGTTCTGACATACAACTGCCTAGGTGCGCAAAAAGCTTAAGTCTAAAATTTTAGGTCAATATCGTTGAAACTTGCGAGAGTAAACGCATTGCAACAGACAGACAGACGGACAGAAAAACAGACAGCCGGACATGGCTAAATCGATTCGTCTCGTTGCTGATCAATAATATGTACAGGGTCCGCCACGTAACTTTTTTTTTTTTAAATGCAATAAAAACAAAACGGTTCATCCGATCATCAAATTTATTTTTTCCATATTAAAGTACAATCCTTCCGGTTACTTATGGAATATAAGTTCGTTCAAATCGCAGTCGCCTCGGCTGGGCCTTTGCAGTACGCCATTCGGTCGACCCAATTTTTGAGGACATTTCCGATTGTTTGCGGCCGTATTTCGGCAATGGCGACGCGAATGTTGTCCTTCAAAGCTTGAATTGTCGCTGGCTTGTCCACATAACACTTGTCTTTGACCGCGCCCCACAAATAATAATCCAACGGTGTCAAATCACCCGCTCCGAGACGGCCAAACGACATCAGAATTTCGGCTGATAATTCGGTCTCCAAAACAGTGCGCACAAGATCGATCGTAACGTTGGCTGTATGGCACGGTGCGCCGTCTTGCTGGAACCAAATGTTGTCCAAGTCCTCCTCTTCGATTTCCGGGAAGAACCAATCCGTTAACATGGCGCGGTAGCGTTCGCCATTGACCGTAACGGCGGTTCCTGCCGCATTTTCGAAGAAAAATGGGCCAATGATGCCGCCAGCCCATAAACCGCACCAAACAGTAACTCTCTGAGGATGCATTGGCTTCTCTTCGATCACGTGCGGGTTTTCCGTCCCCCCAAATACGACATTTTTGCTTATTGACGTAGCCGCCAAGATGGAAATGAGCTTCGTCGGAAAAGAGGATTTTTCGGTAAAATACCGGGTCTTCGGCCAAGCGCTCATCTGCCCATTCGGCAAAGGCAAACCGCATCGGATGGTCTCGTGGCTTCAATTCTTGAACCAATTGAACTTTGTACGGTGTCATACCAAGGTTTTTTTCAAAATTCGCCTAAGGGACGTCGTGGAAATGTCCAATTGTTGAGAGCGACGCTTCACTGATGTTCCGGGCGCCTCACGCACACTCTCGGCTACAGCAGCGATATTATCGGCAGTACGCACTGTTTTTGGTTTCTCACGCGTTGGTTTATCAATAATTGTGCCGGTTTCTCTCAATTTTTTCAAAAGAAAGCGCACATACGGAGCGGACGGTGCTTCTGTTCGGCTCATTTCCGTGCGTAATTTTCGCACACATTCTGCAACATTACCATAATTTTCAAAGTAAAACTGCACTATTTTAACGCGTTCCTCAATCGTATACACAACCATTTTCGTTCAGCGGAAGGATAAAACTAACTTTCTGTACAATCAGATGTGACATCAGTGTTGCCACACTCGAAATAACCACTAGTTCAAAAAAAAAATGTTAGATGGCGGACCCTGTATACTTTATGGGGTCTCCGATGCCTGCTTTAAAGCGTTACAAACTTTGCGACAAACTGAATATACCTGTTTACACTTGTGTAACAGGTATAACAATAAAAACATTAACCTCGATAGAACCCGTCACACCAAACTTTTGATAGTTTTTATGTTCACCATTTGCTTGGGATAGTTTCGAGAGGGATGGGTCGGGTTCAATGATCTGTTACAAACTAAGTTAAGACTCAATATTGAAAAAATCAAACTAATCTTTATCATATCGTTAGTGCATACTTTGGTCGACATTAGAATTGTTTTTACCTTATTTAAATTGAATTTATTCAGAAATAAATTAAATTAAATTATTAGACAATTTTTGTCCTTCACGTTTTTTTTTTCGGACACTGTTGTTGGTTGCTGACTTGAACTTTTAGGTCCCAGATATAAAAAGTCCTTAAATTCCAAGATTTTAAAATAACTGCTCCCAGTTGTCATTTTGATTCTACTTTAAAGTTTTTTTTAAGTTGAATCAAAAAGCAATTCAAACAGGAAACGACGCTTAAATCGAGTAAGATCAACTGCCACATATCCTGTAGCAAATCTTTATGTACCTTAAGTTAACTCCTATCTTATTGTGTTGGAATTTCACACAAAAACTCAAAAATTTTTTGGTACTAATTATATTAATATATTTCATTGAGACTATCATAAGCATAATATCTATTAAAATTGAAGTTCCTAGAATAAGAAACAAAGAAGTTTTTCAAAAACTCTAAATTTTGGGGCAGTTTTGTAAACATTTGTAAGTGACCACTTGACGGCTCAAAAGAGTCTAAGTTTCAAATTGTTTTCATAACGGACAGACAGACATAGCTAGATCGACTTATGGATCTCGAATTGTGGCCTAGGAGTCAACCTGGCGAAAATAGAGCTGTTGCTTTTCACAAACAGATATATAGTCCCCAGTATAGAATTCGGACAGAGCAAAATACGTGGGCCTAATCTTTAACCCAAACTTAACTGGAACAACAACATTCCAGAAAGAGTGAAGAAGGCTACGATTGGAACAGTTTGGTCAAAGATAGGGCCTCTCACCGAAGATGTACCTATGGCTATACATATCAATTGTATGCACGATTCTTTCGTGGCCATCACTAAGCTATAATCACAGAACTGTTTTGTACAAAATCACAACAGATTTAAGTAGCCCAATCGCTTTTTTTGCCCGATACTTTAGATTTTAGTAAATAATTTAAAACTACAATATCTTCATGGCAGAGCTGCTGGAAAGTGGAGCTGACCTTTCAATCTCCACCGATGGTTCTAAGATGGTTTGCGGTGTGGGAACTGGGGTACACTCAGAAGACTTGCTAGTGGTAGAGTTCTATCGTCTGCCGAATCTCTGCAGTGTGTTTCAGGCGAAAATCTGTGCTGTACTTGAGATGTGCAAGCTACTGGTACAGCTGAAGATTCGAGACAAATCTGTTTTCATTATCTCAAACAGCCAAGTTGCCATCAAAGCGCTTTTATAATCACATTGCCGTTAATTGCCTTTTATAGGTGATAGGTTTGAGTCCCAGCTGGTAGTGGTCCCAATGATTGCTAGGGTAGTGCACATTAGGAATTACTTCACCTCTTTAGGCAATAAAAAATGGAAAAATCTGAATAGCTGCAGAAAAGTTAAGCTTATTTGGACAACGATTAACCCCAAACGTACCAGAACACTACTATTAAACTCCTGTAAATACCTTGCCTGACTAACAGCCGCCATCAAGGGGCATTGTCAAATCGTCCCTTTCAACAGAACCTGCAGAAGTTGAAAAAAGAGTACTTGAAAAACGTAACAATACTTTCTCTGTGTGTGTTCCGCGCTCTTAGATCGAGTAGACTAAGACAATTTGGACGTTGGCAGTTAGAATCGCTGAGCAATCTATCCCTCTAATGTCTCTTCAAACCACGGTGCTTCCTTAACTGTGCTTTTTTGTACCATGTAAGTTGTTTTAAACTTTCGGTAATGGGACTGCATCTAACGTCGTTCCTTGTATTTTATTTAATGCATGTGAAAGAGTAACAAAACTTTGGTTCTTCCGAGTTAACGTGTTTCTGATACTTTGTATAGTAAAGGTCATTGATTCTTCATGCTATTTTCATTTATCATCATTGACTCCTTTGACTCATTATCACAAAATAAACTTTCATTAATGTTAGTGACTGCAGCACTAATAAAGAATTAAAATAATAAAAAAATTTAATTTCAATTTATGCATGTGTGAGGAAGCAAACGACACGACTCCGATGATGACAACTATTACGGGTGTAACCTAGTACTGCTGCTCTCCTTTTCCTAAATATGGCAAAGAGCGTTGCGTGTCTGTTAGCAATTTCCCGTTACTCTTATGAAATGTATTTCCGGCAGAATATTCACGCAGACAACAAAGGATTTTCGCGAAAAATAAAGTCTGTTGGTGAGCTGTCAACTTTATGGCAAACATTTCCATAAAATTCGCATGTCAAAATCCCAGGTGTGTATTGTTCGGCAAGTTCTCTCGCTCTCCTTTTAGTTACATAAAAGTTTAGGTAAGAGAGAACCTGCATGCTAATTTGTTTATTAGCAAGGGGTAATTTTTCATTTCAACCGTTGAGGAAAAGAAAAATGTTTATCCTTGTGTGAAACGAAAGTATCGACCAAGGACGTTGCGACTTTCATTTGCTCTCTATTAATAATGTCTCTAATAGAATGTTATTTGGGGTGAAGGATTATGAATTATCTTTGATAATCAAGAACTGAGTAAAATACTATTACATTCTAAAAAAGAACACAGTATCGTAGTATCGAAATTAAACAAATGTAAGTCTGTTAGTATCTACGTTTCGAGTATGGTGGCTCTATCTCTTATAGTCTTCGAGATAATCATTTTCATACAGCAGACCTCTGGACGGAGGGATGAACAGACAGGCAAACCTATATCGACTCGCCTTTCCATGCTGATCAAGTATGTATTCTTCATACAGTCTATCAAGCCTCCTTCTGTTTGTTACATACAAACTTAAACACAAACTTAATAAACCCTTTTCGCTTTGGAAACAGCGTAATAAAATCTGTGAAAAAACATATTTAGTGGTACCTAAAAAGAGGTTGTTAGTGAATCCCAAACTCGGTAGAACTTTAGACGGTCGACTTTATTTATTTTCGTTGACTGCTGAACCATTACTTCTATACTTATGCATTCAGCCAAAAATGACAGAGATACCTTTTAATAACGACTATAACGCCAAAACACACTCGACTACGTATCAAACAGTAGTCCAGTATAACAAGATATCTAATGTCAGCCGGAGCCCTCACAGATCTTTCATCTGACTACTGACTACTCTCTTATCTTATTTCACCGGATGGAGCATGCACAAATTTTCGAACGAATTGGCTTGTATACAAAACGAAATATATAAACACCCACTAATTCATTCCCTTCTATGAACTACAATATGACAAGCAGTCAGGTTGAAGGCCTAGTCTTAGAGAAGGCATAGGCAAACATACTGAACTGAAATATCCCGTCAAATATACAACTATAACGCAAAACTACATTCTCACCAGAATCCACTTTCAAGAAATCTCACTCAACAAGCCAGTCAAACGCGACATAACCCAACAACCTTCATTTTTGTTTTATTAAATTTTGTTTTTTTCTTAAATACAACAATTTACACCAGAAATAGTGACTGCGAGTAGGTGCCCAGTCGGTTAACTTGGGAGGCCTAACGAAAGTCCTCCAACGGGTCTAGTTCGGCGTATTCTTTTTACTATTAGAATTTAAGTTGGTTTGCTATATACATATAGTTAATTTAATACCGTTTACTCTTGGTAAGGGTTTTTTTATACGCGTAACGCGCTGTGTGAATGGAATTTATTAGTTTGCCGGAAAGTTTGTAACGCATTACAGGAGGCATCGTAGACCCCATAAAGTATATACATTATTGACAAGATCTACTCAGAAAGTTTTAAAGATATTTAGATAAAATTTAAAACTTAAGAATTTTTGGTCCTTGTATGTCTGTATTTTATATATTAGACATGGCTCCCATATAAATCAACCCTTCATTTTCGAGTTTTTGAATGAAAATATTTATAATTTTTGCTGTTTTAGTCCTAAGCCATGGTTAGAGCCATGGTGTCACGCTCATTTTTAGGTATAACCCGCATACAAACATACCGCCCATTTTAGAGTTTTTGTAAGAACACTCTAGTTATTTCTGTTTATTACCCAAGTATTTTGTGTAGTTGGTCCAAGTTCTTCTCGTTCAGCTTTTGTATGTGAAGCAATTAATAAATTTGAGTAACACTTCGTACAAGGGGGTTTTTCGGGGGATGATCACGGTTATAAAGTCAAATTTACAAAATTCAAAAATTGCGACTTTTCAAAAACTAACAGATTTTGTAACGCATTTGAGAAGGCATCGGGGACCCCATTAAGTATATATATTATTGATCAGCTCGACGAGAGGAATAAATTTAGCCATGTCCATCTTTCCGTCTGTCTGTCCGTCTGTCCATCCATCTGTCCTTTCGTCTGTTTTGTGCTTTCTCAGAAAGTTTTTATGATGTTGACCTGAAATTTTAAACTTAAGACTTTATTGATCTTAGGCAACTTGTATATCAGAACCAAGGTGCCTCACTTATTTTTAGGTAGAGTCCCCATACAAATCTAACGCCAATTTTTGAGCTTTTGCATAAAAATAGTTCTTATTTTGAATATATTCACTCCAATCTGGGTAAAAACCATTTCTACTGTCATTCTTGAATTAACTACCGATAGAATAATGATCGGGTCACTATAACATACAGGTCCAACCAATTTTTTTTTTATCAGTTTGTTGGAAAGTCTGCAACTCATTGTGAAGGAGGTCCGAGACCCAATAAAATATATATATTATTGATCAGGTCGACGAGACGAATCAATTTAGCCATGTCCGTCTGTCTGTCCGTCTGTCTGTCTCTCCATCCGTCCGTCTGTTGCAATGCGTTTTTCTCGAAAAGTTTAAGAGATATTGACCTGATATTTGAAACTTAATTTTTTGATCCTAGCAGTTTGTATGTCAGAACTGAGGTGCCACGCTCATTTTTAGATATAGCCCCCATACAAACTTACCCTTTTTTTTTGTATGAAAATAGTTATTATTTTCGAATGTATTCACTTCAAAATGGGTAAAACACCTCGTATGTCAGCTAATGTCAAATCCAAGGTGCCATCACATGCAAAAAAGCTCCCATTTTTTGAGTTGTTGTATGAAAAACAGTTCTTTTCAGAATATTCTCTTCAATCGGGGTAAAATCACTTCTATTGTCATCCCATAAATATTGTATTGATATGACAAGGATCGGGCCACTACAACTTACAGACTGCAGAACATAATCTAAGTCACTGATGATTAAATTAAAGTTTCTTGTGGCGGATATTTGAGCTTCGGGGCTACCTAGTTTAAGTTTTTTCTTTTTTTTTTTGACTTGTACTAAGTTAAAGTTTTTTTTTTTTTTTACCCGTAAATTCAAAGGGTAAAAAGGGTATATTAAGTTTAAGCATGCGTAATGTAGTAACTAACGACAGAAGGGGGCAGGGAGTAGTAGACCCCCCATAAAGTATATATTTTTCTTATCAGCATTGGAAGGGGAGTCGAATTAGCTTTGTCTGTCCGTCTGTCCGTCCGTCTGTCTGTCTGTCTGTCTGTCTGTCTCCGTCCGTCCTGTCATGCTGTCTGCCGTATGAAAACAATTATTACGGAGACTATAAGATGTAGAGCTTTTTAAATTGAAACTTAGACTCCTAGGCCGTCAAGTGCACTCACACTTTTTCTCTTAGACTCCATTTCCAGGGGTACCCCCCTACAGGTACCCCACACTCGCCCCCCAAAATTTTGGTTTTTGCATAAAACGTCATTGTTTTGTATTGTAGGAAGCTCAAATTTTTATAAAATTTATTCTGATAGTCCCAATAAAATATCCCATAGCCATAGGACCAACAAAATTTTAGGTATAGCCCCCCATGTACACTTGTACCTTTTTTCTTTTTCTCAAAACCCGTTTTGGGCTTTTTACATAAAAACGTCATTGTTTTTATTCTAGAAAATTTTTAAATTTAGTATAAATTGTGTCTATGATAGTCCCAATAAAATATCATAATATGGGTACGACCAAACCAAATTTTAGGTATAGGCCCATACAAATTTACCCCAAAATTTTGGGTCTTTACAATTTTTTTATTCTTGGAAATTTTAATCTAGTATAAATTATGTCTATGATAGTCCCAATGAAATAGACCAATATGGGTAGGCCCAACCAAATTTTAGGTAGAAACCCAATCAAAGATATACCCGATTTTTAAGTCTTTAAATATTAAATTCAATGATGTATGGTAGTCAAATAGAACCTAACTCTAAGGTACATATAGATTGGGTACAGGGTGCCTTTTCAGTCGAGCATACTGACTCCCTGCGTTCTTTCTTGTTTTTTTTCATATTTTTAAGAAAATTATAGTTATATCTGCATTTAAAGCTCAAAGTTTAACATATGCTTTTAATTTTAGCCCCAACTACAGTTATCCTCACTCCCAACTCTTTGCGGAATATAATCTACGTCACAGACATGAAAAAGTTTCGTGTCCTATATTAAATCCGCCATTTTGAATTTTAAAAATTACTTCATATTCTTTGTTAGCGACTCCCCGTATAAAATTTTTGATTCAAATTTAAAAAAGTAGCAAGAAGTAGCATAAGTACCATATAGTATATATTCTTAGGAACAAAATGACTCATAGTCGTTTCCATTATCATGCTGAATGAAGGCTAATGACTAATTAAAAGAATATCATGTACTGTTGGAAAGAACCCCATTTAGATATAAACTATTGTTATTCATGTGAATATGATAATTGCACTTGTATTTTTTGTCTTCAAAATATATATTTTTACACGAATATATCAAAACTGTGTCCATAAAATACAGGAAAATAAATATTATTTTCTTCATTCTGATTGATTTATATCTTTAAAAATATTTTGCCAAATCGATGAGATAAATTTCAATTAATAAAATAAAAATATTTTCAGCACCGTGATTGTTAAAATCTCAAAGTGCCCTATCTTTGGTAAATTCTTAACAGCAAATGTTTGATTGTTTTTACGCAATTATCTCTGCTTATATTATGAACGAAAACATTTTAAACTTCACTCTAATTCACCTAAATAAAAATCGCCACAGGGATCGAAGGAAACTCTTGTAAGAATGACAGAAAGATCTAAACGAAAATCAGGAAAATAGAAACGAATGAAACTAGCCACGCCACAAAAAAAGAGAAGCAAAGGTATTTTTTTATAAACTCAGAAATGCTAAATGCATTCCTTTGTTATCCTTTACTCGTCTTTGTCTTTGTCCTTTGTCCATCGTAAAATTAACAATTAACACCAATTCGACCCCGATTCCTGAGTGATGATAAATATTTTCTAGCGTTGTTGATGAAGCCTTTGGCTACCCAAGAAGTCAAAAGTCACTTAGGGCGATACTGATAATTGCCAGTCATATTTGTGCTTTGTGCTAAAAGCAGAACCCAAAACAACAACAACAGCGCAGCAGCACCCTGGCCATCGATAGAAATAAAAGAGAGAGTTATGCATACATATAAACATTATATAGTATTAAAGAAGGCCAACATTCGTGAAATGCAAAGGCAAATACTTTGAATATTTTAGATAATAGAATCTAAGGCACATATCAATTAATAAATGAAAATTCCAGTACGATTAAAATTAATGTTTAAGATATTTTGATCCATAGAATGATTTGCTGCAACTAAATATTTTAAACGTGAAGTGCAAAAATATTTCGTATTGTTATCTTCAAGGAGCACGCGTATAGAAGTCGTAACTATAAATTTTTCAAAAAAATCAGCATACGCGGTTTTTTCAAAAATAAAAGTGAATTTTGCTCCCAATCCTCCCTCGAGACTTCGATCTGTCCTTTTTAATATAGCTAGTAACATCATAGGTAAAAATAAATAATATATGTGCCTATATTTATTTGTTACAAATCTAAAAAAACCAAAGATGTTCAGCTGAATGTCTTTGTCAACCTCTAATAGCGTCAAATATTGGTTAATTAAAAAAAAAAAACATTTATTTTTTTGGAACAAAATCGTTGGTTGTTTTGGGATCATATTGCAAAAAAACGCAGTCAATATCGGTTTCCAATCAACAAATATGCTACATTTGATTATTAAAATAGTCACAAAATTGCACCGGGAATCGTTTGAGGAGAAAAAAAGCGTACTGGTCCCCGATTTCAAACTGCTATAAAATTGACATTTTACTTTGTGAAAAACATCTCTTTTATGGCAGAGCAACTTGCGTATAAACGCAAATGTCGTGCTCAAAATTTGCCTTGCTCGAAGACAATAACGGAGTTAGCCGATGTTGCGGCGCATCCGGAAATTTCATACCGTCGGCGTGCACCTCGATTCGGCTTGTCTCCAACGACCCTATGGAATATTTTAAAACCGATACAAAGATGTTCCCGTATAAACTGCAGATTGCTGAAAAATTGTTGTCAACCGACAAGCTTCGATGTCTTCGAACATTAAGAAAATCGAATCCGATTTTATGCCAAATTTAATTATAACTGATGACGTTTATTTCCATTTGTGCGGAAGCGTGTATACGCAGACTTGTAGTTATTGGTGAACCGAAAACCCACGAAAACCCACGAATGAAGAGCCGCTATACTCGCCAAAAAGTCACCGTTGGGTGTGGTACATGCGACGACTGAATTATTGGTCCGAACTTTTAAGGACGACGCTGGATAACCTGTCACTGGCAACGGAGACCACTATCGGGCAATGTTTTTATAATGTTTATATAATGTTTTTTTTGATATAATGTTGTAAATAGAGATGGAGATGGGGCGTATAGTAAGCCCAAACATAGACCTAGCTTAGTCGTTGCCGAGAAAGCTTAAGTTCCAAATTTCAGTTTAATATCTTTATATCTCTGGTAAAAAGGAAAAACTGCTTAAGTCTGATTTTACAGGAGAGCACTTTCTTAGTTTAAAATAATTTGAAATTGTATGCAAAAGACAGATTAAGCAATAATAACTTTGGTATAACTTCCTGAAAAATCATAAAAATAATTATATTTTTGCATGGAGGTACTTTTCGTTATGGAGATCAGCGTAGTATTCTTATCTCAATTTTTGCTTTAGTCGACTTAAGCAGTTTTTTAAGCTTTTCACCACAGATATCTTGACCAAAAAAATGCGTTGAAATATACAAACAGACAGACGGACATGTGCCCAAGTTCAACGGCGAAAGTAATCGCTCTACATTATATTGTTTTCAGTGTTGAAATACATTATATTATCATATTATAAGGCCCATGTGTCCCATATAGTTTACAATACATTTCGCTTGTGAGATCTAATTGGATATTTGAATATAAATGAAATCCCAATATGTAATACACCAGTTTTGTACAAGTAATTCGTTGCAATAATATAATAAAAAAATTAATTAATTTATTATCCGCATTTAGTAAGTCGGTCTGGAAAGTTTACTTAGTTTTCGAATTCAGCCAAAAATTAAGCAGACAGCGTGGATAAAATGAATTGTGAATAATGTCTTAATTTTGTAGATTAATCACTTTTCTTTTATGCAGAACAGGGCAATACATACAACGACTCAACTTTTAATAAATAAACTGTTTAAAAATTAATTCAGAAAAAAAAATTTGAAATAACGATTCTACTAATATAACTTACATAATTGAAACATTTTTTAAGGTGTATTTTACTAAAACTCTATCAAATCTCTACCAAAAACTTGAGATATTTGAAACCAACTCAAAGACATTTGTGTGACACCTTAAAAACTCATTTTGTTGGAATTGAGTTAAAATTGGGTTGTTAGAGATTTCCATGACACTCCTGTATGTGATTCGTTTGTGTTTAATTTCGTTCTCTGGTTTTTATACCAAGTCTTAAACTAATTTATACAGAAACAATGTTCCAATTTTGATATTAAAATAGGCAAGGTCTAATGGCATAACCGAAACTTGAAATCTACTTCTTAATAATTTTTTATATAATTGATGAATTGTGTTAGAAAATGATTTTCTTCTTTTCTTCCTGATGATGATTCTTTTCTCTGAGTATTCCAGCTGTTTAGGAAGCGCCTCAGCACTTTGGCAAAATCGGACTTTTGGCCTCTTGGCTCGCTAGATCTGTGTTCGATATGTCATTTCAAATTTCGTTTTATGATTTTCTTAACTGTACAAACGCTGTCGTCCAATTGAGGTCCCAAAACGGGCACTTAGTTGGGGAAAAGTTTTGACTCAGTCACTTTTTCTTTACTTGTGAATATCGAAAGAATCCAAAGATTCAAGTATATTTGGACAATGATAAATAGATTTTAAATGAATGAAAAGCCTATATGAAGAATAATATTAACTTTGGACAGCGGTATTATTAATTTACAATCGAATTATGTATTTTATTTTATTATTATTATAAGTAGTTCAATGTTTCTAGATTTTAATTAAATAGATTATTAAAATCTAAATTTAATGCATGTTGAAAATTTAAATTTGAAATTTAAGTGCGCACTTTCATTTGAGTTATTGTCCAACCTTAAGCTTTTAGTTGGCTATCGAAGTCAATGATCTCGCTTCAGTTGGCATCGCATTAGCTTTGGCAGGTGGCGTCAGGTAAACAATTGTTGTCCGTGCTTTGTCGTTCGTCTCCTTATGCAACGTCTACAGACTGTGAGGAGACGAGATGGAGACGGTGTGCAGCGTTTGCGTTTACGTTATATTGTATCTCAATTTCAATCACTGCCAACAACAGCAACAGTGACAACAACAATAACAGCAACAACAACAACCACATCAACGAAAAAAGTCTTTCAGCAGAAGCCAAAGGATTGCACTTGCCATGACTTGATTGAATTGCACCCTGCCATTCGCAGAATCACGCTGAGCGAAGTAGACCCGAGCAGACCACAGCAGCAGAATGAGCAGTCAGTTAAGTAAGGCGACGTAAGATTTATTTATGGGGAATTTAATTCGAACACAGTCACAGCAGTAGGAGCAGCAGGATGATGGGGATGAGGATGAGGAGCAGTGCCAACTGGCGGTACTCGTTGACATTTAGCCGAAATTTTAGCAAAATACCGACTTTGTATTCACTGGAGTTCATTACACTTTCGATTTGAAGAGACTGAAAACGAAGAACATCATTTTTGAATAGCATCATTTTGTGGCTATTTGACTTTTTTGCATGTTTGATTTCTTCATCAAGACATTGCGTAGAAATAATCATTTGGTAAGATTTTCATAAACAAGTAGAATTTATTCGAGAATTAAGTCTTCTATGTAAATAAGTAATTTGTACAATAGACTAGCTTAACCTGGTGTGTCTGTCCGTTTTAAACTGTCCGTTTTTAGAGAAGAAATTGTTCTTGATATAA
This sequence comes from Leucophenga varia, assembly GCA_018903435.1. NCBI lineage: Eukaryota > Metazoa > Arthropoda > Insecta > Diptera > Drosophilidae > Leucophenga > Leucophenga varia. The sequence goes on from JAEIFJ010001106.1 coordinate 193,252, forward strand.
GAACGAATGTTCTTGATATGAGAACGATTGTTCTCACACAAGCGATTGCCATACCTTTACCATTCTTGAACAAATAGTGCACGACAAGTTTATGCTGGAAGGTCAATAGAGGGTTGCTTTGAGTTTAAACAAAATTGGCGGTAGATTTGTATGATATATATGCTATATAAGACCCACCTCATCCATGGGTTCTTCTATAAACATGGGCTGCTATTAGAAGTGTTTTTACAGTACGAGTACTTGACACAAGTCGCTTCATAAATGAACCATCGACTTGTCTTGGAGTCTACGGTGTCTCCTTTCATGCGATACAAACTTTTAGACAAACTGAATATACCATTTCACACCATGTGTGACGGGAATAAAAATCAGCAAACGATGATATAATACATATTTTAGAACATATACACATATGTTCTTTATGGATAGTGGGAATAACACGATCTTGTACCAGGACCAATTGTTCTTGATACAAATACAATCCGTTCTTTATATAAGTATGTATAATCCAATTTTGATAGAAGCACAATTTGTTCTCAAATCGAGATAAATTTGTGTTTGTAATTAGAACTCGTACCAAAACATACCGAAATACGTCTATTGAATCTAAACTTATAGCTTTCTGGCTTCAAAGTCTCCATTAGGCCCCCGGTTACAATTTTCCAAAAGCCCGCCTTAGTGCCCCTCTATTCAATGATTTATATGTACATACTCTAAAAATTTCAGCTTTCAATCTTTAACAGCTTGGCCTATAGGCCGATCGCCTGAAATCAGTCAGTCAGACAGGTGTTTCTATGTCCGCTATGGACGTTCCAACCATCCAACAGATGAGTTCCAATCAGGTTTCATTTGAAAGGAAACAATACAAGTATGGGTATATTAAAATACCACTAAAACAATGTATTAGGCGTATTCGGATCATTCATGAAGTCAATTTTATAATTTTCCCATTTTTATATGTTCTTAATTATACGAGCCCAAACATATTGTGGACTCACTGCAAAAAAAAAAAAATTGGCATGTTTTAGTATGGGTGCGCTGCGATAAAAAAAAAAACAAAGAAGTACAGAAATGCAATTGTACAAAAAACAGCAGATGCGAAACGGAAATGAGCCGAAAGAGCAACCGAAACGCCCGTACAACGTAGTAGCACACGCCGGGTATCCACTAGTTAGTTTATGGTTCTTGAACCTGGTTCAATAAAGGTTCAATCGTCGTTCATTCGCTCAGAAATCCAAATTTTTTTTGGAAAATATTCGCTTTTGCGAAAAAACTTAAAAAAAAATTGAAAATACTTTTAAAATAATTTTTTTTTGACATTTATATTTTATTTTTCAAATTTTTTATATATTTTTTTTTTTTGTAGTTCGTTGCATTTGCAAAATGCAATTATTTTTTTCTTTACATAAGTTTTTAAACTATTTCTGCTTTTGACATTAATCTTTTAGGTTTTTGTTTATTTTTTTCTTTGTTACAGATACAGATACAAATACATACATAACTTTTGCACAAATACAACTTGAGTATTTTATAACTCAATTTGAATTTGTTTTTATTTTTTGGTTTTTTACTTTTCTGTTTTGGAATGGTTTTCCCATTTGAGTTTCAGTTTAATGAAATATATCTAAGCTGAATTGATAGTTATTTTGATTTTTTTACAGATAGACTTGAGATATATTTAGTAAATATATTTTATTTTGACTTATAGTTCAAATATAGGATTTAGAAGTTTATTGTGATCTTTGTATTTATTTAGAGATAGTTTTGATTTTGATTTCGATTTGAGTATTTCTTATGGTTTTTTTCTTTGCAAATGCAATTTTCGATTTTTTTGTTTTTAACATTTTTGTGATGTTTTAATTTTTTTTTTTTTTTTTTTGATTTTATCTTTGGTTTTATTTGTTTTTGCTCTCGTTTTTTTTTGTTGTGTTTTTTTTTAGTTTGTATTTTTTTTTGTGTTTCTAGCTTTGAGATAATAAATAATTTTAAATACAAAAAAAAAATTGGTTTTTATTCAATAATATTTTTTGTAGCGAACTATCTAAGTGTAGCTATAAAATATATAAATAATTTTTTTTTTATTTAGATAATAAATAATTTAAATAATTGAAAACAAATTTAATAATACAATAATAATAAAAATAAATAATAATAATAGTATAAATTATTTAATATAACATTTGCAACATTTGCACTCTCGCTCGCTCGCTCTAATGCTATTCTTCTTATTTAACACACGTTCCCTCTCACTCACTCACTCGCTTTTTATTTAAAGTTAGTAATACTCTTTTGCTTTTTATATTTAGATACTTTTTCTGCATTTTTTAGGTTCAAGAGTTTTTATTTTCTTTTTTTATTGTTATTTTGACTAGCGTGCTACTTAATATTGATTAATTTCTTTTGTAAATATTTAATTTTAAAAAATTCTTGGCAATTATTCGAAGAATTTAAAAATTAAATTTTTATTTTTTTGTTGTTTTAGTTTTGTGTGAAAGAGGGAACGCACTACTGCGAGACAGACACAGTGCACAATTCAATTCAATTCAATTCAGTTCAGTGCTGTTGTATACTACAACATTCAGATACACGCACACACACGTAGATACATAAATATTTAATAAATATTATATCAAATAGTTTAAATTATAAAAATTTATAATAAATTAAAAATTAGTTTCGTATAGTAAAATAGTTTTATACATGCGAAATAAATTCAGTCTTTGGTTTTATCACAACATTTGTTTACACGTTCGTTCCTCATCACTTGGCTTTCTTTTTATTTTTTCTTTAACTTTTTGTATTTTTCTTGGGAGGATGTCCAACGTTTTTATTCTTTCTTTCTTTTTGTTTTTTTTTTTTTTTAATACAGAATTTTGGAACTGTAGTTTAAAACTAGCCATGTTCTCGATATAAACTGTTTTGCTTTTTTTTTTTGTATTTGGTTTTTTTATTTAGCTTTTTTTGCTGCGCGATATACTTTTGAAGCGCGTTATGCCATTATTGCTGGAACATTGCAATGATTAACTGCTTCGTTTGTATCGGATGGATCATGTTTTCTGCATATTGCTTACGAAACGCCTAAATCGTGCAGCAAATGTTGTGTAATAACCTCCCCCTGCTCCTCCATAAGTTGCGCTGTTACCGTATTTAAAGATTGAAGACAATCGCAAATACTGTAAAAGCGCAGTAAACGCCTAACGCCAGCCACCAGATAAGATTCTCATAGGCACGATGGCCAAAATTTTTTAGCACCAGAAAGCCAATTGTAACACAATTTCAGCTAACGCACCAGTTAGATGCGCAATATATGAGACCTGTGGACCCTTTGCATGGGTATATCGGTGTCAATGTATTGTACATAGACAGCATAGCCAAGATCACAGGTAACTATAAAGAAAAGAAACAAAAAAATGGTTGATAATTAGTAAACAGTTTAAATATTGCTGCGAAATGTTTAAGATACATTTTTTTTGTTTTTGTATCTATAAGATACTTACCAAATATTATAACCCGATCCAAGCTGCGTTGACGCTGATTTCATGTGCATAATTCAGCGTAACATTGGCTAAATGCGCAGCGAGTAGCGCATAAACGCCACCGCTAGCGCCCACAAGATTCACATTCGAGTCGACAACGCTTGTACCAAGTGGACCGGCAAAGACGCCCGCCAGATAGACAATGCCAATACGTGAAGTACCGTGCATTACTTCCAGTGGTACGCCAAAGAAAAGCTGTATATGATGACATTGAAGCCCAGATGAAACCAGTTCGCATGCAGAAACATGTACGAAAAGAAACGCCAGACCTGTAGACGCCGATCGGGTCTATAGACAAGCACCGAATCGGTGGTATATGACCGCCAAGCTCAAAATTTTGGTTGTCATTGTATAACGGTCGTAGACGAAAATGCCGATCTGTAATGAAAGAGAAGAGAAATGATTAATTAGGATTTTATTTATGTTTTTATATGTTTGCTAAAAATATTTTTGTAGTTCAAATTATTGAAAAATTTATAATGGCACTTCACGCAGTCATTTGTTTTCCTTTTTTTCTTATTTTTTTATTTGACATATGCATATCCTTTGCGCTCCTTTTTTTTTTTTTTTTTTTTTTTTTGCTTTGTGCATTTTAGTTTAGCTTCAGTTTTCTATTTTTTTTTGCTTTTGGCATTTGTTCAAATTCGCTTATACGCCGCGTTGGCTTCCAAAACCAGTCGAGGCGCAGCGAATTGGAAACGCGCCACTCTTTTTCTTTTACTTTTATGCTTTCTCTCTCTATTTTCTTTTTCTACCACATATTCTATTTTCTTATGATTTGTGTTGGTTTTTTGTTGCTGCTTTGAATGTATTTTTTTTGTTTTGTTTTTGGTTTACAATCGATTTTTAGGGCGCCAACGGGCACGTCTCGACGGCGTCAACTTCTTTTGCCTTACTTCATTTTATTACAATTTTTTTTTTTCGTTTTAACACTCCCTTTTGCCGACATTTTGTGGCGACTGCTATATTGATTGAATGTATATGTATGTGTATGTGTGTTTGTTTTTTTTTTATGTAAGTAAAAGAAAACTTCAATTTTATCAAAGTTTTAGTGTTGAAAAGTTTTTCATTTTTTTTGTAGTTTATATAAAGCTTTGATTTTCTTGTTTATTGCAACGCTTTTACTCAATAAATAAATTGAATTTTATATCAAAAAAAGAGTGTACGTGAATTGCAGCGCTACAGCAGCAAAATAAAAAAAGAAGATATTTTATAGATACAAAAGTATCTGCAGCGTCAAAATAAAAGTTTCATACATAAAAAGCGGTAAATATATTTTCAAATGCATTGCTTTTAAGTGAGAGAGTTATTTTGTATTTAAAAAAAAAGTATCTTTTACTTGCAAAAAGTATCTAACAGAAACAAAAAAAAAAAAAAAAAAGTTAAATGACTGCAAAGCTTTATGCTTTATAATTTCTCATTGATACAATTTGCTTTCGTATTTATTGCAATTATAATTATGCAAAATAACTGTTTTACTTGTAAATAGCTAAAGTATCTTACCTCAATTACGGAAATCGCCAATATAAAACCACGGCCAGTGTTTCTCTAGTTCAGCCTTATAGATGCCTTCATCGTCATCATCATGATGTGCATTTTTGTCGCGTTGCTGCTGCTGCTGCCGCTGCTGTTGACGTTGTCACTGTTTGCGGCATAACGCAGACGGCACTCATATAAATATGTTCACCCTGGCGCGTTGATGACGATGTTGACGATGATGATGAAATTGGATAATGTGGATGCATTTATCGTTGTTGTCGCTGCAGTCTGTTGTTGTTATTATTGTCGCTTCGGTTGCGGTTGTTGTTGTTGATGGAATGTCAATGATTGTCGCCTCAATCGATGGCAACAAGCTTTGTCTGTTCCGCTGTCGTCGTCGTCATCGTCGTTGCATCCATGTTGTAAAGCTGCTGCTGTGTGGCTGACACTTTGGCAACTCTCAGTTCCAGTTCCAGCTGCACTTGTGTTTGCTCCAGTCTGTTGCTTCATTGTTCGTAAAAAGTCTTTTTCAAATGAATTCTTCGATCGTTTAAATTCGTCTTTGGGCTCAAATTCAGCTGCAATGAAAAGAAAACACCGGCAGGCATGTAATTAATTATTTTGTTCAATAATAAACAAAAAAAATAAACAGAAATATAAAAAAATTTTTGTTTAAGTAGATAAAAATTTTCGAAATAAATGCATTACAACATTTTCGACATGAAATGAAACTTAATTTTTTGTTTATTTAGAATACCGACTCTTTGGCAGCAAATGTTTCAAAATATTTTTTTTGTTATTTTAAATTTTGCACAACATTTTTATGCATGCTGCATTTATCTTTTTTTTTATAATATTGTATTAGCTGCATACTTAAACGTAAGCATAATTTTCAGAAATGTCTTTTTTTTGTTGTTGCTTTAATGTATTCTAAAGCTATTTGTAAGTGGGTCACGTACAAATATATTTTTTGTATCTTTTTTTTTTTTTTTCGATTACTAGTATCTCTCTCCATTTGCCTTCTTCTATCTAACACCCACAATCAATAAAAATTTTATGTTTCATAAAAATGTTAAAGTATATATTGACCATTTTATCGAAACTGTATACTTTTATGCCGCTACACATACTTCCTGTTATTTTTTTTTTTTTTTCTTTTTCCCTGCTTGCATTTATCGAAATATTCCGCTACCGTTTGCTCTTGCAGATCGGCCCTTTTTTACTAAAATAAGCGCTACTCTTAGTTTTTATTAGGAGACTCACTATAATAACAAAGTTAGAGAGAGAGAGAGAGAGAGAGAGAGAGTGAGAAGGGGAAAGAGGAGTGCTTCTTGTTCTTTATTATAAAGTGTAGCAGTGAAGTTTGTATGCAGTAGCTGTAGAGCAATTATTGTAATTTTACTACAACAACAACACAAACAAAGTAGAAGAAGCAGGCATAAAGAGTTTTTCAAATTCAACATAATTTGTGTGCCATTTGTGTGCCGCTTAAGCTGCTTTTAATTTAATTTATGCAACGTAATTTAGTAAATAACAAAATTATTGTAATTTTCTATTTTTTAAATAATACACCGCAATTATTTAATTTTTTTTTTTTTCCATAATATTTTAATGCAGAAGAAGAAGCAGAAAAAAATTGAAAATTATGTTAATCAGCATTCGCTCAAATTTTACACTACGAAGATGCATTAGTATCTTTATTTTTTTTTTTTTTTTTTTTTGTAAATAGTTGTTTACGCGTATAGGAAATCTTTGCACAAAAAAAAAAAAAAAAAGATACAAAAATTAAAATATGAAAAGATGTTTTATTGTGTCACTTTTGACGCTTAAATTGGTTTAAATGTAACATTAGAGTCAAACAATTAAGAAATGAGAAATTGTTGAAAAAAAACTTTCAAGAAGAGCAAAGAATTATTTATTTATTTATTTTTATAATTTTTTTCAAAGAGAAAAGTTGAAAAAAATTAAAAATAATAAAAAAATTAATGAATAAAATTTGTGTTCGCTTTCAAAAAATATATTATACCATTAATTTTTATTTAATATTTTAATTAAGCAAACGAATAATTTGTGTGCAAATAAAATAAAAAAAATAATTTTTTTTTATTTGATTTTAGTGTTTGTTGTAAAAAAAAAAAAGCAGCATGAATCTTTAGGTTAAGAATGTGAGATTTTAGTAATTTTTTGTGAATATTTGTGTAAAATACGAAAAAAAAAAAATTATTTCCTGGCTAAAAAAAATTTGCACCTGTGCATAAGAGTTTTCGAGCGAAATATCTACAATATAGGAAATTGGTCTTAATGTCAGTGATGGAAGTTTATTGATCAAGAAGCAATATTAAGAAAAATCGTAATAATTTTTATTTTATGAAAAACGTTTAAAATAAAAGAGAAATTTTGATAAATTTAAAAAAGTTTAATTATAAAATTTTAAATTTTTTCATTCTAATTTTATTTTTTTCATTTTCAATTTAAATAAATTATAGAAAATTTATCGATTGCTCTAAATGTTTGTTACTTCCATCACTAATTTTATTTATTTATTTTTTGTTTTTGTTGTTTTTTTGTATTTTCTTATTTTTCAATTTTGCACGAAATTCGTTTGTTTCCGCCGCCCCCGCATTTGCACTTATTAATCAATTAAATGCAGAGATAAAAAAATAATATTTTTATTTCGTATAATTAAAACATTTAAATTTCGCAAGTTTTTGCTTTTGTTGTTGTTGTTTTTGTTGTTATTAATGCACCAAATAATCAGACAGCATGAAATATGCAGCAAGACGCTAAAAAAAGACATTGCGTGTTGCACGGTTTTTTTTTTCCTTGTTTATATATTTCTTTGATTTCTTCATTTTATAAAATAATTTAAACAATTTTCAAAAAAAATTAATAAATAATTAATTAATTAAAGTAAAAATAAAAAAATTAAGTGTCAAAGTGCAAACGCGATAAAAAAAAAGAAGTAAAGAAAAACAAAAATTAGATGCACGTACGCAAAATGCAATTACTAAACTTAAAACAACAACAACAAAAATAAGAAAAAGAATATTAATTCATAAATAATAACAACAATAAAGGCAACAATGCAACTGTGAAATAATTGAGTAGAAATATGCTTCCAAAATGATTAAAAAGACACAAATGAATGAGTTGTATAAAGTGAGTAAGCAAAACATATGAATGAATGAATGAATGAAAGAATGAATGAATGAAAGGAAACGGTGCACATAAAGAACAGTTTTAAGCAGACACACACACATACATAGGCACTTATAAAACTCATTGTCTGTCTGTCTGTATGTATGCCAGTGCGTTGCATGGCAAGTGAAGCGGTGCAGTGCGGTGCATGTTTATGTATATTTGTGCTTTACATTTATTTTGTTGTTTTTGTTCTTTTTTTTTTTTGTTTCACATTTGCATATTTTCCGCTATCTTAACAACTTTAGTCTCCTTCACACTCACTCATTCACTTTACTGACTTGTCTATTTGTTTAATATAAACTCTTGCCTTTCCTTTTTTTTTAATAACATATTTGTGGTGGCTACTATGCTTTTGCTACCCCTAGGGAGAGAGTGAGTGAGAGCGAGCAAAAAAAAAAAAACAACAAAGGTAAAAACGCATTAAAGTTGAACAAACTCATTATGTCGGCATTTAAATTGTTGTTGTTTTTTGCTCTTTCGTTTTTTTTTGCGTTATTGTTGTTGTTTTTTTTTTTTTCTTGTTGTATTTAAATACTGATCACTTGTCGCAAAATGCGATTTTCTAATGTTTCATTTTCTTTTTGCACACTTTTTGCATTAATAACACATTAAAAAAGCAAAAAAAAAAAAAAAACAAACAAGCGCAAAAAAGCAAAAGCAAAAGCAAAAAAATTGTTTTTGCACTTATTTGAAAATAAATCATTAATCTTAAAATATCTTCTAAACGCTGCGCTGCTGCTTACCTTTATTATTTGTGTTTGTTTTTTTTTTCTCTTTCGTTTTAATTTTTATATCCAATAAAATTGTTGAAGTTTTGCAGTTTAATCCAAATCCAATTTGAATAATTTTTTTTATAATTTTTCAAGTAGTGAAATTTTTTTCTTTCAAAATTTTCTACTTTTTCACTTGAATTTTTTTATTTTGTTTTGTAGCTTTTTGTTGTTGTTTTTACTGCTACTTTTTTTTTTTTTTTTGCACTTAATTTTTCTTGGCATAAAATATCAAATATTTTGTTATTGTTGTATTTGATTTGATTTTGTTGTTGTATTTTAGTTGAGGTTCGTTGTTTGTTGCTTTTGCTTTTGTATCTAAGCTGAACACTTTTTTTTCACTTTAGATTTTTTATTGCATTTAATAATTTTAATTTTTATTTTGATTTGCATAAAATTCATTTTGAGCTTAAGAACACAATATTTTAATTTATTTTTTTTATTTAGCTGTGTTTTGTGCTTTTGATGTTGTCGAATTTTTTTAATATTTCATTTATTTCACCAAAAAACACTTTTCGTTTTTACACAAAAAAATTCTTTTTTTTTTTTTTTTGAAAACTCTTTGCATTTCTTTTATTTTAAAATAATTTTTTATATTTTCTTGCTGTTGTGCGTTTAGTGCTAGTCGACGTCGTTGTTGTTGTTGTGTTGTTATTTATAATAATCCAAATATGCTTTGATACGTTTTAACGAAATAAAGTATCTCCAATTCGTTTGCCGCGATACATTCATTTACCACTCACTAAAATACATCCTCACACGTTCGCGTCTCGCACGTTTTTGAAATTCACTAACGTTCGAATTTTGGTTTTGTTTCGCGCATGAAATGGTTCGATGTTGCAGCGCCGTTCGATTCGAACATTTAGTTTTGTTCGAGATACATTTGTATCTTGCTGTTACATTTGTATCTCTTTTACCTTTGTTTGAGATTGAAGCGTATAAGAGTTCGATAAAAACAAGTTTGTCCCAACTGGTTTTTCACACTTTGAGTTATTTAAATTCTTTGTTGCACTTTGCTTTACATTTCGTCTGTGACCTGCAAGGAAGACGGATGTATGTGGTGTATCTATGAAAAATAAAATTCGTTTAGATAGAATTAATGTTTGAGAATTAGTTTCGTTTTTTTCTATAAAAATTAATATGCTTTATGCTGCACATTTTTCTTTTACTGTAAAAAATATTTTTCATGGCTTATGTTAGGAAGCCCACAAATTTCCTCAGATATATTTTCGTATAAGAAAAAATTGAAAAATATTGTAATATTGTTTTTTTTTTATTTGAGAAAAGAAAATAAAAATTGTATAAATTAAAAAGATTTATGAATATCTATATTAAAACTATCTTATTTGACTGAAAACATTTATGTATACATATATATTTATTACATATAGCTATATTTCAATATTGAACTAAACTTTTACTTGTAAACGTAACATACTGTTTCATGCAAGAAGTTTGTAACAGAGAAAACGACAACTTAAATTAGGACATATCGATTTGTAATTTTTTTGTGGAGATTGACTTACTAGAGCCATGAATGAAAAATATTCCAATTGTATTTAGGACTACTTTTTCATAACTTATCAGCATTTAAATTTAACAAGCGTTGAAATTGTTTTAGCATATTGAATATATCGATTAACAGCTAAAATTTCGGATTGCCAATTTTGTTAATGGTAAATAATCCTAAACAACATTAGGCAAAATTTTCAGTTTCGTCTTCATTTGAAGCTTCCAAAACTATAAAAATTTAAATACTACCTGTTGGTTCTAGAGATAATGTACAGTAAAATTTTCTGGTTTTAACTTTAAAGCCAAAAAAAGTTGGAAGAGCTGGTATGATGGGCTTGGCAAATGGGTTGCTTTATTTGAAATTTGCGGAAGACTCCGAAAATCTGGACTTAATGACAAAAAACTAATTTTTTTCTACTTTTTTTACTTATATAACAATAACGCAGTCAACTACGAACCAGTTCTGGAAAGAAAAACAAGGAAAAACGTCAACTTCGGTGGAACCGAAGCTGAAATACCCGTTACACAACACTTTTAATAGTTTATGTGTTTACCAGGGGCTTAGAATAATTTCACGATTGAATTTGTCAAATTTGTATGGAGGCTTTATGTTTTCTTAGCCTGATCCTTACCATATCGGGATAGTGTTCATTTAGGTGGACATTGAAATTGCTCTACTAAATTGAATTGAATTCATTCAGAAATAATAAATGTTTTCACAAAAACTTGAAAATGGGCGGAAAGTTTGTATGGGGGTACACCTAAAAATGGGCGTGGCACCTTGGATTTGACATTGGTTGACATAAAGTGTTCTTACCCTATTTGGATTAAATATATTCATAAATAATACGTATTTTCATACAAAAAAACTGAAATAATTGGTAACTTTGTATGGGGCTATATCTAAAAATGGGCGTGGCAACATTCTTTTTGATATTTGATCCCATTAGAAGTGTTTTAACCCCAAATTATAGTTAAATAATAACTATTTTCATACAAAAAGAGTGGTTAGTTTGTATAGGGGCTATATGTAAAAATGGGCGTGGCACCATGGTTCTGACATACAAACTAACTAGGCGCACAAAAAGTTAAGTTTCAAATTTCAGCTCAATATCTTCAAAACTTTCCGAGATAAACGCAGTGCAACACACAGGCGGACAGACAGACAGATGGACATGGCTAAATCGATTTGTTTATTCGAGCTGATCAATAATATATATACTTTATGGGGTCTCCGAAGACCCCATTCATGCGTTACAAACTTTGCGACAAACTGATAATACCCTTGACACTATCTTAGGCGGATATAAAAAGCAAAAAAATATGTTTGCTTTGAAAATACACATAAATAGGATCTAAAATGAATAATATGATATATGTAGTTATACTCGTCGATAGGTATTAATTTTTCTAAACCTGGTCAAAAAATAAATTTCGATTCGTAGTTCTCGAGTTATGGCCACTTAAGTGAAAGAGGAGAAAAAAAAAGTTTTTCAGATTTTTTAGTTCAGATTTTGGGAGTGTTTCACAAATTCCAAGTATGCAGATTTTGTTTAGTCCACCAGACCTACAATCCCTATTATATAATAAAACTTCCCATTTATTTCAATGTTTTTGTTTTGGGAAATAAAATTGAAACTCGAAAATTTGAAATTTCTCGATAAAACAACCAGGTTGGACTTCAATTTTTAAGTTTTGTAAGCTTGATATTTGTCGATATTTTCATCAAATCAAATGGTACAAATGCCTTGTGTTGGGAGTCTTGTCCATTTCAATAATACTTTAAACAAATCTATAAGTCTATAAGTGATAAGGATTTCAATAATCAATGCACTTTTCTCAAAAAAAATTTCCGATTTTATTTACAAATGAGTTGTTGAAAATCAAATACCTCAAAAGTTATATTTTAAAACATTTAATTAAAATTATTTACTAGGTACTAGGATTTTTTAATTTAAACGTAGATAAACATATATAAATAAGTCTTAGTTCAATCGTCTAATGCAATACATTTTTATTTTTATATGATATTTTCTAATTGTTTAAATAAATAAATAACAAGCAGAAACGTTAACTTCTGGTAGCACCGAAGCTCAAATACCTGCCACACGAAACTTTAATCATTTTTTTGAAAAAATGAAAAAAAAATGGAAGGTGAGTTTGTATGGGGTCTATATGTTTTAGTTTCCCGATCCTTGTCATATCGGTAGCATACTCATAGCATAACAGTAAAAATGATTTTACCCAGATTGGATTGAATATATCCAAAGATGAGAACTATTTTCATACAAAGTCTGAAAAATGGGCGCTTGGTTTGTATGGGGGCCATATCAAAAAATTGGCGTGGCACCTTTCTTTTTGAAATTGGATGTCATTAGAAGTGCTTTTACCCATATTTGTGTAAATACATTTACAAATAATAACAATACAAAAAAAATCGGAAAAATGGTAGGTTTGTATGGGGGCTACATCTCAAAATAGGCGTGACATCTTTCTTCCGATATTGGATGGATGGATATTGGATTAGAAGTGTCTTTAGCCGATTTGTAGTAGTACACTCATAAATAATAACTATTTTCATAGAAAAAAATCTAAAAAAATGGTAAGTTTGTATGGGGGCTATATCTACAAATGGGCGTGGCACCTTGGTTCTGACATACAAACTGTCTAGGAGCACAAAAACTTAAGTTTAAAGTTTCAGGTCAGTATCTTTAAAACTTTCCGAGAAAAACGCATTGCAACAGACAGACGGACAAACAGACGGACAGACAGACGGACATGGCTAAATCGATTTGTCTCGTCGAACTGATCAATAATATATACTTATATGGGGTCTCCGATGCCTCCTTTAATGCTTTACAAACTTTCCGACAAACTGATAATACCCTTCACACTATATCTGGCGCGTATAAAAAAATGATGTAATATGATAAATATTCATTTTGTTGGATTACAAAAAAAGCAACCATATTACTAATAAAAAAATTTGAGTATTCGAAATGTAAAAATATGTTTAATTCATAACGTATTTAATTTACACTAAGCCTTATGTATCTACGTTCGAAAATGTAATTTTCTCAAAATAAAACAAGAAAATGAAATAAATACTTTATTGAATTGAAGAGAATTGCTTAATTTATTGAAATCGAATACATCTAGTTCATTCATTATTTATTTCTGTATCAATTTAGTTACTATTTAAATATTGAATAGAAGCAAAAAGTTTATTGAAATGCAGAGAAATAATATTTCTAGAATGTGAAACAGAGATATCAGGATAAATATATGTAAATTCTAAAATGTATCTCATGCACTGCAAATGTATCTGAGTGCACTAGCCGAGTATAAATGGATGTCACTATCACTACTCAAACGTAATATTGAAGCTGCTTTATGAGTGTAGATACATATATATCAATAAAAGATGTCAAAGGCAACCAAATGAAAAAGAAAAAAAAAATAAGTATTGAAATAAAAGAAATATATAAAAATATCTTTTTAGAAACTATATGAAATGTTTCATTTGAAGAAGATGCGCGTGACACTCGATTCAAGTAAAAGAAAATGGAGTAAAAAAGCAAATTTTACGCGTAGTAAAGGATACGCCAAGACAGCAGGTGAGCCTCATTAAATAAAAGCGAATGCAATACAATAAATAAAAGAAAAGAAATACGCTTTTATAGATAGACAAATGTCAAAGCATTTCAAATAGAATTTCACAAAGAAGTACTTGCAAATGTAATGAAAAGAAGCTCAAGATGTACAATAAGTAAATATTTAAGTTCAACAAAAATGGGTGTATGCAAAAAGTTTTCTGGAACTGAGAAGAAATTTGCGCAAAGTAGACTGTGCTGCAAAACCCCACAAACTAAAAGGTAAATAATTCCAGCGAAAAAAAATAAACTAAGATAAAACAGAGAAAGGATATAGAATTTCATTTCTTTCATTTTAGATAAGAATCAGTAACAAAAATAAATATTTATAACAATTTTAATATTTATAAACAAACAAACGGCTTAAAATCAACATAAACATAAATATGCAACCAGAAGCGATTAGGGAGAAATGCAAACGCATTATTTGAAAAGCGAAAGTGTTGCACAAAAGCAATGCAAGGATTGCTCCTGTATAGATTTGAGACAAGACAATGAAATACGAAGACGAAGATGCAGCCAAGAGTTGCGAGTCATCATCATTTGTTATGCATGCTACAGCGGCGAAGGTGAAAGAACCACAGCCAATGATGGAGACGACGTGTTTTGCATGATAAGCCGGGAATTTACACAGATTTTATAGATAAATATGCACCACAGGATAAAAACGTTAAGAAGAATAACAATAACAACGTTAAGCGATGTATGCGGTTGCAGGATATGCGAGAGTCTATTTTTTTCTCTCCAAGTTTTGATCTTGAATGTTTAACTCATTCGTACACTTAAAAAAATTTATGCTTTTTTGAAGTACATATTCGACGATTTGAATGATGTTCTGGTTCCATTCAAAGCGGATCGTTGTGATGCTCTTTGCAAACTATGTGATACATCCGTGATATGGGTACTTGTGACTATTTTAAGCTTGCTAAAGTGGTCTATCTGAATGAGAAGAGACTCCCTAATTGTCTTTGAACAGAAATAACGAACTAAAAGGAGTAAAAGTGCAGCGCTATCAAAATGCTTGTTACGTATTTTCCATCTTTGAAATGAAACATATAGAAGGGTTGGAAAAAAATCACTTTTGGTGATTTTTCACTGTGACTTAGAAAATACAATATCGCACTGCGACTGAAAGTAGTGATTTGCGATTTTCTTGTTCCTCAGTGAACATGCTCAGTTATCAGCGATTTCGGGTATCGCTTTTCGCGAACAGTCAAATTGTTCATTTGTCAGTGATTTGTGCGTTTATTATTCTTCGCGAATTGTTAATATTCGCTTGAACACCGAAACCGAACACCTGTACAAACTAGTGGGCACATTTGCCAGACATTTGATTCGTCAAAAAATACAATTCACTGAAAACGATGTGACGTGTGAAGGCAGAATGCAAAATGTTTCCAAATAAACCGGCAATTGCAAAGAAAGCAATCAAGAACATAATTGTTTTTCGCAAATATTTTGTGTGCAATTTTAATTTTAACAAAAACGAATGAATTAAGACAAAGTCGGTTTGTTGTATTGGTGTAGCGAAGCAGTTCAGTTAGCGGCGATTTTATGTATACATTCGCAAACAGTGAATCTGTACCGTAATCGCGGATTGCTTTTTTCGCAAACTGCGATTTTATTGCCGTTTGCAGACACTGCGAATTTTAAGCCACAGTCGCTAAAGACACTGCGACTCAAAAATCGTCCTTTTTGCCAAAACTAACACCAAGTGTAAAGAGCTCGCTGAGATGAGTCGATCTAGCCATCCGTCTGCCCGTCGGTCTGTTTATTTCAACGCGATTCACTCGAAGAGTACTGGAGATAATTATCTGAAATTCGAAACTAAAGCTTTTCTCAGCAACGACTAAGCCAAGTTTGAAATGAAAGCAAAACGCCCAGGTTTAGGTATAACCGCCATACAAACTTAGCGCACATTTTCGAAATTTTAGTTTTTATAAATGTAGTGGGCAAAAGTAAGGAGAATTTTCAATTTAAACTTCGCGGGCTAGTTCTTTTTTTTCTTGAGTTGGCAGGACTGTTAATAATATCTGGGCCAAATTTTATGTCAATATCATTATCAGTAATATTGTATATTTACGCTTGAGTTTACCAAACGACCAAGAGTGCATTTATCGAATTTTACAATGTCTGATTTAATTGAGCAGAGAAGTGTCATCAAAATTTTGTTTTCTGAATGGAATAAATGGATTGAAAATGTTAAAGAAGACTTACGGGGACCGAACTCTACTCTCTACGGGGACCGAAAACTACTTTGAAAGGGATGAAATTGATTACAAGATCAATTAACGATTTTTAGTTGACATTTTGGGTCAATTTGTGCGAATCAAAAAAATGTGTTCAAGCGTATAGCAGGAACGTAATCCTTCGGATATTCTTTGAACGTTTTCCCTTAAGGAGCCATAGATCAGGAGTCAAATCTAAGCTTCCTCATTTCCTTTTGAAAATTATTTTTTAAATTTGTACTATTTTCTAGCTAAAAACACATCTATTGTCAATCCATGTATAAACTACTGATCGATGTATAGTCCATCGTTATGGAGCTTTCGTTCATTTTTAAAAATAATTAAATGAAATGCTACAACAAATGGATATGATAAAGGTGTACATTTGCCATAAAAAGTCCATTGAACTTTTTTACGTTTTTTAAGATAATCGTTCAATTTGTACTATTAAAAGTGAGTTGAAAAATTATTCTCGCCCAAAATATGGAAACTCATGAAGTATATCGAGCGGTGATTTTGGACGATTTTCGATGTGGATTGTCGAGACAAGAGTACATCGATTAACCTACTTCGACTTTTTGCGAAAAGGCACCACACTTAGCCACTGTGAAACGCTGGAACAACGAGTTTCAGCGGCGCCGTCGATCGTTGCAGAATAAATTCTGAAAAGGTCGTCCAAAATGGGTTTTTGTGCCAGAAACAATTCGATTTTGTGCGTAAATTGATAATGCAAGATCGTCTTGTGACATTACTCGTAATTAAGTTACCATTGGACATCAATGAGACATAAGCATACTTTCGATATTGTTTGAACATTAGTCGGTCAAGAATGTTTGAACAGTTTTTGTCTGCCCTATACAGGACCAATAAAGTGCTTCAAAAACGAATGGAGAAGTTTTTTGACTTTCAATTATAATATTTAGTACTACGCGATGGTACTTTGTTTAGTTTGGACAGTGGTATTCTGATTGAGAGATCAAATATTGACCTAGCAAGAGGAAAACCTACAATTTCCTAAAAAAAAAAATAGTTACATACAAAAAATTTCCCAGGGTATTCCAACCAGTTGTCAATAAAAACGTGTGTATCGTATACAATAATTTATACTAGAATCTGTAAATGATTTTTGTGTTGGAAGCGCTTTTGAACACCAGGCTGGTTGAAAAATGGGTAATATTTGGCTACGCATCATGGTTTTTATAATAGTTTACGAAAGTCTATGGTGAATTTAAGTTTCACGTTTGGTGGCTGTGTCTTTTAAAGTCACCGAGATAATCGGTTTCTTACAGTATATACTGGAATAGACAGACAGGCATGTAGACGGAGATACAAACATATGATTTGCTTAATCGTAGATCTATTTCCACGTAGGTTTCGCTGACTAGTACGTCTGTAGCGCCTGTTCCAAAAAGAATTATTAAAAAATCAAACAATTATATCAAATTCCCATATTGAATAACGAGTTAAGAATGTAAGACTTTTTAAAAATTTTAGAAGCTTTTTTTTTATCAAAGCACAGAATTAAAGCAAAGAATCCAACGAGGTAGACCTAAGGTAAAATTCAACTCTCCATAAGTTCAAAAATCACGAAAAACTCACCTTTATTATTAATTCTACTCTCTTTTTGACGATTTTGTTGTTAGAGTCACTCAGAAGTCAAAATTTCAACTTTTGCAAGAGTAACCAGATTTTTGTATTTCGTAAATTATTTCTTACAGCTTACTTGAATTAAGAAAAAAAGTTTTTTCTGACATATTTACCGGTAACGACTGTATTGAAGCAAATTGGTGCTTTCCAATACATTCGAACTAGTGACCCTGTAGAACAGAGTATTTCGTAGGGTTTCCAATAGGATAAAAAAATATTGTTAAGACTAAAATCATCAGAAAACTGACACGATCGCAAACTACTCTCACTGGTCACTGGCAAAGCGGTACAAACGGCAGACAGTTTCAAAGCTTCCAATCAGAAAAGCTGATGGTACATGGGCCATATCTCCGCAAGAATGTGCTGAAACATTTGAGGAACTGAGAATCTGAACACCAGCTATTTGATATGAACTCTGCTGAAACTAAAATGGAAATATAGTCTATGCTTGGCAGCCCTGGACAACTTAACCGTCCAGTCTGTCCCATTGCAGATGAGGAAGTTCAATCGCACAAAAAGTCTCCAAACCAAAAACGCCCTGGTGAAGACGGGCTGGATAAAAGTCATGCCAGCCAAAGCTGTACTATATGTACAACTTGCTTTCAGCTTGTTGACAAGAGTATTGGGGCTTGACACGGTTAAGGAACGGAAACAACCTTTTCAGTTGGGATTTCGAAAAGCCCATAGAACTCCAGAGCAATTGAATAGAATGGTTAATTTCATAAAAACAAAAACAAATTATCCTTTAAAAAGGTTAATATTTATAAGGTAATTATCGAAGCAACCTGTAGATATGGAATCCAGGTATATGGCATTGCAGCCAAATCCCATCTTAACAAAATAGGAGTACATCAGGCAAAATTTAAGAATTTCGAATGCCCTATGGTTCATGCAAACTTCTGATTTGGAAAAGAATCAAAATGTTCCCAAAACTGGGGATAAATAAATCGTAAGGTTCAATGGAGTGCTTGAGAAACAAACTCAGTTAGCTTGCTAGGCGCCTTTAAAAGCGTCGCAGAAAAATAGAAGCTGATGTAAACAGGCGGCTCCAGAAGTTACATTCTCAAGACCTTGTCAGGAGAGTAATTTAAACAGAATCTGGCTTCAAGAACGTAATTGTAAATTATATTGTAAATATTGGATTATTCCTTTAAAATTAAATTAAGTTTCATACAAGTAATAGTATTATTAAAATAAAGAAATAAAATCTCAGGTTAAGTCCTTAGTAACATACATTATTGCATTGTACTATATTTTCAAACCAAAACTTAAAAAATGGGATAAATTTACACCAAACATTTATTTTGATCCTACCCATTATGTGATATTTCGTTGGGACTATCATAGGCATAATGTGTGTTAAACTTAGAGTACCAATAATAAAAAACAAAGACACTTTTATGGAAAATCCCAAAATGTTGGCGTAGATTTTTTGGTGTAGATTAAAATGGGGCTTAGAAGAGTAGCTCTATCTCTAATAGTCTCCAAAATAATCGTGTTCATACGGCAGACAGCATGACAGACGGACATACGTTCCGACGGACGGACAGACATAGCTGGATCAACACTCCTATCAAAGCTGATTAAGAATATATATACTTTATAAGGTCTACCGTGCGCCCTTTTGCCTGTTACATACATTTGCACAAACCTAATATACCCATTTACCCCTTGGGAACATGGTGTAAAAAAAATACGTGCTTCAAAAAAAAAAAAAAAAAAAAAAAAGATAATCTAATAAATATAATCTTCTGTCACAGTGTTTGTAACCAAACTCCTTGAAACAGTTTGACCGATTCTTATGAAATTTTGTGTGTATTAAAAAGGTCTGAGAATCGGACGTTAACTCTTTTTATACCCCTAAGTGTGGTAGTGACCATGGCTCACATAGAATCGATACAGAATTTCATCGAGTTTTTACAATTATTTAAAATTATAAAGCTTTTTTTTTTTTTGTAAATTAAATTAAATTATTTTTAATATGCTAAAAAGGGAGATTGTATGGGATTTACTAAGCGTATTACAATAATAAATATTTAGCTAAAAACTGAAACTATTTTGATCTGTCCAAACTTAACCTAAGTACAGAGTATAGAGTCTTAGCTTATAAATTTAATTATATTCTGACAACAACAATTATCGAATATGGCAATTATAACCAGCTTCAACAGCAGAGATTAGATGGACCACAAACCCAAAATGTAATATCTCGAGACTAACGTGGCCAGAGTATAGCACCAAGCGAACAGCCCAGCTCATGCGCCACAATCGACAGACCCTGTCCGTGATGGTGGGCGCTCTCAGGGTACATTGCCTAGTGGGTAGACACGCCGTCCGACTAGGGGTAACCTCAAATGACTTCTGCAGAAGCTGTAGAAACGAGGAAGAGGAGGAGACAGTAGAACATTTTTCTCTGCCACTGCCCAGCCCTTGGAAGAATAAGGTTTACCGAACTGGGTAGGCCGTTTCTTAATAGCCTGGCGGAGATTGCATCAGTCAAGATTGGTGCAGTAGCCGCCTTCATAAGGAAATCGAGCTGGTTCGAGTAGGAGGATAATAGAGATCATATGGTATCACAATGGGCCTTTTCTGGCCTAGGTGACGTCGCGAGAATTCGTGGCGGCCATTCAACCTAACCTAACCAGCTTCAACACTTTCAAGATTTTCCAAAGAATATTTCTCACGAACACACCCAATGTAGACTTTCTAAAGACACACAGGTCTGTCTCATATATATAGAAGAGTTATATCTAATATACATATTCGATTTCAATACGATTATTAGGCCGATCCACACTTTCTCCTCTCCTTCTTACCCCTTTATGTGGCAAGGCATAGACAAGTTTTTGCCAAAAATTCGGATCATCATAATTAATGTATGTGTTTAGACATAAATAAGCTTTCAGCTCATGGTCAATTTTTTCAAAGAAGGTAACTTTCTTATACATAACAACAATTAATCGACGTCGTTTCTCCTTCATTGCAGCTTGGTACGCTAAACGAAATTCCATTTGACCCCAATCTGAATTCATAAAATTCGGCGATAATATAATAAGAACACGCTTGGAGGCATACACGGTTTTAGCTATCTGATCAGGTATACAGCCGCCTGCTATCCAATTACGATCATGAAAACAAACTTTGAATGCATATGGTCCTTGCTCCAGTTGCTTAAGCAAATCCGGTATAATTTCTTCGTCTTTGGTCGAATATGATAGAAAAACGTCGAATTTTTTTATCTTTGTCTAAATCTTCCTCTGAAATGCAGCCTAGACACCAATTATGTTCGTACATCCACATCAAAATCGATTTTCTGAAGATGTAACAAAGAAGAATAATGAGTAAGATCACTACGGCACATGATAATAATATTGTTGTCGTTGAAGCTTCTTCACAAAATTCATTGAAGTCGTATTCTATAAAACGTTTTGGAAATTTCGCATCAGCGCATTTTATATTGTGTCGGTCTTCGACAATTATTGTAGCATTCGTTTTTACAAAGTTATAAAATTCTTTTATACTGCAGTCACAACGCCAACGATTTCCAGAGAGTCTTAGTTTTAAATATTCTATTTTCGTTTCGAAGAAATCCAACACTTGCTTTGATAGTTGTGTTAGACTATTGTTGCTTAGATCAATGAATTTGATACTTGACGGTAACTGAGCTATGTTTATTTCTTCAATTCGATTACCACTAGTGTTAATTCTGCTGATATTATGATAACCATTTAACGAAGATCCAGTTGGTAGGCTTTTGATGTTATTATTTTCAATATTTAAAAAAACTTTTCCATTTATGGGATTAAAAAATTTAAAAATTTAGTAATACTTTCCAATTGTTGTGATTGTTGCAATCGACTTCAAAAGTCCATCCATCTTTATTTATCCAACATTCGCATTTTCTTTGGGCAATATTTTTCAGTCAACTTGTTTCCGTTAACAAAATCACATTTTGGTCCACTATTACATGCAAAAACTACATCATTATTTTCATCTTCTAATTTAAGATATGACACATCGAATTTTTTTAAAGGCATTCGATTAAAATCAAATAATTTAACAAAGACCGATTTTCCTGGTACTTCAAAAACAAATATTTCCCGATCCTTGTCATATCGGTAGTTCATTCAAAGGATGACAGTAGGAGTGATTTTACCCAGATTCATAAAAAAGAACTATTTTCTTACAAAAATGGGCGGTATATTTGTATGCGGACTATACCTATAAATGGGCGTGGCATCTTGGTATTGATATTGGATGACATAGGAAGTGTTTTTTATCAATTCGTAGCAAATACATTCCTAAAAATAACTATTTTCATAAAAAAAATCGAAACAAGGAAAAACGTTAACTTCGGTGGAACCGAAGCATAAATACCCGCCACATGAATCTTTGGCTTATATACATTTAAAACTATATAGACGAAAATAATTAATTTTTCATACAATAGTTCAAAAATAATCGGTGAGTTTGTATGGGCTATATATAAAAGTGGGCGTGGCCTCTTGGTTTTGGAATTGGATGATATAAGAAGTGTTTTTACCCAATTTGGAGTAAATAAATTCATAAATAATACCAATTTTTATTCAAAAATTGGAAAATTTTTTGGTAAATTTGTATGGGGACTATACCTAAGAATGGGCGTGGCACCTTGGTTTCGACTTTGGATGACAATAGAAGAGTTTTTACCCAATTTGGAGTGAATACATGCATAAATAATACATATTTTCATACAAAAATTTAGAAATTTTCGGTAAGTTTGTATGGGGGCTACACCTAAAAATGGGCGTGGAAACTTGATTTTAACATACAAAGTATATTCGGAGTAATATCTATATATCTTCATCGAAAAAATGCGTAGAAGTAAACAGACAGACAGACAGACGGACAGACAGACAGACGGACATGGCTAAATCGATTAGTCTCATCGAGCTGATCAAGAATATATATACTTTATGGGGTCTACGACGTCTCCTTCAATGCGTTACAAACTTTCCGACAAACTGAATATACCCTTCACACTATGTGTGGCGGGTATAAAAAAGTGGAAAGTTCGTATGGGGGCTATACCCGGAAATTGGCGTGGCACCTTGATTTTAACATTAGATGACTTAAGAAGTGTTTTCACCTTATTTGAAGTGAATTCATTTATAAATAAATACTATTTTCATATAAAAACTTTAAAAAAAGCTGTAAGTTTGTATGGGGGCTGTAAAATTGTAGCGTGGCACCTTGGTTTTAATATACAAAGTAGTCGTTCCCGAGAAAACCTTAAGTTTCAATATTCAGCTCAATATCTTAATATCTTCACCGAAAAAAATGCGAAGAAATAAACAGTCAGACAGACGGACAGGCAGACAGACAGACGGACATGGCTAGATCGATTCGTCTCGTCGAGCTGATCAATAATATATATATTTATGGGGTCTCCAATGTCTCCTTTAATGCGTTACAAACTTTCCGACAACTGAATATACCCGGAAATGTGTGGCGTGGCACCTTGATATTTAACTGTAGTCCAATTGTAATAAATAATTACATGACAGTTCCAGTTTTCTTAATTTTGTTGTTGTTTCAAAAATGTTTGTTGGCAAGTTTTCAAGTTTGTTATAACTCAAATTCAGTTCGGTTAATTTAGTATTATAAATAAACAAATCTGCATGTAATTTGGTTAATTGATTTCCATTTAACAATAAAATTTTTAAATTAATGTTATCATGGAAAAATGTTTCTGGTATTTCGTGTAAAAAAATATTACGACATATTTTTAAATCAGTCAAATTATTTAACCCTTTTAACAGTTTCAATGGAAGAGTTTCAATACAACTATTTAAGGTTACATTTGTTAACTGCTTTAATTTCTCAAATGTGGTTAAATTGTGATAGTTCAAAAATGCTTCAAAATTATCTTCAACGTTTAAACCTTCAATCTCCAAGACATTTAGTGTTTTTAAATTTACAATAATTAATTCTCTCATATCAAAAGTTGTATTCTTTTCAAATCGAAATTTGAGTTTTTTAAGCTTTGATAAATATTTAAAAATGTTTCCTTTAATCGAACTATTGCTTTTTAGCCATAAAGACGTTGCCGTATAATTTTCATAAGATTGTAATTCACCATAAAATTCATGGTGAATTTCTAAATAAAAATACTCCGTTTCTTTTAGTTTGTTTACATCGTGTTCACCAATTTTAAAATCATCAAAATTGTGCGAAACTGCATATAAATCTGCTGCGTTAAATCCGAATGTTGTCATAATTTCATTACTGTTCATTATAGTTGCACATCCCGAAATTTGAAAATACTTAAGTTTTCCAATGCCAACATAATTTTGCCAATTGAAGAAATTAGTATACAATGCATAATTATGACACTGTATATCAAACACTCCTTTTGTAGTAGCGTTTAATGAAATTCTCGTCGTATTAAATTCATCCAAAAAATAAACGAAGTTGTTTTCAATATCGAATTTACAATGTGTTTTATTTGAAATAAATCTATCGCAATAGTCGACTGGAAACTTTTGGATATACGAGTAATCCTGGTCGTCGCCACAAATTATTTTGATTAAAATGAGAAAATTTAAATAAATTAAATTCTTTTCCATTTTTAGAATTTTAATTTTTTTCTAATTTTATTGTACCACCAAACCGAACTGATTTGAATGATTTACTTAAGATGACTGAATAAAATTTAAATTGGAATAATTGTTAAATTAAGAAGAAATCATATTTATTGAATTAAGAAGAAATCATACTTATTGTTGACTTTTGTTCTTTATTACTTTATCGGTTCGGCTATATAAAGATTTAAAATAAAATTATTCATAATTATGGTATTTATTTATAATGAAATTTTTTATGTTTTATCACAAAGCACTAAAATATTTGTATTTAAAAAGAAATAATTTCATTATATTGTATATAAATAATAAAAAAATAAATAATTTTAATTATATATTATGTTTCCACTGGCATTATCGTTTTCGTACGCGTTACTGTTAACCTGTTGCTCTCGAAAGCAACGCCGCCTATAGACAAATGCTTTTCATACATAAATTTCAAGTTAGTATAAGAAGTTTTATATACTCGTACGTAGGTAGCAGGAGTTGCTTTCCATAGCAACAGATTTACGCCAACGCTAACGCGAACGCTAGTGAAAAAACAACAAAACTCTTTATGTAGCTGATAAATGAACAAAGAACAAAAAGTTTAAATGTTATTTTATTTTTATAGTTATTCGTTTAATGTTGATCAGCATATTTCATACACATTTGCGGAAATGGTTTATCAAAATACAAATTTATAACTTAAAATATTTAGAGCATTACTCAGTTTTAGCTTTTGTGCCTGGCAACGGCATAACTATTGTAGAAAAGTAAAATATTTTACTGCAGTAATAGTTAGTTTTTTGCTAAAAGAATTCTAGTATTGTCTAAACATAAATTCAGAGGCTAGTGTCTAGCGATGAACTATAAATTGAATTAAACATTTGAACCTTTTTTTTCGATAAAAAAAATTGGTAAAAACTAATGAGCACTCTTAACATTTGAGATGAGTACAATGAGTACACAGCATGTACAAATGATTTTTTTTACTGTGTGTTATAATCACTCATTTGCATTTCACGTACAGTGGTGCTCATAGACTTAAGCCACTGCCACTAACTTTTTGGACATTTTTATTTCGCCCTGAAGTTTTTACATTTTGCAACACTGTTATTTAAGCAGCTGATCACAGTAAAAAATGACAAGTAGGAATTCGGGGTTCCCAAAAAATTAACTAAATGTCAAAGAGGAGTATGGTGTTTTTTCCGGGAAAGTTTGCTAGTTATTTTCTAAACTAAAATATTGAATACTAAATACGTTTTTCCAAAACAATTTGACCACTATGGCTAAAAATAAAAATACAAATCCGGCCGAAAGAAAGCTTATATGGGAATATTACAAAAAAAAAAAACAAGTATTCTACAAATTTGTACAGACTTTACATTTTTCGCGTGGCAAAGTCTGAAATGGCATTGCATTTTATAAGAAACATGGAACCTGGGAAAATGTTCCACGAAAAAAGCCCAGAAAAACCACTTAAAACGACGATAGACGGATTGCCAAAATCAGTAAGGCCGATCAGTTCTTGACTTCGACACAAATCAGAGGTCAAATGGCTGGCACGTTTTGGATGTGTCAGCGTATTGACCATAAGAAGACGGCTAAATGGACAATTCGGGGTTATAGGGCATTGCCCAAAAAAACCATTGCTGTCCATTAAAAATGTTAAAAAACGCCGCCTTCACTTCGCCACAGAGCATATTCAAAAGTCCCAATTTTTGGAACATGATTGTTTGGAGCGACGAATCCAAGTTCAATGTCTTTGGGAGTGATGGTAAACCATATGTACGACGTCCTCCCAACAAACAATTGGACCCCCAAAACGAAGAAGACCGTTAAACAAGTGGCGCTTCGGTTATGGTCTGGGGCTGTTTCACCACATCGGGCGTAGGTTCCTAGTGAAGATAGAAGGCATTATGAACGGCGAAATGTACAGGGACATCCTTATTAACAACGTATCTGGAGAATATGCCAATAATTTGCCACTTGCCTGGATATTTCAACAGGACAACGACCCGAAACACACCAGCAAGATAGTCAAGTCGTGGCTTAACCAAGAGGCAATCAATGTCTTGCAATGGCCACCGCAGAGCCCCGACTTGAACCCTATAGAGAACTTGTGGGGAATTCTTAAACAAGTCGTTGGCAAAAAAAAACCAGCAAATAAAAACGATTTGTGGCGAATTTTGCAAGGTAAGAATGGAAGAAAATCACCCCTCACAAAAGTGCGCCCGTCTTGTGAATTCAATGCCAAAGCGTTGCTCCGCTGTTTCTTAAGCAGAAAGGTCATCCCAGTTCATATGTAAATTTATTAAAAGTATAAGGAATATTGGGCAAATTTTAACCTTTTCAACCATTTTTTCCAGGTGGTTTAAGTATGTGAGCAGGACATTTTGGAGATGGTCTCAGATTTTTTAAGTTTTTCGTATGAATATATTTTTTTTATAACTGGTATATAGAACTAATGTGACACAAAAATGGAGCTCCACCCAATAAAAACTTTTTCTTAATTTTCGTTTAAATTATTGGTTGAAGTCTTGTGGCTTAAGTCTATTGTCCCATTGTATATGCATTCATACTCATATAGACTTTTGCAGGCTTCTAATTTATACATAAATTCGGAGATATTCGCTTCAAAACTTGCCAAGAGTGATTGATTTTGTGACTTAACGGTTGAATTTTGAAGACATATTTGACTGTTTTAAATGTAAATAATAAAAAAAAATGTTTTCTTTTTAACTCATTAATTTGTTTTTCTTTACAGTAGTACCACACATCACCAATGCTATACAGGAATGGGTCGAAAGTTTTGCACAGACACCTGTGGTGGGTTCATCAAAACCGCAAGTTTGCATTTGTTGTTATGGGGAACTCATGAATATTGAAGGCATGCCTTTTTTTCGTCAAACTCAGTTTCGTGTAATCGTGATAATTTCTGTTTTGCGAATGGGTTTCGAAATTGGTGCCATTGCCCAAACTACCTGGGTGGGTGAACCAAAGACAAAACCAAGTTGCAAAGTTCTTGGTGCTTGAGCTGCGTGGTTTTGGTTTGAGTCCAGATTAAATTGTTTGTCGCTCGGAGAAACCGATTAGTTCAGAAGTGAAGGATAAAATCAGTAATTTCTGTCACGTTGGCCCCGATCAAGTGATCTGTATACCCGATTTGAGTTTAAAATTCGGTATAAACATTACGGAGGTGGGCGTGGCCCCTTAAAAGCGATCCAAAAACAAGGAAAAACGTTACCTTCGGTAGAACCGAAGCTTAAATACCCGTCACACAAATTTATTATATGTTATATGTGTAGATGAATAGGTGATGTAACTCAAATTTATATACAGTATTAGTATCAACTTTGAAGCTAAAAATACAGACATAACAATAATTTTCTTGAAAATGTTAGAAAATGAGAGGAAAATTTATATAGGGCTATATGTTATAATGGCCCGGTCCTTATCACATCGGTGGTGTGTACATAGGATGAGTAGTTCAGCTAGAAATATTTGGAAATTTATTTCATTTGGAAAGTTGTTTTATTTCATTTCAAAACTAGTTATACCCCTTTCATCTTTATACCTTTAACAACAAACTTCACAATGTAAAATTGCATTTGAAGGGTATTTACCTTCGGTTTTTACTTAGATATATTTTTTCCTATTGTTTATTTCTTATAGAATTCTAATAAAGATGACGAATAGTGTCAACTTATTTTCTGAGTGTAATATTTATTTATTTAGATAGACTGAAGTACGCAACAGGTAAGCAGCAGATAGGATAGGAGTGAGAGAGAAAGGCGCTATGTATGTGTATGTGTGCATATGAATGTCGTAAATAATAAATCTCATCATCAGCAGCGGCATCCAAATCAAAAAGGAAATAGTCATAAATCCTTTTTTCCCACGTTTGCTCAGGTAAATCGCCCATTGAACAGAGGAGTGATCAAATAATAAAAAAAAAAACAAAAATAACTTAAAAATCATCTCTGAAATGTTTATGCCGTGACTCCAAAGTATTTTCCGTGTTATTGTTTGGCACACGTATCAATTTTCAGGGATACGCGCAATAATTAAAAAAAAAAAAAATAATAATAAAAAGGACAACCAAATATGTAGCGGTCAGGTAGAGTGCATTATGCATCGTGGGTGTCTACCGCCATGCGAAGTGTTTATAAGGCTGACTTTACGCCTTAAATTTCGCAATAGCTCTAGCCGCAAAAGCAAAAGCAACAACAATTAAAAAAAAAATACTAGCGCACATATCCTGTACGCATACCTTTAAGCGATTTTCACGTGAGTATAACTCACGATATACGAGTATTTATGTGTGTATGTATTTATTTCCATTTGAATGCACTCTACCGCAACACTGAGTTGTCGAATTTCCCACGGGGAATTCCTGTATCCGTTTTCCTTTTCCGCAACACGTGTCGACCAAATGTACGCAAAACGTTGAGGAATTTCCACACACTTGTTTTCATCCGGTGCTGCTCAGTGTCTGAGACTAAGTTTTAAGAGTTTATCCTTAAAATTACAATCACTCCTTGTTTCTGTTTTTACTATACTAACGCGTCCTTGCCTTGCCGTCTTTGCTTTTTGACTGATAACCATTTTCACTCGAATTGTGAGAAGTTATTGAACGTTGTCCTTTCTTGTTTTCAAATCATGGGAATGCATTGAACGTGTTTCTTGATTTTTATGAAAATTTTTCACGCATCTTTTGCGAATTGTTTCAGTTTAAAGCATTTTTGAACTACTCTAAGAAGTTTTATACAGCTTCTTAGAATGCAAGTACGTGCAAACGTGTTTAAAGCAAGAATTGTAGTGTATTCTTTAAGACATGTTCCAGTTTGATTAGATTTGGTTTTAAAACAGTAAATCAAGAATTTCGTAATAGAAGACTTTCAGATTTCAAATGATATGAGCTATGTGCCAAGGCCCTTCGAATAGGCATTTGTTCCGCCGTTGCCTTAGCCGTAAGGGCATTTAAAGTGTTCCACTCTACATGAACAAGTTTATTGAGATTCAAAATTCGATCTTC
Organism: Leucophenga varia; assembly: GCA_018903435.1. Lineage (NCBI taxonomy): Eukaryota > Metazoa > Arthropoda > Insecta > Diptera > Drosophilidae > Leucophenga > Leucophenga varia. The sequence continues at coordinate 222,921 of JAEIFJ010001106.1, forward strand.
AAAAAAAAAAAAATAAAAAAAAAAAAAAAATATTTCTAGGCATCTTTTTTGTTGAAGATATAAAGATATTTAAGCTGAAATTTTAAACTTAAGCTTTCTTCCTGCAACGACTTTATTAAGTTCGAGAATGAGAGTGCCACGCCCATTTTTAGGTATAGCCCCCATACAAACTTACCGTTTTTTTCGATTTTTTGTATAAAAATACTAATTATTTATGAATGTATTCGCTCCCAATTGGGTAAAAACATTTCTTTTGTCATCCAGTGTTAAAACCAATATGCCACGCCCTCTTTTAGGCATAGCCCTCAGATAAGCTATCCGTTTTTTTCTGATTTTTCCTATTTTTTTATATAAAAATACTGATTATTTATGCATATATTTACTCCAATATGGCTAAAGACATTCTAATGTCATCCAATGTCAAATCAGATGTGCCACGCCTATTTTTGGTATAGTCACTAAACAAACTTTTCGCCCATTTTTGAATTTTTGTATGAAAATGGTTATTATTTATTCATGTATTTACTCCATATTGGGTAAAAAACTCTTCCAATATCATGGTGCCACGCCCATTTTTAGGTGTTTCTTGCATACAAACTTACCGCCCATTTCCAGATATTTTCGAGAAATATGTTGTTATACATATCTGTATTTTTAGCTCAAAATTTTAAATTAATATTGTGTGTAAACTTGGGTGACCACTGATGATTACACATAAACTCTTTAAAGATTCGTGTGACGGGTATTTAAGCTTCGGTTCTACCGAAGCTAACGTTTTTTCTTGTTTAAAATATTTTTTTCAATTAAAATATGGTTACAGCTCCATTTTTAGCATAAAATTTTACATTATTGCTTCTAATTTGAACCTCAACTTGAGTTGTTCCCACCCAAACCCTTTGCGGGAAATAATCTACGTTACTGATGATCATACATGAAAAAGTTTCGTGTGGCGGGTATTTAAACTTCGGTTCTACCGAAGTTATCGATTTTCCATGTGTATTCTAATTTTCTACTAATTAACTTTAACTTTAATGTATCTCTGTAGTTTTCCTTTATAAGTATGTACTAGGTTTAAAAGCTTTTACAATAAAAGGCAAAAAAATTTAATGAATTTCCAATTTTTATCTTTGTTAAAAAGAGAATAATCAGCAATTTTGATAATTGGATGCCAAACAAAATAAAAATTTTAAAGAGGTCACAAGCTAAACCCTTTGTTCTACTTTGACGCCGAAACGATTTGTTTTTTTTTAGTTTTCTGTTTTTTTTGTTTTTAACATTTTAATGAATTGAAATGAAATCAGATACATATTACAAAAAAAAAAAAAAAAAATTAAAAAGAAAAAAAGTTCATTCAGTGTAGCTGCTCCACTCTGTTTGCACTAAATTCTAATTAAATTTCGAGAGTTCGACTCAACTCATTGGCAAATAATTCAAGATATTAATGAAAAATGAGCAAAAATTGAAAAACACTTGCACAGTAGCCAGTGGTAACTATAATATTAAAATGGATAATGGGTATAGGTTAAGGGATGGGGTTAGTATGGTCACAAGTGGCACTCGTAATTGGAGATTCCAAGTAAATATTAATTTCCACTGTGTCACTGAGTTCACACCAAGGGCGAAAAAGTGAAGAGCAAAAGAAAAGATATGTAATATAATGCAGTTAAACAGACAGACAGACAGACAGACGGACAGATAGACCATGAAGTGAAGTTCGAAGCGGTGAATTGTCAACGAAAATAAAATTACTGCACAATGCTCGACCAGGGTGCACTTGCATATTTGTTCGTCAAAAAAATAAATACTTTCAGACCAATGACACAGACAGCGATCAGCCGCAGATATGGTATATCAGCAACAAAAAGCATATTTGTCGTATTGGTTTTGAATTTCAAGAGCAGTGACGAGGCAGACAGTAACGAGACTATGCGTTCTCGAATCGAAGGTGGAGATTTGGCTGCGTAGACAAATGACAGACGTTCTCCACCCACTCTAGTAAGCATTAAGTCCAACTTACAATGCAACTCAACTCACTGGCAAAATGAGCAGCTATGCAGTTCAGTTCATCTATGGAATGTATCTACAAAAAGGGTTGAAGTACATTTCATTGCAGCTAAAACTTTGTAGCCGCTGCGAAGCCAGTTAAGTGTCCGAGTTGGATTTATTAGAATGTACTCATTCACTGTATTCATTGGATAATAATTTTCCGTACATCAGTATGATATGGAAGAACATGGTTTAGATGAATGCACGAACAATTATAAAGCAATGAATGACTGACTGTGAAGTTAAGTTATAAGTCGAGCTAGAAGCCTTCGAAAGTATTCGCTAGTTTTAAACAGAAATTAAAAGGTTACACTCTGAAAAATTAATAGTGACATACATAATTCATCAACTTAGAACATTATTTAGCGCTCCCTTTACTCTACAAGAATATAAACTAGATCGACTTTTATTTAAATGGCCTTCGGGTACAGGGTATAAAAAAGTGGTGACTGCTATCCTGAATGAGCTTAGGCGTGTAGATACACTACACGGTGCTTTAGAAGCTCAGATAGGTCTTACAATTCTACTTACTACCGGTCTTAAAATTCAAACAGGTATATACTTTTCTAAAAGGTTATTTTATTATCTCTCGTTTGATATCATAATATGTTTAGTATAGCTATTATAACAAAATTTTATAGAAACTTTATTTTGGCATATTTTGCTAGACCAAATAGGCTCGTACCCTTTTAAAAGTGGGTAGCTCGAAATCGAAAGGTGTTACGAAGTAGTGTTCTTGTAGTGACTATCTCTTTTACATTTTGAACTATAGCCATTCTTTTCGAACCTTTTACTTACCATTAAAAGCTAAAATAGACTAATGTAGGCTACCAAGTACTTCGTCTTACTCTCTTTCACCGCTAGTTCTATTGAGCAATACTTCTCCTCAATATCTTTAAAAGCCTTACTAGCTGTACCTTGATTTTTTGCCGATTATATCGATGTCATACGAGCAGCATCGTTCCTTTAAAGATAATGTTTCCCGTCAGGCTAACGTTTGAGAATTTCCATATTATATACTCCATCAGATTAGATTTTTTTTCGACTCAAGCAACGCTTTGGGTGTTTATTTCCATGCAGAGGCGAACGATCTTTGCAGGGATACCAAATTCTGTCAGTGCCTTGTAGAAAATTGATCTTATTAGCGTTTCAAAATATGCTTTAATATGCCAATCAACAAATAGGTGGTGTGTGTCGATTTGTTTTTCTTTGTTTTTTTTCAGGACTTGGCATAGTGTACATTTGATTGATTTCTGCTGATTGTTTCGGCAGTTTTGTAATACCTATCTGAGCTTTTAATGCACCGTGACTAACTGTTTCCACTCTCTTGTCAACTTTTTATACCCGTCACACATAGTTCGGAAGATATTATCATTTTGTCTAGCGAATAAATGAAGCCATGGTAGACCAGACTATGGTTAATCAGCTCGTCAAGAAGAATCGATCTAGCCGTGACCGTCTGTCAGTTCGACTTTTTCGTCTGTTTCTTTCTTTACATTTCATTCGGTCAGTTTAAAAGATATTAAGCTGAAGTTTGGAACTTAGACTTTTCTCACTTACAATTAAATCAAGTATGAACATTAAAATGCCTGGGCCATTTTTGGATATAGCCCTTATACGAATTATGTATTTTTATGTTTGATATCGATATTGTGAATAAACTTAAGTTGTTTCAGACCATTGACCCCACCCAACCCATCTGGAAATTTTATCTTTATTTATTTAAGGGTAGCTATAATATAACATAATTTATATTCAAAAAATAAGTTCGATTCTAATCTATTTTGATACGGTAAACTTATTTAGAAAACTTAATGTTTTCCAAAAGTATACAAATTCCTTTCAGTGTAAAACTGAGGAAAGGTTTTCTTTGAGAGCAAATATTATACATACAAAAAGAGTAGATGTACTAAAATCAAATACTGAACTAATAAGTTCACACTGTGCCAGAATGCAAATTGTTTTCCATAAATTCAATAAATTTGTTGAAATGTATTCAACAGAGAACAACTTTAAAGTTATTACAATCCTGGAATTTAAATGGATTCTTAAAGTGAAGCAGAAAAGTTGTGTCAAACTTTGAGTTTGTGTATATTGAGAAAGTACGTTTTTTTTAAAAATGCTTTAATAATGGCAAATATTGGCCACGAAATGTAGAATATAAATACTGCAAAATATTTTATTATACCCGCCACACATAGTGTAAAGGGTATTATCTGTTTGTCGGAAAGTTTGTAACCCATTAAAGAAGGCATCGTAGACCCCATAAAGTATATATATTAATGATCAGCTCGACGAGACAAATCGATTTAGTCTTGTCTATCTGTCTGTCCGTTTATCTGTTGCAATGCGTTTTACTCGAAAAGTTTTCAAGATGTAGACTTGAAATTCGAACCTTAAGGTTTTCTCAGCCCTCAACAGTTTGTATGTTAAAAACAAGGTGCCACGCACATTTTAATGTATATCCTCCATACAAACGCCTATTTTTTAGTTATTGTGTGAAAATAGTTCTAATATAATATATTCATTCGAATCTGGGTATAAAATCAGCTACTGTCATTCTGTGAATATATTACCGGTATGACAAGGATCGGGCCACTATAACAAAGTGACCCCATTGAAACTCACCGTAAGTTTTACTTTATGCTATAAATTTTCACATTGTAATTATGTAAAATTACAGCTGGAAGTATTTATTTAAGTATGATGTCAACGGTTTTTGCAACTATTTGCAAATTCTCTTCAAATTTAATATTTTACAGCTAAGTTTGGGTACAGCCATGCAACAATTTTCGACATTTGGCTTCAGAAAAATCTAAAGGCTTATTTGATTTCGAATTGAATTTTTAAGCCATGGCTGATTCAAATTGGTTTAAAAGTTATAAGCTCTTTAAAAATAGGAAAGTCAACTTTTATAAAATTTTATAAAGTTTATAATTTTTTTTTTTTTCAACCAATTCAAATAAACAATGGCTCATTTTCTTCCCAAAAGATGATACAATGATTTCAAATGTGAAATTGTACTATTTTATTGAGAATGATGCTAAAATCTCGAAAACATCTTTGATAGCTCTTAAACCGACAGTTTGATTGACAAGTGCAACACTTTCATAATTAATTAATCATTTTTTTATTAGCTCTGGGTAAGTACATCCAGAGATAATTGCAAAAAGTAAACTCATTTTTTATATACATGACACAAATAGTGTGAATCAGGTAAATTTAGTTTGTCGCCCAGTTTTAAAGATATTAGGTAAAGATATATAGGTTCTATATACTTTTTATATTAAACTCAATGTTCCATGCCTACTTTTAGGTACAGCTCCCATACAAACGTAAAACATTTTGCCAAGTGCTTATAAGAAAAAAAAATTATTTATAGAGCTAATGGCTTCAAATATGGTACAAATGCTTCTTATATCAAGCCAAATCTTCAGGGACTTTTAGGGACGGCTAAAAAATTAGTCAAATTGATTTATATTTGAAGCCTTTTATTTAAGTCAAAATTCAACTGTACAAGTGCATTTTTAGAATTTATCGCAAAATATTGACAATGTGGCACAGTGTGCAGTGTTTGGTTGCATTAGACACTCAAACCATGCGAATGGTTCGGATCATGGTCCACTTGGAGTAATAATATTTCAAATTGGTTTTGTTCGCAGCGGTTTTATGAGTTCTTTTTTTTTTTTTGCGTTCGTTCGTTTGGTTTTGTTTTGAGTCTGCAACTGCAATGCGGCTTTACGCTTCATCTTGCAGCTTTGGCTTCATTTTGGAGTGCTCCTGACGGAAAACTCGATTCAATCGTTGCCCGAAACTAGAGAGAGAAAAAAATTGTGGTCAGGCGGCGAAAACTTTTCAATGCGCAACAACTTTTGCAATAAAATGTTCATTAGCGTTACAGCTCCTGCTGAGCGCGTGTGGCGCCACATTCGCACTTGGGCAAAGCGCAATGCTTCAGGATGTTCGACTGTTGGTAGTGTTGGTGTTAATATGGCGAAGAAGAAGAAGAAGAAGAATAGAGATGGAGAAGGACGCTAAGAGAATGTGGTCTACGGTTGCGGATGAATTGCAGCTTTAATGCGTTGGCAGCACTTTATTGTAACTCGAATCCGATATGCCGGCAGCGAAAACTTTTGCCGAGTAATTAAAACCAAAGCATGCCAAGTGGACATGAACAAGCACTTCATCGCCTTCAGTAGCGACGCCACACCGCCCACCCTCTCATACGCCTTCTGACAAACAATTAAGCTGTGCAGTATTCCAGTATTCCAGCGAACAGTTTGGCCGGAAGAAGAATTGAAGTCTGTGATGGCTTTCAACTCGTGAAGTCACAATTGTGAATTACAGCAGTAAGTGCCTTTCGCTGCTATATTCCGTACTCGCATAATGCGAAACATAATTCGTAAACGCTGCAGGATATCGCACCAAACCTAAATGTCATATCGCCCAAAAGGGTTATTGTACTCTTAGTCCACAATTTTTGCAATCGGGTCACTTGGTTAAGTTGCTCAATGTTTCGCAATGTGCTGATATGTTGCAAAAATTGCATTACACTTCAAATCAAATTGGACGCTTGCCAGTTGAACGCGAAAAGTTCGAGAAAAAATTAGCGAAAAATCTTCAACGTTGGTCAGCGAAAAACTCTGTGGATCATCCTTTCAAGTGGGCAACATGCAGGGTATTGTCTTAAAGCATTTCTTTTTGACGTTTTTAGTTGTTCTATTTTGCCATTTTATCCTTTGTACAAAATTTCATATAATACTTGTATTTCTTTGTCTCTACTGTATCTTTTTGCTTCTCGACAGGATTCAATGCGCTCGTTCGTTTCTTTGATACTTGACATTTTTTCATTAAGTCAAAGTGCTGAGAAAATGCTTGGATACTTTGGACAAATAAATACAATATTTGAAGCAAATCGAAAATAGAATCTGAAGATGCAGCAAAGATTGTAAATACTTATACTTATGTGTCAAAGTCATTCAACACAAATATTGTCCCAATATGTGACAAAGTTTTAATATTTGAAAAATAATTTGTTATTGATATACCTATAAACGCAATTAGTATAAGGAATCCTTAAAAGTCAGCATATGTTTTGTAAAACTACTTCGTTTTGATAGTAAATTCACTAAACCTGACTTTTCTTTTTTTTTTGCTTTTTTTCTTCTATTTATCGACTAAATATAAATTGGTCAAAAAATATATTTTCGGTCCACCTACGAGTCCCACGTCTAAGTTATTTCAACACGCCTAAAATATTTTTAAACCATCTTTCAAATGAGCCCAGTTTTAAGTCTCTACGTATATTCAATCCAAAAGAAAGGCACCGTGTTAAAAAAAATTTTTGGATCCACCAATGGGTCCCAGGTCTAAATATTGGAAATCCCTTGAACATGCCTAAAATATTTTTCAACCATCATTCAAATCGCCCGTTCCAGTCTCTTCGTCTACGCATTCCAAAGATTTGGCTTTTCCGGTTTCATGACTTCTACTTGGTCCCCGGTCGAAATTTTCCAAAATCCCGCCTTGGTGCTCCTCTACTCAAAGATGTACAGCTTTCTATCTTTAGCTGTTTGCCCTTTAAGCCGTAAGCCTGAAATCAGTTTGTATGGGACCGTTGATGATCGTATGGAAGATATTTAAAACTTTTTTGTGTAACGCATTAAAGGAGAAATCGGAATGATTAGCTTAACGAGACGAATCGATATAGCCATGTCCGTCTGACTTGTTCGGTTCGTCTTTTTCTCCGTTTGCTACTTGCAATGCGTTTTAATCGGAAAGGTTCAAAAATATAAACCTGAAATTCGAAACTAAAGTTTTTCTCATCCCTTAGGAGACTGTATGTGAAAACCAAGGTGTCACGCCTATTTTTAGGCATAGCTTCCATACACACCGAAGGACTAATCGTGAGTTTTTGTATGAAAATAGTTATTATTTACAAATGGATACACTCCAAATCGGGAAAAACACTTTTAATATCATCCAATGTCAAAACCAACTTACCGATTATTTTTGAATTTTAGTTTGTAAATATAGTATTTATTATTTAAAAAATGTATTCACTTCGAATCAGGTAGAAACACATTTATTGTCATCCTATTTATACACGATATCATAATGATTAGCTCGAAATATAGCCCTATATAAACTCATCTCCCATTGCTAATATTTTAAAGAGAATTATTGTTCTTGACTCCTATCAATCCCACCTCGAAGTTCCTTCTAACCCACTGATGATCACACAAATTATTTAAAGATTTTCCTTGATCCTTGATAATCTTCACTTTTTGTGAATGTTATTTTTTATATTTTTTAGTTATATTGAATGTATTCCTATTTGTCTGTCTCTATAGATAATAGGCGCATTTGCAAGATGATATAAAATTATTTTTGTCGTGGTGAAGGGGGTTTCTGAAATTTTTAATTTTGCTATAGATTTAAATTACGATAAATGTTATCACTTAGACGAGATATTAATATTGGGCGCATTAAAAATATGGTTTAAAAGATGTATAGATTTTCGAAGGGTTTCATATAATGTAGATATTTGATATAAGGGCTTAACTTGGCGACTATGTCAATTTATCCTACGTTGGGCGGGCAGAAGCCGCACTTGGCATCATCGACTTTTCTCTCTCTACTTATTAAGAATATACGAGTATATAGATAAGATAGTTGAGAAGTAGAAGAAAAAAAAAAAAAAAAAAAAAAACATGAGCAAAGCCGCGGGTATTTGCTAGTGACATATATAAGAACTTTTACTTGCCATATTAATAACTTAAAATTTGATTCATACACTTTTTTATACCCGCCACACATAGTGTGAAGGGTATTATCAGTTTGTCGGAAAGTTTGTAACGCATTAAAGGAGGCATCGGAGACCCCATATAATATATACATATATTATTGATCAGCTCGACAAGACGAATCGATTTGGCCATGTCCGTTTGTCTGTCTGTCCGTCTGTCTGTTGCAATGCGTTTTTCTCGGAAGTTTCGAAAATATTGACCTGAAACTTTAAACTTAAGCGTTTTGTGCTCCTAGGCAGTAGGTATGTCAAAACCATTTGTAGATATAGCCCCCATACAAACTAACCATTTTTTTCGATTTTTTTCTATGAAAATAGTTATTATTTATGAATGTATTTACTACAAATCGGGTAAAAACACTTCTGATCCAATATCCATCCGTCAAATATTAGAAGAAAGGTACCACGCCCATTTTTAGGTGTAGCCCCCATACAAACGAACCGTTTTTTCTTCGATTTTTTTGTATGAAAATTGTTAGTATATATGAATGTTTTTACTACAAATATGGGTAAAAGCACTTTTAATGACATCCAATGTCAAAAGAAAGGTGCCACGCCCATTTTTTGATATGGCCCCCATACAAGCCAAGCTCCAATTTTTTACATTTTGTATGAAAATAGTTCTTATGTATGGATATATTCACTCCAATTTGTGTAAAATTACTTCTATATAAATATGCTACCGATATGACAAGGATCGAGCAACTATAACAAATAGTCCCATACAAACTCAGCTTCCATTTTTTCCTTTTTTGAAGAAAATGATTAAAGTTTCGTGTGGCGGGTATTTGAGCTTCGGTGCTACCGAAGTTAAAGGATTTTCTTGTTTAAATTTTATTTCCAACGAAGTGTTTTGAAATATTTGTGAATAATTTTATTTGATTTTTCTTTTATAAGTCGACTTTTCTCATCAAATATTGAAAATAACTGAGTTGACATTTAATAATTTGAATATTTTCTAAAAATTCAATTTTCTAGAAAAGCAAATATTTTAATTATAAATAAACAAAATGCATAAAGAAAGTTTTGTATTGTATTTTTATATAAAATAAAAAATAAAGTCAGATGTCGAAAGCAAATGCAAATTATATATATTCTTGATTGGTCACAGTCGACAGCCACAGAGCAAAAGAAGTCGCCTTTTTAGTTGTCATGGAATAAATATGGAATATAATAAAATAAAATTGAAAAATTGATTGAAATCGAACGATATAATGACAAACTAATGAGACTGTCCGCTGCACGCTCGCCTGGACAGTTTGAAGTTCAATATGAAGTTGAAAAGACGGACGGACGGACGGACTTAGTTTGGGACTGAGTTGAGTTTTCAAAATTTATCTTTTGGCTTAAGTTCTTTTGTCGTCATCGTCATCGTCATCGTTGTGCACAGCCAAATAGAATTGTGAATTTATTGTTATTATTTTCTTCAAGTCAAATAAAGATGGAAACAACAGCTCAAGAAGGAAACAGAAGTTAGCGTCAGTCGCAAAATCCTCAATAAAACTGACAATTGAATACGCATAGTAAAAATGTCAATCAGTGAACTGCAACGGACAGGATAGTTAAAAAAAAATATTGGACAGGAAGATTCTCTCACGCCACAATTGAAATGAAAATGTAAATGTAAAGAAAATCTGCGGGGGTGCAGTGTCAGTTGTTAGCAAACGAGACTGTGGTGACCGACCGAAACATAATTGAACATAAACATTTCATTCAAGTAGTAATTGTTAAAATTATTTGCATTCTAAAACCCTCTGGGAGACAGAAAATAAATTCTTAAATTCGGTTTGTATCGCAACCCATACAAACTGAATGTTTGGCTTAATTCGTTACTGTTTTGCTGCTGCTAAGCATGAAAGGAGTCTGTACTGCAAAAGGACATTTGTGCAACAATGGCTTTTCCGTTTGGTCAGTTTCGATTTTCCCATGACATCAAAATCATTTTACTGCGTTGGTAGACTTCCGTACGGAAGCCATTACTATAAGTAAGACGCATACTATAAGTAAGACTATTTCGTTTTAGTAAACTCAGAGTATCTGAGCATTTCCAAATTTAAAGGATTCGGTTTTTATTTGAGTGGATTTGTTGAATTTACGGCTTATGCAGTTCAGTAAATTTGTAGAAAGTTTAATGAAATTAAAGCCAAACCATTTTTGTACTCTTTGCAAAAAGTAAATCCATTGGATTTTTTGTATAAAAAAAGTCAGCAATGTTCTCAATTTCACTTGCACTAAATATAGTAAACAACATTATTAGCCTGTAACTACTTACTACTTAAAGATAATCAATTTGTAATATTTCTACATTTTTTTTTAATTTAAGCAAAATTAAGACTTTAAAATTTGGTATACTGCTCTGTTCTACATTTCGATTCAGGTAAAATTTCGGAATCGAGTTTGAGTTGTCCAAATAAGTAGAATTTGGAGAAGTGATGGCTTGGAGTCATAATAATGGGTAAAATTTTAGCCTAAGGACAGAATATTGGAATTTCTTGAAAATTTTCACTTTTGCTGTTCACGGCTTTACAGATCATTTACATCATTTGAGAGGTCATCGACATAACCGTCATAACGACGCTCTGCATTAGTTTGACTCAATCAAAGTTATAGACGTGTAAACATGGAGTTCACTAACGCCGAAATTGCTATTTTTGGAGTTTTCTTCGTTAAAGACAAATCCGGTAGAAACGTTCCGTGAGATTAATAGTGTTTGGGGGTGGTCCGCTATCACTTAAAACCTCGGAGGAATCCTTTTGGAGCCGGTGAAAACGACACCCGGGATAAGCTTGCCGGCGGAAGACCTGTGACGACGAATACTCGATCAAATCATGGAGAGTCGAGTTAGGAAGCGGCATCTGGTGACATCGCCCAAGGATGGGTTAGTCACCAAACATATTTGGATGTCACATATGACGCAAAAAACCTTATTGGACCGAAGGTCAACGCCTCCAATTTGCTGCTGAAACGCAGTGGACTGACCCATTTTTGAAGCGGGCCAGGAAAAATGGTTTATGAATATGTAAGCGAAAAAGTCTTGGTCGAAGGACGTAATTTTCCCAAACAGTGGCCAAGCGGCCAGGAAGGTTCTTGTGTGTGTTTGGTGGGATGTTTTAAAATGGGCGTGGCACCTTAGTTTTGACATTGGAAGACATAACATAGAAGTATTTTTTACCCAATTTGTAGTAAATACATTCATGAATAATAGCCATTTTCTTGCAAAAATTGAACCATCATTGGCACTTTCATTTGAATACTTGATTTAGCCGTTGGAGAAAAAACCTTAAGTTCTGAATTTCAACTTAATATATTTAAACTGACCGAATAAACTGCGAAGAAACAAACAGACAGACGGACAGACAGACAGACGGACATACAGACGGACAGACAGACGGACATGGCTAGATCAATTCGCCTCTTCGAGCTAATCAAGAATATATATACTTTGTGGGGTCTATGATGTCTCCTTCAATGCGTTACAAACTTTCAGACAAACTGAATATACCCTCTTCACTATGTGTGGCGGGTATAAAAATTTAAATAATTTCTTGTTTCCGAGAGAAATTATTTTTAGAACAGTTTTTCACAAAAATTTCCAAGCAAGCTGAACAAAATGTATCGAAATAAAAACGATCTGTTCTCGATTTCGATTATACTCGGAATATATTGTTTGGAGCATTTTGAAAATGAAAGAAAATTAGTAAATCGATGTTAGAATTATAAATGGTAGCACCCCATAAATCGACAGTTTATGCCTGCCTTGACAGTATTATCAGAACGGTTACCGATTTTTAATGTAAACAAACTGATTACAAAAAGTTTTCGATTTAAAATCAATTCTATAAAGATTCGAAAAAGAACACCCACCTTTGAAATGGACTCATTTTATTTTTTCAGAGCGAGTCAAAATATAGAACGGATTAGCTAAAGACTCTACTTGATAATATTGATTTTGAATATTTTGACTTTCAATAAAATTTTGTGAAAGTGTAATTGGGAACAGGGCTAAATATGAATCGAAGAGTTTTAATATAGTTTATATTGGATTTAAAACATTTTTTTGAATGAGACCAACAAAAAACGTAGTATTTTATCTGTGCAGAGGGATTTGGAGAGGCTCTAAGCCAAGTTTGATGGCACTATCACATGAAGTTGAGAATATAAGTAGGAACAGGCAAATAGACTTATAGTCTGTTTCCACTGGCTTTTGCGTTCGCGTTAACCAGTTATCGAAAGCAAGAACTTCTATAATCGTATACAATATTACTTATACTTATTAATTCCCAAGAATTTGTGTATGCAAAATTTGAGTCTATAGTAGGCACTGCTTTCGTTAGCAACAGGTTAACGCTAACGCGAACGCTAAAGCCAGTGGAAATGAACTAATAGGAAAATATTAAGCTGGCTATATTGGTTCGGTCCTTTGGTTCATAACCATTTTCATTCAGAAGAACTGAGTCGGTTCATGATTCGGAGCAAAGGTTCAAAAAGCAGTGTTTCGACTCAAAACCCGTTTTTAGCCCTCCCCATCACGAACAATTTATTTTAAAAAAGCCCAGTCAGTCTTACTCGACACGAAATTTTTTGTAAACTGTATGAAAAAGGTATATTTCAGTAAATACTTTTATAACAATTTGCTTAATTTCACGTCAAGCGTGGTAGGTTGATGTCTTGCCAATCGTTTTGTATGTTCTAGGTTCAAATCCGGGTTCATCTCTCTACTAATGAAATGATTCTATTATTTTTAAATATTTTATAAAGAATATTTATTTTAAATGATGTAATTAGAGAGATTTTATAATATAAATAAAAAAAAAAAAAAAAGACGACATTAAACTTTTCAAACACGAAACACGAACATATATATATGGGCCAAGACAAAAACCAGCCCATTCTCCATATCTAGTTCGAATATACTATCTCGTAATAGAATAATTTGAGTACAGATTTGTTATCTGCGTGACAAAAATCTGGTTCCGGTCTTTCTTCAAATTTTGTCGGCCTGTGTAATCATTTTAAATAAAAGTAACTGTTTTTATCTCAAAATATTTATTTCTATATATCTTTATATACCCCTGTACCCAGAGGGTGACAGGGTATATTAAGTTTGTGTAAATGTATGTAACAGGTAGAAGGGAGCATGATAGACCCTATGAAGAATGCATATATATTCTTGATCAGCATTGAAAGGCGAGTCGATATTATCTATGTCCATCCGTCTGTCCGTCCGTCTGTTCTGCTGTCTGCCGTATGGAGAGATTATTTCGGAGACTATAAGAGATAAAGCTACCATACTTATGGCCTTAAACCATTAAGTGTGTACTTGCAAACGGGCAATCTCTAGTCTCATTTTGAAGGTGCCACCATACTAATGAACCCCAAAATTTTTATGTTTTTGCGTATACACTTCTTTGTTTCTTATTCTAGGAACTTCAAATTTAATATAAATTAGGCCTTGGATAGTCCCAATGAAATATCCCAACATGGGTAGGACCATGTTGGTATAGCCCTCATACAAATGTATCCCAATTTTTTGAGTTTTTGTATAAAAATCAATACAATTAAATATGTTACAAAGAAAAGACTTAACTTATGTACAATACGAAAAAGATGGGTACAGGGTATATTGCAGTCGAGCATACTCCACTTCAGCCTTCTTTCTTGTTTTATTTTTATTGTTTGTATCAGTTTGTAGCGTGGTTGTTATTATTTATTTATTAAGTAATAAAGTTCTACCGATGAACATTTTATTAAATTTTTATAGAATTTGTTTGAATTGAGTTTCCATTTGCATGCAAAAAAAAAAATGTAATATGCAAAAAAGCTACAATTATTACTGCGCGTATTCAAATCTGCTTAGGAGTTGAGATACATTTTACTAGAGGATACACATAATACATAAATATTTCTAATTAAGTTTTTTTTTTAGTTTTTTTCTGTTTTTTTTTTCTGTTTTTTTTCGAACGAAATTCATTTAGAATAAATAAATTCATAAATGTACTATATAAGCAGTTTGTATAGTAACAATTGTTGCGATCGCGTTTGCGTTTGCGTTGAGTTAAAATTATCAACACGCGCGAAGAGTCAACAGCGTGTTACTAATTGTGCGGCAATTGCAGATGGCTGCGAATGTGGCGGTGGCAACAACTGTTGAACTGGGCAGGTGCAACAACTGCTACGTTTCGTCTCGTCTCGTCAGATGATAACATTGCAACAACAACAATTGTTGCAGCCAAACTGATTGAGCTTTAACGATGGCAACGTCAAGAAAGAGATAGTTGCAGCGAGAAAAAAGAGATAAACTATCGCTGCTCACATAAGCAGAACGGTCAATGAAACGAGAGTAGTAGCGTAGCGTGTTGCATGTGGTAAATAGCACGACAGACAGACGGTCAGACACGACACTGACGGACAATACGAGCAATCGAAAAAAAAATATAAGAGATCGGCAACGCTTCACACTTTTTTAATATTTTGGCTTACTTTAAATGATCCCGACGGCACGTGAGCCATCGAAAAAAAAATATAATATTATCATCAATCGAGAGACGCGATGCGATTCGATGCTATGCGACGCTTCCGTGTAGCATGAAGTAGTTTGCGTTTTTATGCTGCAGCTGCAATTTGTTGCAATGCAAGTAAATATTGTACATAAAAATGAAAAAATAAAGTGTAAAAACAATTTTTTTCTCTTTAAGTTTTATTTTTTGTTTCGAAATACATTTAAAAGTAGCATTTAAGAGGCCAAGCGAGGCGTTTTACCGGCAATTATCGCTCAGGTTCAACATAAAAACAACAACCGCACGAAGGGTTAAACGGCGACGAAGAGCAAAAAAATAAAAATAAGTTCATGCCGTGCATTATTAACCAGCGATGACGATGACGACGACGACGTCGGCTACTTCGACATGGAAGCATACATCGATTCGATGGCGATGGCGATGGCTTTTAGCCGGCTGGATGGTTCGACAGGTTCATCGCTGACCACAAAAGCGAAAAAAACAAAAAAAAAAAAAAAAAAAAAAGGCGAAGAGCAATACAAAGTGCCGCCGCATCTGGTCGGCATGCGCCGCCTGACTGCGCTGCCTCGCATATTAAGAGGAGGTGGAGGTGCAGGTAATAAGAGGAGCGGTAAGTAACTGACGTGTTGTAATCGCAGACGCTTTTGGATTGAAATGACCACAACTTGTGCAGGGCATAGCCTTTTTTATCAGAAGGACAAGAGACACTTGCATTAACAAGCGCGACAGACAATTTCTCGGCCATAGGCGTAGCAGCAAACTTTTTGAATTGGAGCATCTGTAAATTCGTTGGACTTACTCTCTTAAAGGAAACGAAGGAAATTCTTAATGTTTAAGGATATACTCTTCTTTTTTTAAGAAATGAGCAATAATATCAAAGAAATACAAAAAAAAATTTTGTTGTATTATTATTTATGACTAGACTAATTTTCTTAATGAATATGGGTGTGTTTGTATGGGGAAATATGTTACAATGGCCATATTTAAAATAAATCGCATCATAAATAATTATTTTTTCATATAAATACTTAAACAGTGTAGGAACATTTTTATAGGGGCTTTGTGCAATAGTGGTCCCACCTCAACCATAGGTTCCATACATGTGTTGCTTTTACATAAGTCGCTTTAAAAATAAACTATTTTCCATATAAAAACTCAAAAGTTGTAGGTAGATTTGTAAGGGGGCTATAAGCTTTAAAAGTCCCACAGCAAACATGGGTCCATTTCTATAAGCCTGTTATTATAAGTCTTTTTATCAAATTTGACATAAATCACTTCGTAAACAAAGCATTTTTCATAAAAAAATACTAAAAAATTTGAATGTGGGCTATCCCTAAAAATGGTTTTAACCCTCTACTGCTTAGGGCTAAGAAAAGCTTATTTTTAGAGTTTCAGTCTAATATCTGTAAAACTAAGCGCATGAAAGTTGTAACTACGGGCAGACAGACGGACATCTGATTGAAAATATATATAGACTTTATGGGGTCTACGATGTCTTCTATAATGCGTTACAAACTTTCCGAAAACCAATAATACCTATTCACTATGTATACTTTGTTTATCGGGTATACGAATAAATTTTAACTTTGGTAGAATCGTTGACACGATAACTATGTTCTTTATCAGCATTGAAAGGCGAGTTGATATAGCTATGTCTGTCTGTGCGTAGCTCTGTTCCTCTGTCTTACGTATGAAAGGTGAATGCTCGACTTCAGCGTTCTTTCTTGATCTATTTACGAAAGCCAGACCCAAACAAAAAAGAACGCGGAATTCTGAAAGTCGAGTTTGCTGCAAGTTACCCTGTATCCAATTTTTATGCAACTTAAGTTTATTCTTATAGTTTTGGAATTTCATATAAAAAATTTTTTTGGTCCTACCCGTTTTGGTTTATTACATCATATGTTAGGTATAATTTATACTAAATTTAGAGTTCCTATCATAAGAAACAAAAACATTTTTTAAAATAAATTTAATATTTTAGAAATTGATTAACCTTAATCCTGCAATGTTTGGGCATTGTTCTCATTCAACATCAGTCGTACAAAAAAGTCGAAATATTTGAAAGATTTATTTTTGTCCAATCCTGATTATCCCAGCATAAGCTACGCCTTTGATCAGAAAAAACTGTCAGAAGACCTTAAATTGCAATCGCAATGTCAATAATTGGCAGCTGCTCTTTTTATTACAGCTTACCAATGAACATGGATATGGCTCCATTGATGCAAAATGCTTGATGCTTTCATTTCGACAGTTTTTAAATATTTCGAAATATTTCTGCTTAACAAAAATATATGTTTTGGTTTATATTTTCATTCTTTCCTCTACGCCCTTCAGCTTTTATTTTTAACATTCTTCAGTTTTCAATTAGGCTTCTTAATCATTGCGGCACAACTTTTATGCGTCTTTTATGCTGCACACATTCGCGCGGAGACCATTCGCGTGTAAATCATGCAGCACGTGCCACGTACCATGTTGACGCTGTTGCCTCTTCTGATGGTCGACTTAAGGCGGATGGGTGTTGAAGGCGGAAGGCTGAAATTGATGCTGCAGCAACACTTCTTTGGATTGACAGCATAATCCGTCATTGGTTACTTGTCTGATTAATTGAATGAATGGTTGTGTTCATTTAATGCTTCCTAATCTGCTGGCATATTGATTCGTTCGTATCTAGACAATGGCTTATTTTTATAGTTTCTTGTAAAATTTTAAAATTAATTAAGATAAAAGTTCTTAAAGATTATCTGTTTAGACTGTCCCTCTTGTATACGAATAATAAAATAAAGTAGGAACTACTTTTTGTAAAGCTTTCTGATGAATTCGTTATAATTAAATATTGTTAAAAGCAGTAAAAAAAATTAAGCACTTTAAATTAGTAGATGACATTTGGTGTAAAAATTCTTTGGTTGTCATTGGTCCATTGGAACCCAAATTTCAAACAAGCATATAAATCAAGTTTTAATCAAATATAACAATAAAATTATGGAAAAAGCTAGATGCATTTGTATGGAGGCAATAGTGATCTGAAATTTACTTTCAGATATACCCACTTACCCAACCGTAAAAACTGCATACCGCAATACTCAAGTTATCATCTTCATGCCATCGAAGTATAGCAAATGGGCGTACATGAACAAATGTGAAAACACGTTATTTTTGCTTAGAGTCTACAAAGAAATTATTGTTAAGTTGAAGAAATGAAAAGTAATTTATCCAACAAAAGAATAAATTGCTCCAATGTCAAAAAAATAAAAAAAAGGGAAAAACTTAAAGTTCGTTGGAACCGAAGCTTAAATACCCGTAACACATATTTTTATAAACTACTGTGAACAAAAAGTAAGGAGAATTTTCAATTTAAACTTTGCGGGCTTAACATTTCGGGCTAGTTCTTTTTTTCTTGAGTTGGCAGGACTGTTAATAACATCTGGGCTAAATTTCATGTCAATGTCATTATCAGTAATTTATTTACGCTTGTGTTTACCAAACGACCAAGAGTGCATTTTTCGTTTTTTTACAATATCTGATTTAATTGAGCAGGGAAGTGTTATCAAATTTTTGTTTTCTGAATGGAATAAATGGAATAAAAATGTTGATGAAGACTTACGGGGACCAGGCTCTACCAAAATCAACAAAGTATAGTATGATTGGTACAAATTGTTCAAAGAACGTTTGAGAACATGTTTAAGACGAAGAGCGCCCTTGGTCGACCATCGACCTCAACGGACGATGCTCACATAAAAGTAAAAAATAGGGCTTGTCCACCGTCGATTAACTATGAGAGACATTGCTAATGAAATTGGCGTATCGAAAGGATCAATAATACCATTTTGAAAGATATTTTGTGCCTTAAACGTGTCAAGTCTCGATTGGTACCAATAATTGATTTTTTTTTTTAAACTGAAAAAATTTTGGCATAAGTGTATTTTATCAGGAGGATTACTTTGAAACGAAGATTTTCATTTTACAAACAAATTCGCCTTACCTTTTGTTCACAGTAGTAGTTTATGTGTGATCATCAGTGTCATAGACAGAACTCCCGAGATGGGCTGGGTGGGGGATCAATAGTCTAATGCAAACCAGAAAATGTGAGGTAAATTTTAAGAGGGCTCTGTGTTATAGTTGTCCGATTCTTATCCTATCGGTTGTGTGTACATAGCAAGATATTAGATGTATTTTTCCCAGTTTGGAATGAAAATATTCATAAATAATATCTGTTTTCATACAAAAATTCGAAAATGGGCGATAAGTTTGTATAGGGACTATACCGCTATATTTTCCTAAAAACAAAATACCCCCACCACACTAGGTTGTACTACTTATTTTAAAATGTACAGTTCTCTTTTTTCAAAAGTTTTTGTAGAGGAAAAAAGTAAAAATTTTAAAAATTAAAATTTTTACGGATAGTGTGAAGGGTATATTCAATCCAAAAAGTTTGTAACTCACTAAAGGAGACGCCGTAAACAGTTATATTCTAGATCAGCTCGATGAGACAAATCGGAATAGCCATGTTCGTCTGTCTGTCGGTTCGTTTGTCTTTTTTTACCTTTTGTAAATTTTTATTAAAACTTTAAAATTAAAGCTTTTCTCGGTAACGACTATGTTAAGTTCGAAATTGTAAGTGCCATGACTATTTTAGGTATAGTCCCCAAACAAACTTACCACCCATTTTCGAATTTGTAAATAAAACGGATGTTTGATGGAAAAAATTTTATAATAATGTTTTTTTAAAATCGAAGTTTTTCACAAAATTACACTTCTTTTTTTTGAAGGAACTTTTTTTTGTATTGAGCCTTATACTGTGACAGGAAGCTTTACATTTATAAATTATAGTTATAATTTAATTCTAAAGTCCAAGGGAAGGTCATTTGGGTGGAACCTCTTGAGCCGTCTTCTGTTAATATTAGTAGCGAGAGCCGAAGCTAACGGATTGATGTGGTCTCGGGGGCGTTCTTTATATCTTAAGCTGTGATGGTTTATTTCGTTAAGACTTCCCAGCTAGTTTTTGTGTCGCAAAGTGTAAAAAATTTTCAAAATTTTAAGCTGATACCTCTGATATAGTCTCCGTAATCATGAAGATTTCTAATAGATAGTAGAAATTTATGTATTGATATATCTCTTCTAATTTGGTCAATGATCAAAAATAATACAAATATTTTCCATTTTATTTTAATGTATTATTTCTTGTACTTACAAAATTCTTTTTTATATGCAATTTGTATAAATTCAACTTTCGGTATGCTAATTTTGGGAAAGACTCAATAGTCGGAGTATAGGAAGTTATCATGGCAATTGCTAGTCACACAGATACAACACAAGTGAAAAGATGTAAAAATGTATTAGTTAGACATTTACAACGTTTTTTTTTAAAAATATTTCCTCAAAATTTTGCAGATGTTAAATAACTTAGATTACCAGAAATAATTTTTTGAAAAGAAATTCACATATTATAAAAAAACATTTACAAAAAAAAAAAAAAAAAAAAAAAGGCGCAAAACAAAACAGTACAATTGTGCAAGATTGAGTCACAAATCGAGCAAAACCGATTTCTAAGCTGCTTAAAACCGTTGCGCTTCTATTGTGCAAGAATATCCTTACCCTCAACCATTCATATACACGTCCTGATCTGATGATGTACATATAAACACAAATCGTTATTCGCATAATGCGTTTTACAGCTTAATACGTGCCACAAAAATTGCTTCCGATTTACGGTTTTCGCCAATTTGTCCCTTCGCTTCGGCTAGTCCTGCTGATCGTTTGATCCTTTTATTTATGGTTTTATTGTTATTCAATGCTCACCTCACATCATGTCATAGAATATTTGCTCAGTTTCTATGGTTTTTTTTTGTTCAATTTTTTGAAAACTCTATTTTGCGTAATAATTGAATTGCTTTACTTCTGTTTACATTTCTCTTTCACAATATTTCTGTGGGGTCCTTTGCTCACGCACTCTCTGAAGTCTCACGCTGTTTTATTGAGAAATACTGATTTAGTTCCTTTGTGTGATTCGTAAATGTTGTGTTTTTATTATTTTTCCGTTCATTGACATGCGAAGTTATTTAGTCAAAGGATTCCTTTTATTCTACATTTTTTTGCTTTTCTAGTTTTTTTTTTTATTTTCCGCACGATTTCTAATTTTGTCAGAATGACCAAGCCACAAAATGAAAAAAAAAAAATATATTGCACAATAGAGCATAGAAAGTATGTTTGTGTATTTCAAATGATTTAAATGTAAAGATTTGTGAGCATTTTTTTTTTCAATGAAATTGTTCGCACAATTAGTAATGCATTTGGAAATAGACACGTAGGACATATTCGATTTTGATTGTTCATCAAAAGGCTAAGTTCATTTACAAAATATAATTTTCGGCCGGGTTTAGTACTTCTAGAAATTCAGAAAAAGCAATGAAAATATACTATTTGTAGCTAAATCACTTTACAATACATTTTAGAAAAGATGCGTGGGTATTCCCCGCACAATTAGCATATAACATTCATTTTGATACCACTTAAAATCTCCAACAAGGAAACCTTTGTACGAGGAAGACTTTGTAGGATCAGAGCTAACCAGTACAGTTAAGGAACGATCGTATTTTGGGGCGTTTCTAACTCTCCATGTCCAAAGTGTCTTAGTCTACTCGATCTAGGTGCAGGACACACACAGTGAAAGTGTTCTAACGTTTCTGGATTATCCTAAACTTCTGTTGAAAAGGGATCCTAATCTGGTCGAGTGTTCCCCGATGTGCCAATGCGCCGTGATGGCGGCTGTTAGTCGCGCAAGGTCTTTGCGGGAGTTTAACAGTAGTGTTCTGGTACGTTTGGGGTCAATCGTAGGCCAAATAAGCTTAGCTTTCCCGCAGTTGTTCATATTTTACCATTTACACATATAATTGCCTAAATAGGTAAAGTGGTTCCTAATATTGGCGACCTTAGCACTCATTAGGATCTGAACTGTGACTGGCTGAAATTCACTCGAGGAACCCCACCTAGCCAGCGTGTCAGTTTGCTCGATACCGGGAAAACACATTGCAGAGATCCGGCAGACGAAAGAACTCTTCTACTGCCAAGTCCTCCGAATGTACCCCAGATCATACACCGCAATTCATCTTAGACCCGTCGGTGTATAGAGACAGATCAGCTTTATTTTACAGCAGCTCCGCCATCCAGTCTTGCAATCTCCAACTACAGTGGAGTACATTTTCGGTGAGAGACCCCATCTACGACCGAATAATTTGGAACACGAGTAGAAAGCAATCGATTGTTATTTTGTCTTTCCAGTTAAGTTTGGGATCTAAGATAAGACCCACGTACTTTGCTCTATCAGATAGGGATATTTATTTACCGCTTAGCTTACGGAGTTAATTTATATGTGCTGTTAATATACAAGAAAAATATAACTAATGTAAGAACAAAAAATATTATGGTTAAATTTATTTAGTCGATATTTTTGTTTTCGACAATATTCCTATATAGAGCACCACAAGACTCAAAAAACAATAGACAAATAAAACCAAGAGAATCACTTTTATATTAAAACTTAATATCATAGAAACTGGCAATATTTAATAAATTAAATGCAGTTTTCTTTATAAGTGTGTCTGACTGAGACTGGAAGGCATTACCAATAACTAAAGATTTATATTACACTGGTCGACAAAATATGACTTTTTTATTTATTTAAGCATCGGACAATGCCTATTTTATAGATTTATCATAGCTGAACACGAATTTTGTCTCCTTTCCATGACGTCGATGTTTTGACAAAAATGGGTTTAAAAACTCCATATAGCAGATTAACCTGAAGTGATAGAAGTCCCGAACTAGAATTAAATTGAAGCTTTAACATTTTGTTACAAAAGCAGGACGGCGAAAGCCAGGAATCATTCAATACACACTATTTTGTTAAATATAAAAAAAAGTTACGCTATATCAAAATTCACGATTGATTCAGGATTTTCTCGACACTGCTTTTGTAACGGAATGTTTAAGCTTCAATTTTAGCATAGTTCGGGATTTATATCAACTCAGGTTAATATGCTACATACTATATATATAGTAAATTCAAAAACAGTGTTTTTAACTGTTTTCTCAGAGACTCGATGCGATACAAAAATTTTTAAACCCAAATTCGTGATCAACGAAGAAAAATTTTAAATCATTTTAAGTGTCAACCAAATTACTTGAACAATCGTAAACTTTTCTACGTAAAAAATTTAGGGGTGTCAGGAAATCTCTGGTAAATCTGCCTTCGGTTGGTTTGTAAATATCTAAAACAAATTCTCGGTGTCACAGAATATGGAAAGATTTTATTGTTCGAAGACAGTTTGGCCAATATCTGTAAGGGGCTGTCATCACAAACGAACATTTTTGTAGACTTTTCAATTTTATATTTTATTCAGATTTTATACGACCCAACCTACAAAAGTTTACGTTATGTTAAAAGAGAACAAATTAATCTCCAAATTGTGATACAACTTTTTAAATCAAACCAAAGAAAATTTTAAATAAATTCCCCGCCAAATAAGTAGAGTTGCATGACAACTCTGTGTACTGCATTGTTGTACTTACACGCGTACAAATACATGTACATGCTAGTGCGGTCAAATTATCTATGTTATTATCTATGTTAGCGATAATTGCATTAGTTTACAATTTTTTCCATCACTAGCAGAAAATTAATATTTTACGCAAATACTTTTCATAAATGAATATTTAATTCGGGGTTGTTTCGCATTAAATTTATAAAAACATTAATATTTTTTTAATGGTGTATTTTACTTAAACTATATCAAATCTTGACCACCAAAGAGCTTTGTGTACCAAAACTTTTTTTAGTTGGAATTGAATTGGTAGAGATTTTCCTGACACAACTGATTATAACCAGATCCATACGCAGGAACTAAATTAATTTTTACTAAAAAACGACGTCGACAAGGAAGCTTTCTGGTTAAATTATTTTATTGCTTATGCTAGAAGTAAAATTTGAATGGAACTTTTAGATATTTACCCCACTTTTTAGTATGTATGTATCCATATGTATGATGGATGCAAAAATCCAATTAATTTTTGAAGAAAAGGTAAGAGATGCTTCTAGTAACAAATCTAATGAATATAATTGGATACACCTTTTTCAAATTTTTTAATTAGATACAAATTCTCTTAAATTGATTCTAAATCAAAGTGTGCGCAACACACGACATAGCTCGCCATATGGACAACAACTACAAAAAAAAAAAAAAAAACAATGCCGGACGGCACCGGACGGTGGTCACTATCAGCATAAATAGAAAGTCATAACAGCGTCAAAACTAATTTCCATTAAGAAGAAAAAAAAATTGCATTGATCATCGTTTATCTCAAGCCGAGTCCTTTAAACGAAGAAGGACATATTTTACGTAACATATGCTTCCAAGCGAAATGCCATAACAAAGAATAAAAAATTGTACAAATTAAATATACAAATTATTGTTAAACGTTTTTCATTTTCACTTTTATTGAGGCTGCTGCTCCTCAGAAAAGTGAAAATTTGTGCGTTTTTCATCAATTTTTTTTGGCTGTGTCACTTTTTCACTCAAACAACTGTTGCAACGCTGAGGAAATCTGACAGAATATTCATTAGTGACTGACAACTGACACACGTCCGGACTGGCTTCTGATCCTGTTTTACTTTTCACTTCATACGAACATGCCTCTGTGTGGCAAGCACGGCAGGAGAGCTATGCTAAGAAGATAATGAAATCGCGAGTGATGCAACATGCGGCATGTTTCATAACAACCTCGACGGCACTTCACTTTTCCTCTGAGGCCAAATCTCTTTTCACTTTCTTATGCCACGCGCAACAGCACAGCAGCCGGTGCCTAAAGTCGAAAGGACGACAGCTGCGTCTCCTCATTCGCAGCGCAGCGTCTTCGTCATACTTTTCCTTTTTTTAAACGTATTCCAGTTGTAAAAGTGACCGCAGACTACAGTATGACATATGTTATCCAGTCATTTTCTATTCGCTTTGGTTATGATAATTTAAAAAGAAAAAAATCGAAAAAAAAAACAATTTTGATTAAAACTGATCTGCAATAAAGAACCAACTTTATTGGACTTTTCCGTTTGTCATCGAAGTCTACTTTGGAATTATTTAGTTTCCTCTGCTTCTGATATTCAAGAGCCGAAATAATTTTTCGCTTTATATAATACTTAAACAGAGTGAAACGTTTTTGGGGTTTTTATATTTTCTGCAAAATATATATTCTTGATCTATTTCCTAAATGCCTGACTTAAGTCTAACAACTTTATAATCTCTCCTCACATTCCTGTATATTGAATATACAGATCGGTTATGACCTATAACAATAGTAATACTCCAATTATTGTGTTTCAGTACATTAGCTGATCTCTGGAACCTACAACTAAAGAGAATTTTAAACAAGAAAGAGCACTGCTGTCGAATATGCTCGACAGTGAGATGCCCTGCAGCCAATTTTTATGCACCTTGATTGGTGGTATTCTTTTTGCAGATTCTTTATTGCAGATTCTTTATTGCAGATTTGAGTTTCTAACCAGTTTTCCAAAAGGTTTACTACTAGTCTTGAGATTTCTCAACACCTTGGTGGCAGGGGTATACCCTTTGTCAATCTAAAAAAACAATCTAAAATCGATACCCTTTATACATTGTTCTTAAGAAAAGACTAACAAGGTCAACATTGTTATTAATATCATTAATTTGTTTTCCATAGTTCAAGAACAGAATTGCGATGCATCGTGGAAGTTGAAATTTTTTTCCGTAATTTGTTTTTACTTCTTTTAATTAATTAAAATTAATTAGATTCAATGCCTAAAATAAGTAAGGCAACCTAATGTAACCTAAGTGCATCCTGCCCCTACCCGAACAACATTGAAGACAAACATTTCATGTGCAATTTAAAGTTTCCTATTGAAGTTTCCATTTAGAATTTTATGAATAGGACACTGTAGGTATATTGAATTACATATTTTTCAAAAACCCCTTTATGGGCATGTCACCATGCAAACTGTAAAAATTTTAAGCCTTTGTACACATTTTCTGGAGAGTATTTTCATTTTATCAGAAAGTTTTTAACGCAATAAAGGAGACATCGTATACCCTATAAAGTTATATATTTTTGATCAGCACGAGACGAATCGATCTAGCCATATCGTCGTCTTTGAGGCGCTTCATTCGCTCAATTTTAAAGATAGTTATAGCTGAAACTCGAAACTTAAGCTTTTCTCGATCCAAGGTAGTTTGTATGTTAAAATTTTTGAACCTAACCAAGTTTGTATATTAGAATCAAGCTACCACGCCTATTTGTATACCGCGTTTGTGTAAAGGTATGTTGGTATGTACATGTATGAAGGAGGCATGGTTGATTCTATAAAGCACATATATTCTTGATCAGCATTAAAGGAAGTGTCGAAATAGCTCTGTCTGTCCATCCATCCGTCCGTCATGCTGTCTGCCTTATGAAAAATAATTATCTGGGAGACTATTAGAAATTAGAATACTATATTTGAAACTTAGTCTATCCTGAGCAAGTGGTCAAGTGGCCACTAACAAACAGTTTTTCTTCTAGTCCAATTTTAATGCCCCTATACAAAAACTCTAAATTTTTTGGTTTTTGCATGAAAACGTTTTTGTTTCCTGTTCTAGGAACTTCAAATTTAGTATAAATTATACCTGTGAAAGTTCCAATGAAATATCCTAATATGGTTAGGACCAAAAAGTATTAGGTGTCTCCCCCTAACAAATTTACCACATTTCTTTTGAGTTTTTGTATGAAAATAAAAAAATAAAGTATACGATCGAACTGATCAAGAATATATATACTTTATGGGGTCTACAAAGTCTCATTAAGTGCGTTGCAAACTTTCTGGCAAACTGAATATACCCGTTAACACTATGTGTAATAGGTGCAATTATTATTTTAATATTAAATAAATGATTGGGTATTATCATGTGAAGTATACATAGGAAACTTCAAGGGCTTTGCGGCACCATTAAATATTATTCGATTTAAAATGAAAAAATACGGATTTTTTTATTTTTAATATAGGAAAATCCGATGAGGGTGAGCGCATAATTTTTTTTGGGTCACTCTTAATGAACATTTTTATTATATATGAATGTATTCACTCCAAAATAAATAAAATCACTTTTACTATCAACACATGTCTACACAAGAGATTTTTTTTTTTTGGTTTAAGTAAAAGAATAAATAAGGATCAAGTCACTATGTTATAGCATATAGCCCAAATACAGACCCTAAGTTTTTTTTCGAGTTTTTATTAAAAATAAGAACGAACGGTGAAGTTGAGTATGCTCTTGAACTCTTTTTTTAAATTCAGTAAATAAAGCTTAAAATATAAGTACAATTTTGTGTGCTATTGTCATCGCCCATCGCATAGTTTGTAGCTCTGAAATCAGTTTTATGGTCACATATCATACGATGTGCCAAAATATTCTCGAATAATCAGAGTAAAATTTAAATTTCAGAATTATTGAGCTAAAAATTAATTGTATCTTGAAAGCTAACTGCTCATGAACATATCATTTTGGCCATTTATGTGGCTTCAATATTATTCGAATGCTGATTACTTTGAGCTTCATTCTGTCAAAGCACTCAAAATAACTTTTATGATTTTCGATTTGGTTTCAACAATTTTCCAATTTTACAGTAAATACCAACTGAATCGTAAATATTTATAATTTTCATTCAACAATAGCAACATTTATTGAAGCAATTTGCTTGTGCAAAATTTGTCAGAATATTTTGAATAATTAGTAATTTTGTGCGATTTGATTTGCGCTGGAATGCAGGATGTGTGGCCGAGAACCATAAGCTTAATTCAGTTAAATGGAAAAGTATTTGTCGTTTATGAAAGTATAGAGAAGCTGAGCTTTAATATAGTTTGCTCCTTTGCCTTTCGTTGGCAGACGCCATTGACATCAATTCATTATCCTTTATGGCATAACATGGCATATATCCAAGGTTTGTATCTACCATACCACACCATAGCATGCATATAGTAAGTAAATATATTTGTATAGATCTACGTGTGTGCTTCATTGCGCTTCATTAATTTTCGTGCAAATGCTTTCCCCTGCCAAAATGTACAATGTTCTACATAATTCTCAATGCTGTTGGCTGCCGGCCGCAATTTATTCGCGTATATGAAGCACTTTTGCGCAATACTACATATAATGACTCTGAGATACATTTTAAATGCCGCGTTGCATTATTCTTTTCAGATATGAATATAAATGCATGTTCTCTTGTTTATGAATCGTTCTGCGCAATTTCATTTAAACTTAAAGCTGCACAAAGGGTACTTTTGACTCATAAATCTACAATTGCATAACGAGTCTCCTTGACTTTTTTTTCTTTTTTATTTGAGTGCAAACTTTTAAAAGTGTAAATCATTATCCCGACAAAATGAATAACAACAAAAAAATTTTATTTAAATTTTTAATACTCAACTCAACTGTGAGGCATCAATTTTAATAAAAGCCACTAACTACATAATTATTCCAAAGACATTGCAAACATTTTAACCATTTTAAAATATTTTAAAATTAAATTTAAGAAAAATATGTTTCGAATTATTTTGAATTCTGAATTTTTTTTTGGGAAAAATGATTTTTAGGTTAAACGATAACTAGAATCATAGGAAAAACGTTAACTTCGGTGGAATCGAAGCTGAAATACCCGTTACACTAAACTTTTAATAGTTTATATGTTCACTAGGCACTTAGATTAAATTTCTCGATGAATTTGATCAAATTTGTAAGGAGGCCTTTTGTAATTTTTAATTTCCCAGAATAAATAAATATTTTCATACGAATATCCGAAAATGGGCGGTAAATTTGTATGGGGTCTATACCTAAAAATGGGCATGGCATGCAGTTTTGTGACCCTGGATGACATAAGAAATGTTTTTACCCAATTGGGGAGCGAGTACATTCATAAATAATTACTATTTTTAATCAAAAAAATGGAAAAAAATCCATAAGTTTGTATGAGGGCTATACCTAAAAATGGGCGTGGCACTCTCCTTTTCGAACATATCCTAGTCGTTGCTCAGAAAAGCTTAAGTTTAAAATTTCAGTTCAATATCTTTGAAACTAAGCGAATGAATCGCATAGCAACAAACAGACGGACAGACAGACGGATATGGCGGGATTGATTCATCTCGTCGAGCTCATCAAGAATATATATACTTTATGGGGTCTCCGAAGTCTCCTTTAATGCGTTACAAACTTTCAAACACATATTACGCTTTGGATGAGATGGGGGGTTTCTGTCATATTATAAAAATAAGCGAATTAATGGCGTAACTTCAGACAGACGGACAGACAGACGGACATCGCTAGATCGACCCGTCTCATCGAGCTGATCAAGAATATACATATTTATGGGGTCTCCGATGTCTCTTTTAATGCGTTACAAACGCGGTTTAAAAATTTTTTTTTTGGCTTACGGCCATCGAGCCAAATCTTCAGTCTAATATTGGTTGAAATCGGACCGCGAATTTTAAAATTTTTAATGCTATTCTTTACTTGTTTAGTATTTTTAGATACAAATTTTTACAAATGCTGAACAGAAACAAAGATGTTTTTATGCAAAAACTCAAAATTTTGGGGGTGGATTTCTATGGGGCTATCACTTAAAATGGGAGTAGAGAAAGCCGTTTGTAAGTGACCACCTGAAGGCTCAGGAGAGTCTAAGTTTTAAATAAGGTTTTTTTCCATTACCCCTATCACTTATAGTCTCAGAGATATAGGCCTCCTGTTATGCCTCTGCATAGATATTTGCCAACAAACTTATTACCCTTTAACCCTTTGGGTGCAGGGAATAAAAAAGGGAATTTCGGGTGCGCGTATTTTATTTTTTCCGAAATGTAGGAGACTACTAAATTCAGTTACGTTAGGACCAATATTCGGTAACATTCATGGAACAATATTGCACGATCGGCGAATGAAATTTATTTAGGAGTGCTTTTGACCGTGCAAAACATGGATCCATTGCCACACATCAGAGGACCAAGGTCCTGTAGGCTTCTCCAGTGGAATCTACATCAAATAATGCCAAGGTAAATCTGTTTTTTTGTTTAGCTACAAAATATAAGAACGACTCTCTTCCCATTCAATATTATTTTGTTCCCCTTTAAGTTTAAGCTGAAACTATTGAAATTTGGCGAAGTCCGATAACTTCTTCCTCTTCATGAAAGGCAATGCACGGATGCTGTCGTAATGCCAAAACTTTACACCTGCTTCGAACGATTTCACGAGCTTGCAAAGATTCTATGCTGTGTCTTTTTATTATATTTTCTGTAATTTATTTATGGCTCATATATAAACCTTAAAACAGATTGCAGGGTATCTTGTAGTCGTATATCGTTTTTGTTCTATTTTATGAAACATTAGTGCCTATAAAACATAATCCTCGTTAAATATGTCGCTTTAATAGTAGTCACAAGTATAAAGTTAAGAAATTTCAGCAGCTAATAAACTTATTTGCTAAACTAATTAAACAAAATAAACACCATCCCATAGAATACACCCATTTGTCGTAGGCTAACAGGTACACCTTCTGTTTCGTCTCTTATTTTTTTTTTCAGAGTGGACAACACTTGGGGCATGTATTAAGCACACCTACTCTGCTAATTGCCAAGTTAAGAACTAAACTAAAGTAAAGAACTAATTAATACTGAAAACAAAACTCGCTGATTAAATACGCAAGTTAAAATTATGAAACATCAAATAGGGTTGCGAGTTAAACGGATCACAGCAATCGCCAGCAAGGAACAACCCTGCGGCACAGCCCCCAAAAAGAGGAAAAAAAGGCAGAAAGAGTGGATTTAATATTGGCAAACGAACGAGTGAAACTTCAACACGCTTTTAATTAAGCCAAAAAAAAAAAAAAAAAAAAAAAAAAAAATAAAACAAATTCTCAGACTTAAATATTTTGCAAAATGACTTAAGAATCTTAACTACGCCGAAGTAGAGGTCGAATAAGTCAACGCCCCAACTACAGAACATGAAAATATGTATTTTAAAGTTGGCTTTGGTGTTCATTTTGGTGCTGTTTTCTTTTTAATCGTCAGGATTATTAATAAGCGGTTGCAAGGATGTTGATTGCGGCGCGGCTTGAGACTCAATTATGTTGTATAGTATGAATCGATCGTCATATTTTGGAATGATAATTGCCCTGACTCATAATGATCAACACTTTGCAAAGGCATTTTGATATTTTGATTTGATAATCAATAATTGCATTTAATCACTTTTTTTAAACACCGAAGTACCGAAGTTTCTTTCAGTGTAAGTACAGCAAGTAGCAGCAGCTGAGGTTAAGTTAAAGATCAGAGCGATCTCAACAACAGCACATAATGAGCGGGTAATAAACGCTTCAGCTGCAACGCAAACGAAGAAAAAGTTCAACCAGATCGACCAGATGAGCTGAATGTTCGTCCGTCCGTCTGTCCGTTCGAACTGGCTGTCTGCGTCTGGTCCACTAATTTTATTTCGCTGCCACTTGAAATTGTCTTTTGCTGCCAAAACGGCCAAACAAGCGGCGAAATGGTTTTGTTCGCTCTTCGGCTGACAGCCTGAAATGGCCGCAGGCCGAAAAAGTGCCAACAACCTGGAGGATCGAACTAGCAGCCGCAGTTTTAGTTTGTGCAGTTTTGCACATTATGGATTTAAATATTTCTGTGCTTCTTTTTAAACTTGACTTTTGTATGCTCCCTGCTGCTCCTTGCTGCTCCTGCGGTGGCAATTCTCGATTGCGAAAAAAAACACATAACATTTATTTATGTGGCTGCTGCAGCGGCCGTTGCTGCTGCTGCTATTGTTGCTGTTCATCGTCGGCAATCTGAGCCGTCTCTGGCTTTTTTTTTGCGGTTGAAAGGAGATCACTTATTATTAATTTTAGTGGTTAAGAAAATAAGCAAGACAGGACAACCAGCCACAACAATAACAACAACAACAACAACCAAAACAAAAACAACACCAAGTAGTCGCTTCAACTGAAGCCAACGCCGCAGGCAAATTCGCATATATGAGAAGGCATGAGGCAGATGGTTACCTGTTTGCTTGTTGCTGCTATAGATTATTCTGCTGCCGCTGCTGCTGTCGCTGCTGTTGCTCGGCGGCATTGTTTTGGGCCAATTTTAATTAGTTTTGCATTGAGCCAAATGTGCGCTTTCGGCCTGGTGTACCACCGCTAGTGTTTGGCTTATGGAATTCGATTGGCAGCAAAGACAGAGGCGTACTTGTTGATTTAAAGTTTGGAATATACTTTTTAAAGTCAAAATAAAATAAGTTAACTATTTTTTCTGGTTAAAAAACAAATAATAATGATAAAACGAGGATTGCTGAGGCCCAATCCGGATTTTGTCCGAGGTTTACTTATAGTGTCCAAAATATTGTCAAGTTGATTTAGAAAGCAAAAACAAACATTTTGTATCAGAAACGGTTTTATCTTTTCACTAAAATTATTGCACTCGGAACCGATTTTATTTAATTAAATCGAAGCTCTTGTACCACATCGATTGGCGAACCTCCAAAATAGTCACTATGGGGTTATTCGAATTCTGGTTTTTGGTATAAATTACAATTTTTAAATATTTACTACAAATTTGGTTTATGTGAATATTTTGCAACCCAAAGATAACGTACAAAGGTTTGCTTGATTTGGATCATTATTTCATATAGCTGCCATATAGCCGATCTGACCGACTTGCACCAACTTCTTTGTTTTTGAAGGCACTAAAAATGTAAAAAATATTTAGACGATTTGTCAAATTTGGTTCGCATTGGATCACTTTTTCAAGTTTCTGATTTCAAGTAGCCGATCTACCCGATATGCACCAACTTTGTTTTTTTTAAGCTATTTAACTGAAATTTGGTTTGTATGCATGATTTTACATCCTAAAACAACTAATCAAGTTATTGATTGATATTGAAAATACCACTATTTTATATAGATGTCATATATCCAAACTGGCCAATTTTTAGCATCTTTTTTTTTTTGTTTGACGCTCCAAGAAAGTACTCATCTCTATATATAAAAATAAGTCCCAATTTTTGTTGGTGATCGATGGACGAGAAAACTAATGGACGGATTTTCATGAAATTTTGCATGTGTGTTCGTATTCACACAAGGATGGTTTAAGGCCAAAAAAAAATTGTAAAATGTAATTTTGACCCTGGGCCTAATGGGGGCCTTGGAACCGAAAGCCATATCTTTGGAGTGGAATAGACGTAGAGACTTGAAACAGGGCTCATTTGAAAGATGGCGAGCAAAGCCGCGGGTACCTGCTAGTATATTTAATACAGTTTCCTATTAAATTAAAAGATGTAGAAAAAAAATTGTTGAAAAACTCAGCTTATACATATGCACTGGCTTTGTATGCGAGGTATATGATATGGTGTTTTGATGGTAAGCAATATTATATGCTATTTGATGCTTGATATGGGAAGTTTCTTTGCCAAGTTTATTTTTTGTATAAAAACTTAAAAATGGGCGGTGAATTCGTTTGGATAGGCGGGGCAAACGGATTATAAAACACAAACTACCTTAGTCCAAGTAAAGCTTAAGTTTCGACGTTCAGCATTATAACTTTGAAAAGGGCGACAGTCAGACAAACGGACAAATGCAGTTTTCGAAATGGAACAAAAAGGAGCAAAAAGTACTAGTCACTCAATAATTTACGCACTTTGGTTAATCAATTCTTATTTCTAACTTTTTTTCAAGACTGTGCTATACTAAAGTACTGATCTACGAAATTTAACTACTCCTTTCCAGATCATTCTAAAAGTATACATAGACATAATGCAGTACAATTTAGACAGAAACGCACAACATCGACAAAAAATGTACATCACAAAAGATATTATTAACCTAACCCTTTAATTCGCACAATACTTGAATATGCCTCCTGTATTTGTAGTCCTCAATATATGATCTATCAAGCACAGTTAGAATCTGTTGAAAAGCAGTTTCTACTTTTTGCTTTACGTAATTTGGGCTGGAATCCAAATGTTCATTTGCCTCCATTAACACATCGATTACTCACCTCATTGATCTGCCGACAATGGTAAAACATGATACATATCTGAAGTTTTATTCATCTAGAAACTTATATCTGTGAGATTTATTCACCTAATTTACTACAGCAGTTGAATTTTTCTATTCCCAATAAAATTACGAGAAAATATTCCATTTCAATTATTCCAACGTTCCATTTCGAGTTCTTTATTCTCTATATAATAGATTTTATAATTTAAATTTAGTCTGTCCAGGGTTCCCATTACATCATGTGCATAAAGCTTTGAAAGGTTATAATGTGTAATATGTCAGTATTATTTAAGTAGAATTGGCAACATTTTTATTTTTATATGTTAGTTACTAAGTAATCAAATAAATAAATAAATATAAAATAAGCCTGAATAGCAGGCTATCCATTAAATCTAGATTTTCAAGATTTTATGAGGCAGTTTTAATATCATTATGCGAGAGATTGCATTATACACTATTTGGTTGGATGTTCTCATAAAAATTATAGTCTTTCTGTTGGCAATATTGAATGAACACTGATGGAGATTTCAAGAGATATCTTGATCTCATTAGAAAGCAATCGACAATCTAGCAAACTATTGATTTCGGACAACCTTCACGAAACGTTTCCATGAGCAAACAGTGGATTCGATTGTTTTCTGAGCATTTTTATATATTTATTAATAATTTGTAATAATCTCGATTAGGTATACCTAAGTATACCCCCCTTGAAGTACACGACTCTGTTCAGGTGCGAAATTAGTGCAGCATATGCGCTACTTGGAATGCGTTGCAACTGTGGCACATCTTGGGACAACTCGACCAATACCAATTGCCATTCTCAATTCCAAAGCATATCGTTCCTTAGCTCGCTCATTCATTTTCCACTCAGTTTCGGGTAACGCCCACTTTTCGGGTGACGTCGGTGCGAGATTTTTAATAGTTGTTCTGGGATCCTTTGCTCGCTTGTGCTTGTGTCTGTGTCTGTGCTTTGCTTGATTTGGTTTATTTCATATACGCAAATCGATTAAAATTTGTGTTTCTTATTTTTGTTTTGTTTTTTAGTTATTTTTTTTTTAATATATTTTTTTTTTTTTGCTGTTGGAATATTTTGCGCCATGCAGCACAATATTTAAATGAAAATGAAAAACTATAGCCAATTACTTTAAATTAGTGTAATTCCATTCGATGTTGTGCAAAGAAGCTCGGGATGCGCAAAAACATTTTCAGAATTAGTAAAAAACGGGCGAAATGGTGCACCAAAATGTTCGGCGCATGGCAACATTTTAGAATTAACTCTAAGCAGGTCGCACGACGCGAGCAGGACGACTCTCAATTTCATTTGCTTTGGGAGTAATCTGGTGCATTTAGTTGCTTGGCTCCTTGTCGTCGTTGTCGTTGTCGTCGTCAGCGTTGGAGCATTGCCTGCGGGTGTAATTTTAATTTGTGCTCCTCCACCGGCGAGCGCGCGTTTATGAATCCCATGATCCGCCATGTATTCGATTGTCTAAACCTGGGAAATGGTCAACTAGCCCAAGTAACTACAGTGCTGCCACAGCACAACATAATTACAACAATGCATCCATTCCTCTAGCCTCAACCCAGCCGCATTCAAACGGCCCACTGCACCTGGTCATATGAGCGAGTTTGTGGTCAGCTTGGCGAGGTATTTAATAACTTGCTCTTTTTTTTTTTTTAATTCTTGTACATTCTTTTAGTGCAGTTTAGTTTAGTTGAGTACGGATGCCATTTTGTTTTGTTGTTGTTTTTTCTTTTTTTTAGTCTTTGTGGGAGCATTGTGGGAAAATATTTAGAGACTTGCAATCAATGTCCAAAAATTGCTGGCGGCCATGACAACGGCATTCGATTTATGATCAGCTTCGGCTCTGTTGACCAATTGTGGGTTGCTGCATGGACTTTTGGTAGCCCACTCAGCATGGTATGTGTCTTTAGTTCTACTTTATACGACAGTGTCAGTATGTAGTTCACATGTGTGTGAGAAAAATTATGGTTAGAGCAATTTTACCAAAATAGTTTCGTAATAATAGTTTATTTAATTTATACAAACTATTTATTTTAGCTATTTATGGCATTCCATAGACATTTTGAGTTACTAACGTATATTTTTTCAAATATTTTTTTTTTTTTTTTCTATAAAAGCGAAGTACAAAACATTTAGAAATGAGTACCTAATCTGCATAGGATACATTTACCCAGAATTTATAAAAATATTGTTGAGTTTTATATCTCATAATATCAACTTTTAAGCTGCGTGAATAGTATGCTGAAGGCTCAGACTCCAATAATAATAATAAAAATAATAATAATACTTTTCGGGACTGAATTTGACTCGGATGACATGATATGTTAGAACAAGCCGAAAAGTGTTAAGATGAATAATTTATGGAACCATTGGAGGAATACCCATGTCAAACATAACAAAAACATGCCCATTAATTAAAATTCGGGAATGGTCCAGATGGTGCAACTGATTAAACGGCAAAAAAAGGAACTGGCTTTTTTTACACTTGGAAAGTGGTTTCAACTGTTAAAGTCTTCTACATATTATGAGGTGTACAACCGAACAAATTCTTCACTGTAATTTGTTACCATACTTAACTGATGCGTTTTAAAATGGGGAAAAAGATTTTGATGACGTTGTGCTCCATCTAACTAACATTTCTTTCGAATGATGGCACATAGCTTGCTTGTCTCTAAAGAACTTTTAATTGGAAGCGTTATACTCACTGCACAAAGTGAGTATGTTGCCAGATAGAATTTGATAAAAAGCTGCTTTTCAATGAACTATCATGGAAGCAACAGCAACCATGTTCAAACCGTATTCTGGAAGCCTTTTTTAAAGTCCTATGTAGTCTTACTTAACAATAGATTTTATTCTTACCACTTTGAAACCTTTTTCTCTCTTGCACACTAAGCTTTAAGTGGTCACAGGTTTGATGAAATTGTCGACAAAATCCTAACTAGGTTCTTGATTCCTATGCATTCCAAGCTTTTGAAATTGCAAAAATAAAAATCCAAACTCAACATTTTCGGGTTTCAATTTTATTACTTAAAAACAAATGATGTAGGTCTGGTTGACTAAAATAAAATTGCATATATGGAATTTGCGTAACACTACCAAAATCTGGACTTAAGATTAAAAAAAATTATTTTATTGTATATATCTTCTTGCTCAGCTCGATAAGACTAGTCGACTTAGCCATGTCCGTCTGTCTGTCGAGGTGATTATTTCGTTCAATTTTAAAAATATTGAGCTGAAACGCAACTTAAGCTTTTCTCGGTATGTTAAAAGGCCACACCCACTCTAAGGTGTAGCCCCCATACAAATTTATCGGCCATTTTCAAATTTTTTTATGAAAAAAGGTATTATTTATGAATGTATTCACTTCAAATTTTGTAAAAACACATCTAATATCATCCTAAATGCACTCATCCGATATGATACGTATTGGGCCACTATAGCGTGTAGCCCTATACTATAACCTTTCACTTCATGATTTTTCCAAGAAAATTATTGTTATATGTGTATTTTTTGCTAAAAATTGTATATTAATATTGTTTATAAAATTAATTCGTATCAGACCATTGATCCCACCCATCCCATCTCAAAGTTCTACCTAAGCTACTGATTTTTGAAACTATTTAAGGATTCATGCGATGAGTATTTCGGTTCCACTGATGTATAAAATTTTTTCCCCACAGGTTGCTTCTGGATTCCTTCAAAGGCAACTCGACATCGACTCTACTTAGCTCAAGAGGTGGAACATTGTAGTGAACCCTGAGAAGTCCACTCAAATGATTTTCTTTAAGAAGGGTTGACTGTCCGTTGTTCGTCTCGACGGAGCAACAATCCCATGCAGCGCTACAGCCAAGTATCTGGGCTTGGGTCTTGACAGAAGATTAACCTGGCGTCCTCACCTTCTCACCAAAAAGGCACAACTCAATGAAAGGTTAAAAAAACTTTTATGGCTTATCGGACGAAGGTCACCTCTCAAGCTGAGGAGCAAACTTCTAGTCTATAGAGCAATAATAAAGCTGGTATGGACCTGCGGTATTCCAATTTGGGGCACAGCCAGCAGGAGTAACCTTTCTATTATTCAAATATTTCGAAACAAGGCGCTGAGGATTATGTCAAACGCTCACGTGTTCCACACCAACAAAGAGATACCCGAGAAACTCGGGGTACCTTGGGTATATTAAGAAAAAACAAGATTTCGCACCTCTTATATAAATCGGCTCAACATGCATACCAACACCCTTGCCATCAACCTATTCGACAACAGCTCCAGTATAAGAAGGCTGAAAAGGCTTCACCCGCTCGATTTCCCTCATGGGAGACAATAACTCACGTTTATTTTTACATTTGTTTATTTTCTTTTTCCCCTCCCCATCCCTTATTCCTTATCCATAATGGCTCCGGCAACGCATTGTCAACTGTTCTTTACCCGAACAACTTGCTGATTGTCTTTTTAAGATAGATTGCAAATAAACTTATCGGCTATAAAAAAAAGAAAAGTTTTTTAAAGTAGGCACAATTTCAAGTAATATTGGGAAAAATATAAATGTATACGAATCAAGAACCAAGCTTAGTTTTTATCGACATTTTCATCAAATCTGTGACCGCTTGAAGCTCAGTTTGCTTGCGACATATATTTCTAGAGATCTGATTTTTGCTAAGCCCAACTTAAAGTATATTTAAGTCCGTTTGCGTTATTATTTGGACTTAGAATTTTATATTTTCCTGATCTCATTGATAACAAATATTATCAGGACATATTTCCTGCGAACCTCACTCTACAACTAAATGCCTTTGTCTCCCTCTCTCTCTTTTGATTAAAACTAAATGCCTTCCTAAATTCTCAGCATTGACAGATTCGGGTCAAACTATGCAGATAGAACAAAAGTTTTAAATGGGAAAAGAAATAAATAAAATCTTAATGGTTGGTGACTTTTTGCCATTTTTTTTATTTAATTGCTACTAAAACGAGCAAAGACTTAATTAATTTGTCGGACGTCTTTTTTTTTTTTTTTTTTTCTAAATTTCGTTTTAAACAGGGCACAAATATAGAAGACTGGACATGACCCAGCAACATGCGCATCAAGAGGAGTCGCCGCGGCATGAAATCAGCCCAATTAAGCCACAAAGTGTAATTTTAATAAATTCAAATTTGAAAAGTGCTCAACTGCTTCACGAGCATAAAATTGCTCTGATTCGGTCTTGCATGAGCTCTGGATAGGCATTTTGGCTCCCGCTAGATGAGCGCCTAAAGTCAAGGGATGGGTTAATTTAAGTGTTAAGCTGATTTTTCGTATTCAAAAGATAAATTGGCAAAGTGGCTGTTAAATCCCAACGACGATGACGGCGACGATGGCGACGCCCTAAAAGATGATGATGAGGCGGTCAAGTGTAACCTTAATTGTTGTTAACGAAATTATTAAGCATTTTAGTTGGTTTGTTGGTTTGTTTGTTTGTTTGTTTTAAACCGTTTGTCAAGTCAAATCGTTCGCTGAGCCCACCCAATTTTCAGCTATATCGCTGGGAAAATAAAATACAATTTTAACTATTTTTCCTCATTTTGTATAGTTTTTTTTATTTTCTCGTATTTTGTTAAGAAGTGAACTTCTTGCTCCCAAAAGCAATTAAAACGCGTTTTTGCAATTAAATGACTTTGCTATTTTTATTGCTGTTGTTGTTCTTGTTGTTATTTTTGTTGCTGTTGGATTTCTTGTTAACAAAAGTTTATGTCAAAAATTTGAATTTACTAAGAAACTAAAAAGTGAACGAAAGAAGAAAAAGAAGCAGACTCATAAGCATGAATTTTCGTAATTAGACTTCTACTTCTACAGTTGACTAACTCGGAGAGAATTTGTGCTGGTGCGGTAGGGGCTTCGGTAAAATATTTTAAATTAACCAAGTGATTCTTAAGGGAAAATGCTAAAGTTGCCAAAGTTTAAAGTGCTTCAAGCAAAACATACCACTTGACTTCATGAGTATTACGAAAACGGAAATACAGAACTTAAAATAGTTAATGTAAACAGAAAATATTAAGAGGGACTGCTAAGAAGTCTTTTGATTAATTTGAAGTTATAAAGACACACAGAAAAAGATGGTGAAGATCCAACAGTGTTAATATCTTCTTGTTCTGGGAAATGAATCTAATCATGTCTTGTAGAAAGTATTAGTATATATTCTTGATCTGCTCGACGAGACGAGTCCATCTAGCCATGTCCGTCTGTCTGTCTGTAGTTACGTGTTTCATTTGCTCAGTTTTAAAGATATTCAGATGAAAATCAAAACTTAAGCTTTTCTCAGTCCTAAGCAGTTAAAAGAAAAAAAAAAGGTCCACCCCAATTTTTAGGCATAGCCCCCATACAAATTTAAAAGTTTTTTTTTTATAAAAAATGGTTTATTTATGAAGTGATTTGCGTCAAATACAGTGAAAACCCTCATAAAAGCATCCCATGCTTATAGAAGGACCCATAGTTGAGGTGGGCCCAATATAGCATATAGTGGGCCCACCTCAAATAAATTTTCAATTTTTGAGTATTTATAAGAAAAATGATTTATTTATGAAACAAATAAAAAGACTTCTAATAACAACCCATTATTAAAACGGGTCCCATGGTGGAAGCGGATCCATTACCAATCCATACAAGTCTACCTCTAATTTTTAAGTTTTTATAAGAAAATAATTTAATAATGAAGCGATTTGTGTCAAATACGGTAAAAAGACTTCTAATGTTAACCCATATTTAGAAAATGACCCATGGTAGAGGTTGGATCACTATAACATATAACCTTTATAGAAACTAACCTTTAATTTTGAGTAATTATATAATAAAATGTTTATTTATGAATCAATGAATAGATTTATGAATAGATGAATAAAGTATGATCATTAGAGCACATTACCTCTTTACAAACCGAACGCACATATTCAGAAGAAGAGTAAGTATAATCATCGAGTGACGAGTATTAAAGCTTCGGTTCCACCGAAGTTAACGTTTTACCTTGATTAAATTTCACTCATCAAACTTCACTCCATGTGCCATTCTCAGGATCTTCCTTTGGATTCTCCACAACAGCTTAGCTACAATCTTGTTGCTGTTTGCCAACTCTCATCCGATTGTTGCGGCTCTTCTTCTCTTGCTTTGTGCTGCTAGTTTCTCACATCTTTATTGGATCATTGTGTTCTTTAAAATTTTTTGGAAAATCGTAATGGATGCCTATATTTTATATTTCGTTGGTGTCCTGGGCATATTGAGTCCCATGAGTGGCGAAGAAATGCACGGTTGACCCCGTAAGAAAATCCATGGCACGCGGAATTAGATGGTAAAAACAGACGGTTGCCACTATTCGGTGCTGTTTTACCGAGATCCTTTCCTCCTCAATAGCTTATTCAGAGCTAAACAGCGTACGAGTTTTATTCATAAGCATTCTGGTTCAATTTAAGATTTCCCAGCCTATGGCCCCTATGACCTATTCTAAAACTATAGCACAAATGCACTTTTTTTGGCTCAAAAAGACAATGTTTTTATGAATCTCAAATGTTTTAAACGACCCTCGTGTAATTGAAATATTCTCACAATTCAGTTATGTGATTTTTTGTGTTATTCAGAGCAAAGCCGAGCATATACAGTACATGTGTAAGTATAAAGTGAGCAAGATGATAGATTTGGGTGATGGGTTCCAGAGAGAGGGTTGGGTTGTAATGCGTTTGCTATTTTGTCACCAAAAAACGATTTAAGTTAGCTGTACATGATGTACATTATGACGCTGCACTTTCTTGTGGTTCTGGAAGCGAAACAATAACACTCAACCTAAATGTAATCAACGTCATTGTGGCATAATCGTGTCTTGAATAAATTCAAACGTTCTCTTAGATGAATCTTTTTGTTAAATTTTCCGGAACTTTGAAGCGTAACGAACAAGAACAAGGAATGAATTGGAATGGAATGGAATGCAAGGAGAACAACAAGTGTAAGTCGAATACAACACGTAACAGAAATATAATCATCACTGACGCAACTATAATCACTTGGAGCGCGCTTATAAGAGGGCCTTTAGAACAAAGCATGTTTGCGCAACGCTCATTAGTTTTTTGGCGCTTTGCGCATGCGCATGCGCCAAGCAGTTCAGTTCAGTTCTGTTCAGTTCAGTTCTATTAGGTGGCCGCCACTTACTTGCCGCTTGAATTACTTGGCTGCGCTTATTGTGGTCACACTTCGACGCATGCACACCGACACGCCCCCACCACTTCTTAGGTGCTGCTCTAATTAAAATTTCTTCTTCTTCTTACTTCGGTCGCTTCAATCATAATGAAAAGTCCAACAACAAATTGTTGTTGTTAACAATTCTTGGAAATGCAGATGCAGAAATGTTTGCATTCTTGAAAAAAATAGCTGCAATGTATTGAATAAACACAATAAAATGTGTTTACAACAGAAATCCTCTTAAGTATGAGAAGTGTAAAGTATTTTCATAAAGAAAGATTTAAAGTTATGTAATTATATAATGTTTTTTTTTTTGCAGTCGAAGGTACAGTCGGAAAATATAAAACAAAACAAAAAACTTGTTAAACTAAAAATAAACAAGAAAAAACATTAACTTCGGTGGCATCGAATGCTTAGATAGAATTTCAAGATGAGATGAGGTGTGATCAATGGCCTGATCCAAACCATGTTGGGGTACAATAATATCAAATTTTATACTAACAATGTCTTGAGTTTAACATACAAAGTGGACGTAGTCGTAGTCTTAGAAAAAAGCCTAAGTTCCAAATATAGTTTAATT
This sequence comes from Leucophenga varia, assembly GCA_018903435.1. Classification (NCBI taxonomy): domain Eukaryota; kingdom Metazoa; phylum Arthropoda; class Insecta; order Diptera; family Drosophilidae; genus Leucophenga; species Leucophenga varia. The sequence goes on from JAEIFJ010001106.1 coordinate 266,176, forward strand.
TCTTTATATCTACACAAAAAAATGCGTAGAAATAAACAGACAGACGGACATGGCTATATCGATTCGTCTCGTCGAGAATATAAATACTTTTGGGGTCTACGACGACTCTTTTAATGAGTTAAAATAAATTAACTTTAGAAAACCATATTTGTTATAACGTTGAGCATTGACAATTTTGTGGAGTAATTGTTGATGAAAATTGAAATATGTTCAAGAAACTTGTTTATTTTTTAATTTTGAAAGAAAATGCAACTATTTTCAACTGCAAAGATGTAAGCCTGAATAATTCCTTTCAACGATTTCAATTCTTTTTTAATTGCCTTGCGCAGTTTAAAACGCGGCAAAAAATGAAAGGCATCGATTAAATTAACATTAATTATAAACCTAGTTGAATAGAGCACGTTTTGAACTCTATCAACCAATTTTCCTTTAGATACAATTTATCTTGATTTTTGCAAACAAAACAAAAAAAAAAAATTAATAAAAACTCCTTTTTATGGGGTGGCGTCTTGGTTTTGACCCTGGATGACAAAAGAAATGTTTTTACCCAATTGGGAGCGAGTACATTCATTAGTAATTACTATTTTTAAACAAAAAATCGAAAAAAATCGATAAGTTTGCAAGGGGAGTGGCACTCTCATTTTCGAACTTAACCTAGTCGTTGCCGAGAAAAACTTAAGTTTAAAATTTCATCCCAATATCGTTATATCTTCATCGAATAAATCGCATAGCAACAAACTGACGGACAGACAGACAGACGGACAGACGGACATGGCTAGATCGATTCGTCTCATCGAGCTGATCAAGAATATATATACTTTATGGGGTCTCCGATGCCTCCTTCAATGCGTTACAAACTTTTAGACAAACTGAATATACCCATTTTTACTATATGTAACGGGAAAAAAAAAACTATAATTTAAAATAGTTTGGGACAAATAGTCACAATAGTTTGTAACGTATTAAAGGAGTTATCTTAGACCCTATAAAGTATATATTCTTGATCAGCACGACGAGGCAACTCAATCTAGTCATGTCCGTCTGTCTTTATTCATGCGCTTTTTTGGTTTTTTTTTTTTTTTGTCAATCCTTAGCAGTTCAAGTGTTCAAATCAAAGTGCCATGCCTATTTTTATGTATAGCCCCCATATAAACTTACCACTTTTTCGATTTTTTTTATGAAAATAGCTATTATTTGTGAACCTATTCACTCCAAATTGAGTAAAAAACTCTTCTAATATCATCCAATGTCCAAACCAAGACACAACTCCCATTTATAGGTATAACCCCCATACGAATTTTTCCGCCCATTTTCAAATTTTTGTGTGAAAATACTTTTTTTTATGAATGTATTATCTCCAAATGGGATAAAAACATTTCTAATGACATCCTATATATTCTCTATTGATATTATACGGATCAGTTTACTACTACATATAGTCCTCATAATAAGTCACCACTCATTTTCAAATTTTTTTTCAAGAAAATGTTTATTATTCGGTCCATAGGTTAAAATTTGAGATTAAACTTATTGGTTGTAACATATCGGACTATCCATTATAATCCATCTCTTCTCCAAATTTTACCTAAGACACTGATGGTCATAAATAAACTAAACCAAGATGTAGCGGGTATTTGACCTTCGGTTTCACCGAAATCAATGTTTTTCCTTGTTTTATTTTTAAATCAACGCTCTTTTGTGAAAACATGTCTTTTTTTCATCTTAATTAAGAATCATTTTTGGTTTCAGATAAATTTCAGTCCTGAAATCGTGGTTAACAGCAACACTCCTTACTTTTTGGAGACCATTTTTCTTGAGGCCAAATAATATGGGGATGGGTAGGAATCTAAAGTGTGATACATTACATATCTGATTCATATTAGAAGCATATAATAATTGAAAACAAGGAAAACGTTAACTTTGGTGGAACCGAATCTGAAATACCCGTTACACAAAACTTTTAATAGTTTATATGTTCACTAGGCACTTAGATTAAATTTCATGATGAATTTGGTCAAATTTGTATGGAGGCTTTTTGTAATATTAGCCCGATCTTTACCATATCGATGGAGTTGACATTAGAATTGATTTTACCAAATTTTTATTGAATTCTATCAGAAAAATAAAAATTTGCATGTCATTTTGGTTTAGACACTCGATGACAAAAGAAATGTTTTTACCCAATTGGAAGCTAATACATTCGTAAATAATTACTATTTTTATACAAAAAATTTAAAAAAATCGGTAAGTTTGTATGGGGGAAATACCTAAAAATGGACGTGGGACTCTCACTCTCGAACTTAACGTAGTCGTTGCCGAGAAAGGCGTAAGTTTAAAATTTCAGTTAATTATTTTTAAAACTAAGCGGCGAATGAATCGCATAGCAACAAACAGACGGACAGACAAACAGACAGACGGACATGGCTAAATCGATTCGTCTTGTCGAGGTGATCAATAATATTTATACTTTATAGGGTCTACGATGCCTCCTTTAATGAGTTACAAACTTTCCGACAAACTGAATATACCAAACGTTTACACTATGTGTAACGGGTATAAAAATAATGACAGGTGAATTTGTATGGGGATGAATGTATAAAGGCCATCTGCATAATATTAGTAGCATGTATATAGGATGATATTATTAGTGGTTTCACTTAATTTGGAGTGAATACATCCCTAAATAATATCTATTTTAAAACAAAAACTCAAGTGCCGGCGGTAGATTTGTATGGTATCTATGCCTAAAAATTGATGTTACACTGAAAAGATTCAGATTCTTTGTCAATATCTTTAAAACATTTCAAGTAAAACGCATTGCAACAGACAGCTGGACGGATGGACATACAGATGGACATGGTCAAATCAATTCGTCTCATCGAGCTTATCAATAAACAAAAAAGAACGCTGAAGTCGAGTATGCTCGACTGCAAGATACCCTGTACCCAATCTATATGTACCTTAAGTTAGGTTCTATTTGACTACCACACATTTCATTGAATTGGATTTTCATAGAAAAACTTAAAGAAATCGAGTATATCTTTGATTGGCGTTTATACCTAAAATTTTGTTAGGCCTACCCATATTGGTCTATTTCATTGGGACTATCATAGACATAATTTATACTAAATTTAAATTTTCAAGAATAAAAAAACAATGACGTTTTTTTGTAAAAACCCAAAATTTTGGGGGTAAATTTGTATGGGGGCTATACCTAAAATTTGGTTGGTCCTACCCATATTATGATATTTTATTGGGACTATCATAGACATAATTTATACTAAATTTAAATTTTCAAGAATAAAAAAACAATGACGTTTTTTTGTAAAAACCCAAAATTTTGGGGTAAATTTGTATGGGGGCTATACCTAAAATTTGGTTGGTCCTACCCATATTGGGATATTTTATTGGGACTATCATAGACATAATTTATACTAAATTTAAAATTTCTAGAATAAAAAACAATGACGTTTTTATGCAAAAACCCAAAATTTTGGGGTATATTTGTATGGGGGTACCCCTTAAAATGGGTCTAGAGAAAAACCGTTAGTGTAAGTGCACACTTGACGGCCTAGGAGACTCTAAGTTTTAATTTTGAAAGCTCTACCTCTTATAGTCTCCGAAATAATCGTTTTCATACGGCAGACAGCTTGACAGACGGACGAACGGACAGACGGACAGACAGACAAAGCTACTTCGACTCCCCTTCCAATGCTGATCAAGAATATATATACTTTATAGGGTCTATCTTGCCTCCTTCTGTTGTACATACATTCGCACAAACTTAATATACCCTTTTCCCTTTCCTCTTTTTCTTTTTCGACTTCTCTTGTACAGGGTATAAAATGTACAGGGTACGCCCGTAACTTTTTTTTTTTTTAAATGCAATAAAAACAAAACGGTTCATCCGATCATCAAATTTATTTTTTCATATTAAAGTACAATCCTTCCGGTTACTTATGGAATATAAGTTCGTTCAAATGGCTGCCTCGGCTGGCCTTGCAGTACGCCATTCGGTCGACCCAATTTTTGAGGACATTTCCGATTGTTTGCGGCCGTATTTCGGCAATGGCGACGCGAATGTTGTCCTTCAAAGCTTGAATTGTCGCTGGCTTGTCCACATAACACTTGTCTTTGACGGCGCCCCACAAATAATAATCCAACGGTGTCAAATCACAGCTCCAAAACGGCCAAACGACATCAGAATTTCGGCTGATAATTCGGTCTCCGAAAACAGTGCGCACAAGATCGATCGTAACGTTGGCTGTAATGGCACGGTGCGCCGTCTTGCTGGAACCAAATGTTGTCCAAGTCCTCGTCTTCGATTTCCCGGGAAGAACCAATCGGAGACCGTAACGGCGGCTCCTGCCGCATTTTCGAAGAAAAATGGGCCAATGATGCCGCAGGACCAAAATCCGCACCAAACAGTAACTCTCTGAGATGCATTGGCTTCTCTTCGATCACGTGCGGGTTTTCCGTCCCCCAAATACGTACAATTTTGCTTATTGACGTAGCCGCCAAGATGGAAATGAGCTTCGTCGGAAAAGATGATTTTTGGTAAAATTCCGGGTCTTCGGCCAAGCGCTCATCTGCCCATTCGGCAAAGGCAAACCGCATCGGATGGTCTCGTGGCTTCAATTCTTGAACCAATTGAACTTTGTACGGTGTCATACCAAGGTCTTTTTCAAAATTCGCCTAAGGGACGTCGTGGAAATGTCCAATTGTTGAGAGCGACGCTTCACTGATGTTCCGGGCGCCTCACGCACACTCTCGGCTACAGCAGCGATATTATCGGCAGTACGCACTGTTTTTGGTTTCTCACGCGTTGGTTTATCAATAATTGTGCCGGTTTCTCTCAATTTTTTCAAAAGTAAGCGCACATACGGAGCGGACGGTGCTTCTGTTCGGCTCATTTCCGTGCGTAATTTTCGCACACATTCTGCAACATTACCATAATTTTCAAAGTAAAACTGCACTATTTTAACGCGTTCCTCAATCGTTTACACAAGCATTTTCGTTCAGCGGAAGGATAAAACTAACTTTCTGTCCAATCAGGATGTGACATCAGTGTTGCCACGAATCGAAATTTTCTTCGTAAAAACATGTTAGATAAATAAATATGAAAACCAAAATTTCAAAGTAAAATGTTGTTTTTCAAACTTTAAATTTTTTTTAAAAACAAGATTAAAAACTTATTTTTATTTTTTAATGAACTGAACTTTTGATAAATTATTAAATAATCTTAATCAAGAATCAGTTTTTGGTTTCAATGTAGATAAATGTTGTCCCCGAATTGTGGCTAACAGCAATACAAGTATGTTTCAACCAGTTTTGGAGATCTTCAGTTCAAAATCTTTCTTTCATTGACTTCTGTGCAATGATAAACAAAGGGCTTTATAAATCTTAGCACAGCCCTAATCCACACTTAATGATCACTAATTTATTAAAAATATTTATGACAATTTAAACTGTTGCCGATCCAATATTTGCTTATTTGTAATAAATCGATTTCAACAATTCCAAACTAACTCGATTAGCTTTAATTTTTTTTATGGAAAATTGTTTAGTATAAAAATTTTATAAAAAGAAATATTTCATTAAAAATTTTAGTTGCATTTATGAATTAATTTCTATTCAAAAAATATTCGATAAATGTCAAAATATTTACACAAATTAAGACCAAAACACAAAGCTTCTGTTTTGTTATGAAAATTCAGCATTCCCACAGAGCTTTAATCTGGAACAATATTTGTCGGGGTTTTCACTTTATTCTTTTCGAGGCATAAAGAAATGCAAAGAACTACATCAAAACAGAAATATTTTCATTGCTTTTGATTGTATTTTGTGATTTAATTTTGATGCAACATGAAAAGCAAGAAAAATGAAATGAGTTGACAAGTCGAGCGATTGAACGAACAAAGAAAGTGGTAAGCTTAAAGCGCTCAATGCTTAAGACACTTAAGGGGACTTAGAGCGCCCACACGAAATTGAGACATCTTGCCGCCAACTGATAATGTTAATGGTAAGGTTCAGGTTCACACGACGCTCGCTTGGTGACTTTAACGGTGACGTCGACGGGTGACGGTGACACGGGAAATGCGTTATACAAACCAGATCAATACCAGATCGTGCGGTGCAGCAAGTGAACAATCTGAACTGTGGGCTTTCTCACACTTGCAACGCGCTTAAGATGCTGCTTGAAGCATTTCCATTTTCAGTCAAGTCAAGTCAAGTCAATCTAAGTCAGGTTTTCGTTTGCTTGCTCGCTTCATCGCTGGCTCGATCAGTTTTAGTTTTTATTTTTATTATTTTTGGTCAGAATTTCTGGGTATTTGAGTAAATACACAAAGGAAAGTTATTTGCTTGTTTGTTTGTTTGTTTGCTTGTTTATGCGGTGTGCGTTGAAATTTGTGCGCGGGATTAGTAGCTCAGCGCCTGCAACAAGTGGCAAGTGGAAGTACTTTGAGTAGAGTCAGTGGGCTGACCGACGCAACGCTCACACGTTTCAAACGTTTCAAACGTTTCAAAAAACGGCAGCATCAGAAGCAGGTTCAGTGGGAAAATTATATATCGACTGGGGTGTCATAATCATCATAATGACTTTTGATTTGGATATTTAGAGATTTTCATTTGTTTGTCTTTTTCATTTTGGTGTTCTTCGGGCTCATCGTTTCGTGATGTGACGTGGGAAATTGTGGAATTTCGGTGATGAATGCATTCATGCAACTTCGAATTAAACAACAAATCGAATTCTTTTGGTGACACGCAAACATTGTATAAATCCATACACAAAGCAACCACACTACCAGCTACCTCATTTGCATAAATTCCTTTGGCATTTCAATTATTGTTCAGAGCCAAAGCATTATTAAATTATTTCGAATTGAAATGGTTAACATGGAAAATGAGGCCCGACTTTAACGATGGCTTTTATTTGATTTGAAATAATATAAACAATTAAATTTTTATTCTCTTTATTCGAAACAAAATTTTGGTTTTGTAATTTAAGACACAAATGTTCAAATAATGTCGACTAGTTAAATTGATAAGGTTTTATAAGCCTAAGATTATTTTAAGTTCAAAGATAAATAGATAAAAATAAATGACAAAAAAAAAGAATGGTTTTATTAAAAAGCTCTGGTGCGGGTGTTTTCGGATCCAACTTTAGAATCACTATTAACGCTGCCCACAGTATTTCAACCAGAGATCACCAATGAGTCTGCGGCCTACATCTTCCGGACATTATATATGACTTAAGAAAATAAAGTAATAGTAGCCATTAGTAGGACATACTGTTCTAATCTGTGGTACATAAAATCCCCCTATGTTGAGTCCCTAGTCATAGAGGAATCGTAGGTAATGAAGTAACAGGCGAGCTAGCCAGGATAGGCTTGTCAAACCGTACGATCAGCCCTGGACCTTTCTGTAGACTCAGCAACGGGATATACTTTAGAGACTTGGCTTATACTGTCCGAAAAACCAACATCCATCTAAGTCGCTCTAAACTAAGGCTTCTAACAACGAACTGAACTTTCACATAACTAAAATGGATTTATCTTCCGAAACAGAGTGTACGCTCTGACTGGAAGATGATTTTTGGTGAGGGCCTGGGCTTGGCCTGACGTAGATTCATATAGTTTGATTACTGTACAATGATTTCTGACAAATTGATTTACAGTTCAGAGCAGTCGTTTGTTTTGAATGCGCCTGAATATATCAAGGTTATTGAATAGCTTGTACATCTCGTTGTTCTTACGAATACTGAAATCATTGCCCGTACAGAAATGATTTCTATTGAACGCACCGAATATCGACTTATCCCATTATGATATGTCTCACGTTTACGGGTCATACAGCAGGACCGGTAATACCAGGCTATTGTTGAGTGTAATATTTGTGTTTCAGAAGAGAATTTTAGTAAGTGTAAGTCTCCATTTTACTACCAGCCTGACGTATTTTTCGCTGGTCGCCTCTGTTATTAGATAGACGAAGTTTTCTACGAAGTTGAAATTTCCCATCCTCACAAATTGTCCAAGTTATGTTGATGGACTGCAAGTTTATATCAAGTACTTTGCCTTACTCTTATTCACCATTGGCCACATTAAACGTAGCTCGTTTTCAATATCCACGAAAGCCCTACTGAGTGCAAGTTGACCTTTCCCGATTTTGTTATCGGAATACGAGAGCAGCCCGATTACAGCTGGGACATTGGCGTAATATAAATTTACATACTTCATTAAGAGATTTAAGTAGTCGCACACTGTCTAAAGCCCCTCCTTTTATCAAAGGGTTCAGAGAAGTTCTTGTCATGTACTATGTACTAATTACATTTCGAACAAATGATTTGGCTATCAGACTTTTCGCAATGTTTGCTACTACAAGTTTCTGGTTAAGTACTTCCATATTCGTATCAGGTTTTGCTTTTGTGAAGTAATGTCTTATCCAAGTCTAACATAAATGTCTCTTTGTTTCGTGGAATAAAATATATCGGATTGTAATGGAAGGTCCTAACTACTATCACAGTAATGTTGCTCAATTTTGTATACAATACAACGATATTAATTATTTCTGCATCCTTTTGCCCCTTTCATAAAGTTATATTTTTAACACTACAATGTAGAGTTCAGCCATGCTGAAATTGTCTGTTGCGATGGCTGTTACTCGGAAAGTTTTTATTGACCTGAAATTCGAAACTTTTTGTGCTCCTAGTTAGACAGATGCCACGCCCGTTAGCTCCCATACAAACTTACTACTTTTAACTGGGTTTTTATGCAAATAGTTATTATTTATAAATACTTTTACTACAATATAGGGTAAAAATCTTTTAATGGCATCCAATATAAAAACTGAATGTTGCCACGCCCATTTTATAGCCCCTACATACTTGCCACTTTTTCGATTTTTGTATGAAAATACGTATTATTTATGAATATATTTATCCAAATAGGGTAAGAACACTTTTTATGTCATCCATGTCAAATCTAAGGCGCCCGCCCATTTTTATGTATAGCCCCCATACAAACTTACCGCCATTTTCGAGTTTTTATATTTTTAATTATTTGTAATAAACAATTTCATGTCCACCTAAGTGAACAGTTTCGATATGGTAAGGATCGGGCAAATATGACATAAAGCTCCATACAAATTATGACTTGAATTATAGATATAAGCTATTAAAAGTTTTGTGTAACGCGTATTTAGCTTTGGTTCCACCGAAGTTAACGTTTTTTCTTGTTTCTGCAACCTTTTGCCCCCTTTCAAAAAAATGTACTTTAATCATGCACAGGAGTTCACAAAATGTTGGCACATAGTGAACAGATAATAGTCGCTTCTTTAATTCATATTGGCTGGCTCGGTGAAAATGTGTCGGACAACTGAAACAAGTTTTATAAAATTGATAGACGCTTGCACGATAAAATAGCCGAATAAATAATATGAATGACGTTTTTAGTAGAGCAATGGATTCGTCAGATCCACTACAATCTTATAGGACTGTAAATCTCTTTTTCGAATATGTGCCAGAAAATTTGTATTTGGGACCAGTGTGCAGTCTGAGAATGGTTTTAAAGTTCCCATTAATTCTTATAATAATAACATAACAAAATGATTCAAGCATCAGACTATCTTATTCTTTTTCATCGCTGAATGCGAATCTGGCCGTAAAAATTTTCTATCACGTCGAGGTTTTGAAGAATTTTTTATTCAAAACAAAGATCAGAATGAAGTTGTAAAAAAGTTGTACTAAATCAAAATTCACGATAGATGTATCGAAAAGTTCAAGCTTCAATTAAGCCTAATTCGGGATTTTGAACAACTCAGATCCATTTGATGAAGGAAATAATTGTGTTACATGCAAAAGGTTTTAAGTACGCTCCTGACTGTTGGATTTATATATAAACTTGCATTTATTTATTTTATTTGCTTTTCTTCTTATAGCAATTTTTTTGCATTGAAGCGTTAAATTGTTCACCGCAGTAAATTGTGATGCCACATTGGCCACAAATTACACAAAAAGAGAAAATAAACCAAAACTATTACAATAAATCGAAAATGACGAAAATGTTCTAACCGCAAAATGCGATGACAGCTTTGAACGTGCGACATTTCAAATACTTTACACTTCTCGAGGCATGAAACGCTTTTATTTTTTTTGTCTTTAAAGTTACCGAACCGCAATTCTGGCTACTTTGATGCATTTAAATATTTTTTCGTTTTTAATTTTTCTTCGCAGATTTTATTTTTTAGAAATAATTTTTAAATAATTCTGCGAAAATATGCAAATAAGTTAAAGGATCAAAATGCATAATGATACAATAGTATTTTAAGACCTTCCCTCGAATCCTTTCAGCTACTGTTTGGAAATATTATGCGCACTAATCCTTTAATCGTTGCAAAAGTCCACAGTTCAAATCCTTTGAATTGGAATGAAAAGGAGTAAAAGAGAAAGAGTGGTCAAAGCAGATTGCAACTAACAATCGGCTTGGCTAAAGGGCGAAATCGTTTTGGCCTTCATATCAAATTTTCCACAAACCTTCTTACGAATGTTTTTGTGTTCTTTGGCCTTCTTTATTTTGGACAATGTCCTGCAATGGGCTCATCTCGATGCTTAAGTGGTCATAATCCTTTTGTTTGCAATCGAAGTATAAATCCTTGCAATTTTTTCTCATATTTCGACTTGTTTGTACATAATTTCTCTTTTCCTGTAAAATTTTAAATTTTTACAAATTTTTTTGTGCATTGTTTCAGACTATGCGAATATTAAAAAAAAAAAAAGTGTTTTATTTTATCTGTTAAAAAGCGGAATTGAGAAAGGATTTGTTGATTGTTCTTTAGGCGGATATGGATATTTAATATTTTCCGTTGAAAAGCAGTGACCAATGCGAAAATTATTTTCGGCAAGTTTCAATCAAAAGAAAAGGAATTAGTGGACATTGTCGAAGGAACAATCAAATCTTTGGTTTTTATTATTATCAAAAAATTCAACACAAAACGTCCAAAATATATAAAGAAACTGTTAAAATCATAAGGAAGTAATTAGTTGTAGTAGAATGTAATTGAAATATTGTATTTATGTTCTTTGTCAATTACAATGAAACATTTGTAAGGAGATTTTATATACATCTAAATTAAATGCCTTTGTACAATGTACGAATTTTACAATTAACAAAGTACGAAAAAACTTTGTAATGATAACATATTTGGTTGTCTTACTAAAATCAACATTAATGAATATTGGTTCCATTTAGAAGGCAACTTCATTATGCCCCCCTTGTAAAACCCCCCTCCTTATTTGCATAAAACTCAGACAACCAGTTTTCGCAAGCCTCTTTTGGATTTTTGTATAAGGGGGGCATAATGAAGTTGCCTTCTAAATGGCAACAAGTTTGCGAACAAATCAGTGCATATTTGACTTAAATCGGATTTTTAATAAATTAAGATATTTTATTGGTAAGTTGGAGGTAACCCAAGATATAATTCATACTAAAGGGCATAGCAGATTATGCATGTTATGTATGCCCCCGCATGTACACATATTGAGCTCAAATTGTTGTCATAAGTTGGTATTGTTTTGAAATACATTTCGTGCCAAATATTAACCTTAAAATTCAATTTTTGCAAGAGTTATGGAGGGAGAAAATAATATCTTAAATCATGTTTTTCTTGAGATCGGCTTAGCCAAATTTTATGAAAAAACAAGAAAAAACGTTAACTTCGGTGGAACCGAAGCTTAAATACCCGTCACACGAATCTTTGAATAGTTTAGTGTGATCATCAGTGGATTATATACATTTATAAATATATATTCGAAAATAATTACTTTTTCATATATTTGTTCGAAAATAATCGATAAGTTTGTATGAGGACTATGGCTAAAAATGGGCGTGGCACCTTGGTTTTGTTATTGGATGTCATTAGAAGTGTTTTTACCTAAATTTGAGTAAATATTCTCATAAATAATACCTATTTTTATACAAAAATTCGAAAATGGGTGGTAAATTTGTTTGGGGCTATAGCTAAAAATGGGCGTGGCAGCTTGGATTTGACATTGGATGACATTAGAAGTATTTTTACCCAACTTGGAGTGACTACATTCATAATTAATAGCTATTTTCATATAAAATTCGAAAATGGGCGGTAAGTTTGTTTGGGGGCTATAGCTAAAAATGGGCGTGGCAGCTTGGATTTAACATTAGATGACATTAGAAGTATTTTTACCCAACTTGTAGTGACTACATTCATAAATAATAGCTATTTTCATAGAAAAAATTCGAAAAAAACGGTAAGTTTGTATGGGGGCTATACCTTAAAATGGGCGTGGCACTTTGATTTTAACACTTGAACTGCTTAGGACTGAGAAAATCTTAAGTTCCGAGTTTCAGGTCAATATCTTTAAAACTGAGCGAATAAAACGCATACATACAGACAGACGGACAGACAGACAGACAGACAGACAGACAGACAGACGGACATGGCTAGATCGACTCGTCTCGTCGAGCTGATCAAGAATATATATACTTTATAGGGTCTAAGATGTCTCCCTTAATGCGTTACAAACTTTCTGACAAAATGATAATACCCTCCACACTGTGTGTGACTGGTATAAAAACATATGTCATGGTGTTCAATGAAACTATTTCTAAATAAAAAAAAATGTATTTATGACAAAAATTTCTGTAAAAAAAACATTGAAAAGTTAAAAGAAATCAAAATCGTTAACTTCGGTAGCACCAAAGCTTAAGTACCCGCCACACGAAACATAAATAATTTTCTTGAAAAAATAAATGAATGGAAGGTGAGTTTGTATAGGGTCCATATGTTAAAGTGGCCCGATCCTTGTCGTATCGTTATCATATTCATAGGATAACAGTAGAACCCAGATTGGAGTGAATGTATCTATAAATAAGAACTATTTTCATACAAAATCTGATAAATTTGTATCAGGGCCATATTAAAAAATGGGCGTGCCACATTTCATTTGATATTGGATGCCATTAGAAGTGTGTTTACCCAATTTGTAGTAAATACATTCATCAATAATAACTATTTTCATAAAAAAAATCGGAAAAAAAAGGAAAGTTTGTATGGGGCTATGTCTAAAAATGGGCGAGTCACCTTGGTTCTAACGTACAAACTGCCTAGGAGCACAAAAGCTTAAGTTTAAAATTTGGCGTCAATATCTCTAAAGCTTTCCCGAGAAAAACGCATTGCAACCGACAGACAGACAGACAGACGGACGGACAGATGGACATGCCTAAATCGATTTCTCTCATTGAGCTGATCAAGAATATATACTTTTGGGGTATCCGATGCCTCCTTAAATACGTTAAAAAACTTTCCGACAAACTGATAATACCCTTTACACTATGTTTGGCGGGTATAAAAAAATTATAATTTTGAAAATATATAAAATCTTCAAAATTTTCTTATATTACAAAAAACGTCAACTAATTAAAACCGCGAGTGTTGACGTTTAACAATTGTTGACGTTTATAAATGTAAAAACTTTTGATAAAAAACATATTGATAGTGTGCTTATAAACGTTTTTATTGACTATAAACTAAATTGAAATGTATCAAATACAAAAAAAGAACAAAAAAGGCTTTCAACCTAACTAAAACTAAAGGAACACATTTCAAAAGATATTACATTTCACATACATACTATTGTATCTAAAAAAATCTGTTATTTTTTTGTGTTGTTTTTTCCTTTCCAATACTCGGAGGAGAGCTTTCTCTCGTAAACGTCTTAATACATTTAGGTCATTTTGCTCAACATTCTCGCATTGAGCCCAATCCAAAGCCTGGTTAAATACTTCGACAGCTTCGTTTGATTTTATTATCTGTACATTTGTACTCGTATCTAAATCGTTTTCATCCTCATCGGTCACTTCTAACTCCTCAATTAGAATCATTACCCAGTAGAACATCTGCATTCCACTTCTGAATAGATGGTACTGTTTAGTCAACCTTAACAAAATGTAGAAAGTTACTGATCGTGTCGTTAAAATAATTTTAAAAAGCGACAAACCTGAGGATTTATTTCATTAAGCAGATCAACTGCGAGCTCCATTTGTTGTTGCAGTTCCGAGTTTATATTTTCTTTCAATATGCTTAACGGAATATCTTCCTCTAGATCTGTCTCATTTACCGTGAAACTCAAAACCAGTTTGCCAGCATTTTGCCATTGTATCTTTGCTAACTTTATTCCATGCGGCTTCTAAAAGCATAACAGCATCCCTTAATGTAACAGCTTTCATCGAATCTACTAGATCTGATTTTTTTGTTGCTACCCTGGCTAGAAGACTGTTTCTATAATACAGCTTCGTTATTTTAATTGCGTTTTGATCCATTGGTTGGATAAGTGGGGTTACATTCGGAGGAAAAAACATTGCAATTAGGTTTCCATCTCCTGTTTTAAGATCTAATTCACTTGGATGAGACGGAGCATTGTCTATCAGAAGGAGCGCTTTAACTGGCAAGTTCTTTTTTAAAAGAAAATCTGTTACCTAAAATTAGACAATCTTAGCTATTAAAATCGATATTTATTCTGCAGCAGAACAGATATTAACCTGTGGCATCCATAAGGATTTGTAATTTGTTATGGGATTTAAAATTTTTGAAAAGGGGTGGATTTTTTTGCCTTCCCAATTACCAACAATTTAAGCTTATTATTTCCGGAAGCATTAGCACAACATAAGAAAGTAACGCGTTGTTTTTCTGTCTTTACGCCCGGAGCAGTCCTTTCGGCACTTGATACGTAAGACTTTTCTGGCAAAATTTTCCAGAATAAGCCAGATTCATCAGCATTGTACAATTGATCATGGCATAGACCCATTTCTTCAATTTTTTGTTTTAGTTTGATTTTAAATGGTTCGACAAGCAAAGGCTGTGAAGATAGCTTTTCTCCAGTTATTTTAAGCAGGCGAACTCCAAATCTTTTTTAAAACCTTGCAGCCATCCATCACTTGCGTTAAAAGAACATTCTTTTTCTTTTACTTTAAGATGAATCTCTTTAGCCTTTTGTTTTAGCGCTAATGCATTAACCGGATAATGCCTTTCTCTCTGCTTAACAAACCATTGATACAGGCGTTTTTCCATTTTCGGCAACTCTGATGCTCTTAATGTCTTTCTTCTTTTCCCGGACCGGAAAGTGTGTTATTAACAAAATCCAAAATTTTATTTTTATTTCATTTTTATCTTGCTAATTGTTGATTTTGAGATACCATATTGCTTTGCTAAAGCTACCGCACTTGCACCCTTTTCTAATAAATCCAAAATATTTGCCTTTTCTTGTAATTTAAGCACTTTCGGTTGTTTTGAGCACATTTTGCTAATGTGATACTTACGAGAACAAAAAAGCAGCTGAACATAAAAGGACAACACATAGAGATGCAATTTATTTTCTATTCTACATACTTATAAGGGGAATACCCAAATTTTATAAAATAAATGTGTGTGTGTGATCAAAACTGTGTATTTTAACTGTTTCTAAATTCAAAATTTTGTTTTTTTTAAAGTTGACGTTTTAGAGCTTTGTGATTTGGTTGACGTTTTAGAGTAGACAATGTAAAAAATTAAGGGTTGACGTTTTGGGATGTTGACGTAAACTAGCGTTGACGTTTTCCCGAGTGCACTGTATTCGTTATTTTTATTTTATTTTACTATGACGAACCTTGAAAACAAATTAAATTTTGACGACTTTCAATTATTATATAACAGAGCATTGCAAATAGTCTTAAATCTCAATGAATTTCAAAGAAAATGGAAATGAAAATTGAAAAAATTTGGTGTTAAAATTAAATCATGAGAGTTCTAGAGCATCAAAGTTTCTTGTTTTGTGAAAAAATTTATTCTTAGATGCAGACTTGGATATATTAAAACATTTAAGCATTATCCTAGCTGCAAGTTATTGATAACGCATGGATTCTTCATTGCTGACTTGGCTCTCTTGCAAGACATGTCTGCAAGATGTAATGAGTGTCTGTCATGAGTGTGTCGTTGAGCACTATTTGCACGACCTTAGTCCATACGTTTTGTATTGTATATTATAAGTTGCTTCAACGCAACTGATGTCACCATATCATTAAAAAGTCAAAGAAGAAATTGGCCACAGTGAGATTTTTCTTACTAATAACATGTCAAGTTTTCAATTAATACTACGACGTTTTCTATTTTTAACTGACAACAAAATGATTATATTTGAAATTCTCAACTGAAACAGATACACCGAGTATCTAAATTCAAACAGTTCACACAATCAGCAATGATTATGATATATTGCTTTTGGCGTGAATCAACTAGCGTCACGCCCACAACGTGGCCAATATCCATGTTCCAAACATAGAGAACATTTGGTGTAATCAAGGCTTCCGCTTTCTTCAACTGTCAACTGGCCACTCCCACTTGAGGAGACTTTTCTTTTATGGCTATGATCATGCCGCACATATTGTTCATTAACAGCTCCTTTGGGCCGTTCCTCCTTTCGATTTTTTTGTAAATTAATTGATTGCCAGCAGTGATAATTATATACTAATTGTTTGCTATGAATGATCATTTTTTGTCAATGCATGCGAATCTTAAAATTGTTCACTTCTTACATTCATTCTAAAATAAATCTTGAAATTTTTCTTTAGTTGATTGAAATATTTCCTTCTAACCAAAAACATCTTGATTCCAACATTACTTCCTTTTCCTTGTAAAAAAGTCTTCTCACTTTTTCAAAACTATTTGCTTTCCTAACTAAAACTAAAACTGTTTTTATCTTATTCTGGTAGACGCTACTGTAATAAATAATTCAACGCCTGAACTCGCTTCGAAGAAGAATTATCTCTCCTTACGTAAATTGAGACATCAACATTAATGTCACAAGACAGGGTGAGTGTGGCGTGACAATGGCTAAAAAAACAAAGAAAAAAAAAAAGACAAACAATGACAATAACAATAAAACCACGATCAATAAACATCGATAAGAGCACTTAATATGCCCAATACAACGCAATCCAATGGCCTGCGTTCAAGATGTATTCCGGAAAGAAAAGGATGTTTTGTGAAAGAGAGAAGGAGAAGAAAGATGTAAATAAATTCAAGAAAATTAAAAAAACAAAAAAAACGTGAAATTAATATTGCAAAACAACAATTTTCTCAGTTTGAGATTTACGAGAGAAAGTGTGAGAATTTGAACCGAGAGCAGAAACAAAAGAAAAAAACAGTTATGTGTGCATTGATTTCATAGCTGATGAGATACACTTGTAAGATACATTTGTATCTAACACTAAGAGTGGCAAATGACAAGATTATTATCGATAATATAATATTCGGACGCTACATTGTGTGTGTATGCGTGTGTGTGTGAATGTGAAGAAAACAAAACGGTAATAATTTCATTGAACCATGAAATATGATCAAAATTGTGGAAAAGATTACAAAAAAAAAAAAAAAAAAAAAAAATCTAAGTGTCGCTTTTGACCGCGATCATAGTTTCTTGTTACCTGCTTCTATTTTTTATGACTTCATTTTTATATTTTATTGTATAATCATAAAAACATATTTTTTTAATATTAAATTCAAACAACAATTTTTGAATTTACGTAAAAAATATGAAAATCAATTTTCAAATAAACTTAATTCTTATGTCCCATTCACAAATACTAAATCTAATTAATCTTTGAAAAGTTAAAATTAAATTGCTACTAAAAAAAAAAATGCAATTTGTAATCCACTCAAGTCAACTTAACTTTGTTCAGCTTAACGATTCGGAAACTTTTTCTTGTCCGATCCAAAAGTCTTCGAAAAGGGGGGGGTCAAAAGACCAAGACAAGCGGCTGATAGATTAAAAAGAGTATAAAAGAATCAGACAAATTGCTGACAAAACTAAGAAGTGACATTGCAATTAATTATTTTGTTGCTGCGAACGCATTTGCACCTAGAAATAATTTTTCTTCAAGAATAGAAAATAAGAAACGCGTTCGCAAGACAAGTGAAAAATTAAAAAAGTTTTCTTATTTTTGTTTTTTTTTTTTTTTATGTCTCTGTTCTCATTTTCACTCATCCGTTTAGTAAAATTAAATGGAAATGATTAAACGGAAAAAAAAGAAGAAAGAGGAAAAAAAAGACGTAGAAGTAAATAGTCTAAACGATTTTGGTTGATATTCAGATAAAATAGTCCATTTCAAACTTTTGTACTTAAGTTCCACGAGTCAACTTCCGACAGGTCAAAAATGAATAGCATAATTAAGCAAATTTCTTTGTTTTTTATACTCTGCACATAAAAAGTATAAACGAAATTTGTGAAAAGACGATTATGTTCTTTCGGAGATACTGCAAAGCTTAAATAGGTAATACGGAAGAGATTGTTTGGTAAATTTTTGAAATAAGGTCAAAAATGCTAGTGATCCATTCAGAATTGACCATTCTATATGCATAGACCTGACTCTTGGGTTTCTATGCAATGCACTATGGTACAGAATTCGTTTTTTTTGTCATAAAGTCGAAAATATTATTATATACTTCAAAGTTCACACATTTTGGCATAGTTTTAAAAAAAGTTTTTGTGTCAGTGCAACCATGCCCAGTCTTGCCTAATATGAAATCTAATTTGTAGTAGTGTTTGTAATAATGCGGTTTTACTCTGAATTAAGTCAAAATCCATCCAAGACCCTACAAAGTATGTGTTCTTGATCACCTCGACGAGACGAATCGATCTAGCCATGTCCGTCTGTCTGTTTATTTCCACGTATTTTTTTTCGGCGAAGATATAAAGATATTTAGCTGAAATTTGGAACTTAAGTTTTTCTTTCGGCAACGACATCTTTGTATGTTAAAACCAAGGTACCATGTCCATTTTTAGGTATAGCCCCCATATAAACTAACCGCCTTTAATATATATTTTTTATGAAAAAAAATATTATTTATGAATGTATTCACTCCAAATTGGGTAAAAATACTTCTCATATCATTCAATTCCAAAACTAGGATGCCACGCCCATTGTTAGCCATACTACTGTGGGCATTTTAAAAAGTGAATTTGTTTGTAAAATGAAAAATCTTTATTTATTCTTGTAAATCAATTGCATCCCCTTCAAAGTAATCCCCTCCCGATAATGAACACGTTTTTTCCAATCCTCGAAACATGCCAAACAGTCCTTTTCCGGTATAGCCATCAGCGCCTTCTTCGATTCAACTTTTATCTCCTCAATCGACTCGAAACGCGTTCCTCGGAATGGTCTCTATAGTTTTGAGAATAGCCAGAAGTCACACGGAGTCTAATCAGGCGAATACGGTGGTTGCGGAACGATGTTAGTTGCATTTTTGGAGAAAAAGTCATGAAGAATCGACGCTGTTTTTCAAGAAAATTTACCATTTTTGGTATCAATCGAGACTTTGAGGCCCAAAACATCTTTCAAAATGGTAGTAATAATTAATCCTTTCGATACGCCAATTTCATCAACAATGTCTCTCATAGTTAATCGACGGTGTGCAAGCACTAATTTTTTACTTTTTGGATGTGAGCATCGTCTGTTGAGGTCGATGGTCGACCAGGGCGTTCTTCTCTTTCAACCTTCTCAAACTTCTTAAAATTTATACCAACCATATGTTATTATTTTGGTAGGGCGCCAAGGTTTTTCAAAATTCAACTTGCCTGTTATTACTTTGCGATCAAAAACGCATTTATAAATACAAACTGACGTAATTAGTTTTTCTACAGAATTGCACATATATTGGACTTTACACAACGCTTAAATTCTAAGATTATATATAATAGAACAATATAGTTTAGATACTACACACCTTGATCATTATTTTCCATAATTTAATGGAATTTATTTAAACAAAATTTTGGAGTTTCACAGAAAAACGTAAGCAAGTAATTATTCTTTAATTTGTTTCTCATAATTAGCTGATCGATTGTTTACTTTTAAAATTTCGACTTTACGCCAAAAAAGAAAACGACTTCTGGACCAATTTGCAATGGCCTAATTTTTTCTTTCACAAATCTAATCTTCAATATTTTTTTTTGACACAATTAAATTGTATTTGGGTGACTCATGGTTGACAACCAAATTTACTTCATGAGATGCAAATCCAAAATGTCATCTTCGAGTAGTGGTGTTGTCCAATAATTTTAGCGCAAGATGATTAGGTCGATCATACAATCGTTCAAGATATCTGATACTGAATTTATTGAGCTATTCCAAAACTGTTGGAACATGTATGGTAAGTCCCTTTGTAACGAGCTGTTTCCTACATACCAAGGAGCATTTTCAATTTGCCTCAGTATTTTATTTTGCATGAACTCTTTTAAGGTTAGAGTTTCTGGCAGTTTGCTCCAAAGATGCAAATAGATGCTATCATTGTTTGCAAAAAAACACTTGGTGATGGATTAAGCTTTGCAGTAAAGTGCTCCAAATTAAAATTTTATTATCTTATAAAAATTGTTTTAAACCCTTGTTCATTTTAATTCTTCACTGTAAATCACATCTCTGTGCGGAGTATAAAATTGCGAGGTCTCAACTATTTTTCTTTTTGCGTTTTTTTTTTTTTTTTTTCATTATTTTTCTAACTTTTATTTACATTGTTCGAAAAAAATAAAATTAAAAAAAAAAAATGTCTTGTTTAGAAACAATTTCCCAGTGAAGGTGTGAAAACTTAATTAAGTTCGCGGATAGGTTTAATGCGTGTGGAATGTCTGAACTTTAAACGTCAACGGTGCGCGCACACAAAACGAAAATAATTTAAATGTTTCCCAAAAGATACAACAAAGAAATGTGCAGTGCTGCGCACAAAATTTAAGGCCAACCAAGCCGTAAAAAAGGAGATAATATGTTGCAAATTTTTGCTCATGTTCACACATTTTTCAGTGGCTCAAACCCAAAAAACAACCTCCCCCCAAACGAGAATCCACTATTTGCTCAGGTAACAGATGTTTATCTTTTGGTTTCGTAAATTTTCGCCAACTCGACGTTGAGTTCATTTGGCTCTTACGTTTATGCCAGATGACACAAATGCTTAAATATGCGAGAAGTAAATATATTTTTAGTTATACTCACTTGCGCCAAAGTTCTGCTATGCAGTTGCATATTTTTTTAATGGCTCTGTAAATTTATATTGTAGTAAAAAACTATTTTATGGCTGGTTTAAGCTTGAAAGTATTTCAAGATTTATTTAAACAAAAATGATTTAATTTTAAATTTGAAAGAACACAAAATTACCCTTGTTAACAAATTTTGGCTTTATGTTTGGGATTCTTTTTCATGGTCAATTCTTGACATTTTTTGTTATAACTGAAAAAAGATAAGAAATAGGATGGAATAGGTCCATGAGAAAGAAGCTTATTCTTTGTGTAAACTAGTGGTAGTTATTTTAATTAATTTGAATAAATATTTTAATAAGACAGTGAGTAGGTATAAGCAATCAGTGATAACTCTTATATAGGTAATAAAAAAATCAAAAATATTCACTTTACTAGAACCGACGCATTCATGTGAGTCACACGGAATGCTAAGCACCACACATACCCAATAAGAACCAATAACATTAGAAGTATATCAAGTACTGTTTTTACGAAAATCAACAACAACATTCACATTTTAAGAAACATTTTTAAGTTAAGGGACATGCTATGCTTACAAGCTGTGTTGGTGGATTAGGGAGTTCCCCCCTAGATTTTGGTTTTTTTTTTTTTTTGAGGATTTAGGAGTATATTTAGGTGTTAATATATTTGAGGGGGAGATGGATTTAAATGTTTAATTTACTCAAACAGTTTTGAAAGAAATGCAGTGCCTTAGAAAATTTATTATTAAATGCAAATTGTATGTATTCAAAATGAAGCTTGTGGGTAATGTTCAAAATATACAAGGTGGTTATTAAAAATACCTGTGTTAATTCGTTTTAGAAACTGTCAGGAACTCGATTCGAGGCTCTTTCGAATCAAAGCCAGAAATGTTTTTCTTGACCAGTGCACACTGGACGGAAAGTCCGATTTTTTGGCATAAAATCCAAAAAGTCATGAAAAGCTTTTGTGGTTTTGATTTTAGATAGTCCAAACACACTAAATCGATAAATTAAACAAGTAGAGTTGCGACCCTGGTGTTGTACCAGGGCGTCAAAGTCAAATATAATATCAACTCTTTGTTTACGTTTGCCACGTGCGAAAACTTTTAAAAGTTTAAAGCTGTGTAATTTTTAACAGTAATTATCTTTTAATTATATTTTAAATGGATATTTTTAATAAAAAAACTGAAGTAAGAATTGTTTAATATGTGTTATTTGTTGCTTATGTGTGTTGTGTTGTTAAGCCGATTTATGTTGAAAAGTATAACTCAGTGTTCGTGAATTATGGAGTAGAATCTGCCAATCTGTGCCAAAAAGTAATTATGTCTGGTTTTGAATAAAAATATACAGTTTTAGAGAATAATAATTAGCAAATTTGCTCACTCACAGTGGCTTTCGTTGGAATCTTCAATTGAACTGAGTCCTGAATGACATGCCACACATTTTCAAAGTAAAATGGGACGTCCCCATCTAGGGTATTCGGAAGCAAGCTCAAGATTAAAGAGAAAATTGGCCGAGAAAATAGGCCGCTTGTGATATTTATCCTTCTTATGAAAAGGTACAGCATGCCAAATTAGAATGCAGGCCCAAAGATATATTAGTGACAGAAAACAAAGCTGAAGTTTCTTTGTAAAATTTATTAAGCCACACTGTCAACCGTATTCTGAATATGCAAGAAGATGTAATCAAGTTGTATAAATATACCGCAATATATTATAGTAAAACTTAAATAATATATTGTGATAAATTTTAAGAGCAGTTCATTAAAAAATGAAATCAGAGAGCTTTAAACCAAAAAATGACTATTTCACAACTATTTGAAATAGTCTATTTCTTATAGGGGCGGCATGAGGTGGGCTTGGTCCGATCTGTTTCAAATTTTAAACAGTTACTACACACACTAAGAACTGTACGAAGTTTCAACTCTCTACCTTCAGGATTAGACTTTATGCCAAAAAAACAGGGCTTTCCGTCCAGTGTGCAGTGGGACGAACTAAAACTTCAAATTGGAACTATTATGTCTACCGAATGAGGCTGTTTTTTTCGGAAAGCATCTGCCAACACTACTTTCAAGTCATTCTACCCTGTACCCAAACGGTAAAAAGGGTATATCAAGTTTCTAGGAATGTATGTAACATACAGAAGGAGGCTAGATAGATCCTATATGTTTTTTTAATAGCCTTGGAAGGAGAGTCGAACAAGTTATGTCTGTCTGTCCGTCCGTCTGCCTGTCCGTCTGTCCTGCAGTCTGCCGAATGAGAGAGAGATTATCTCGGAGACTATAGGAGATAGGGCCACCAAATTTGAAACTTAGTTTCTCCAAAGCCCCATTTTAGGGGTACTCCCATACAAATTTACCCCAACATTTTGGATTTTTGCATAAAATCATAGTTGTTTCTTATTCTAGGAAGCATAAATTTGGTTTAAAGTCTGTCTATGATGGCGTGCTACGCCTTCTTCTGCTGTTACATATATTTCTAATTTGTAATGATTCTTTAATTTTTGATAGAAAGTCGAAAAATGTAACTGCGTATCGGTTAAAAAAGAGCAAATTCACAAAACATTTTTTTTAAGGCTCGATTAGCCCCTTCTGGATACATCAAGTATTTATCTGTCTTTTATTTGGTTAGACTTATTAGTTTACACTACAAAAATCAATGAAACTTACATCGACCACGAAAGCAACTTTTGTTTTTATAAGTACTCTCCTAAACATTTAAAAAATGTATGTTTTCATCTACCAGGATGTCGGAGTCCATTTTATCATATAAAATCAGGTTTATGAATGGTTTTGCTACGTCCGTCAATTTCTTTAAATGTTACAGTAAATTACAGTTCGGATTAAATTTAGGAGACCGCAAAAAGTTTTTATAAATTTAGTTACTTCAAATATAAAAAAACCTACTACTTTGATGATATTCAGCATTTGACCAAAGTTTCAAGTTTTACAGTTTAGAGTGAAATATCATTAGCAATGCCACAAGTTTAATTCACCTTTTTTAATTTTGTTCCCTTCAAAATGGGCCTATTTTATGGGATATTTCTGAGGTTATCTTTTTATAACTGCATAATAGATTTTTAGTTTGAAACAAGCAAATTATTTTATGTTAGATTTTCTTGAGTAAACAATGTTGTGTTGATGCTTTCTTGCTTTGTTTCTAATTTATCGAATAATACTCTTACGTCTTCAAACCTTCACTATTTAAGCCAATAATCTGCATTTAGCCTCTCATTATAGACAAAAATCTTACTAATTATGTAAATTAGCTTAGAGATACTTTTGCAATTCATATAGAAACTTACTCAGGATTTGCATTTCAAATCAATGGAGTAAATGGTGCAGCAAATGTCCTCAAATACTAATATCTGATTTTCCGCTTTTGTTTTTAGGTCTTGTTTGTTTCTCTTAAAACCTATTTAGAGCGTTTAACTACAAATGTATCTTAAGCGGACTTCAAAGGCGTATACGTATATGTATGTGGGTTCAACACGGACAAGTCGCATTTGACATAATTCGATCAGACGAAAGACAACCGCTTTATATCATAAAGGAGTGATCCGCGTGATCCTATTTGGTCGCTTTACTTTTCTCTGTTTTCTCTCTGTGTTCTGCCGCAGGATAATCTTGTGTGTGCGTGTTTCTTCCATTCCATTTCGGTTAGATTTCTTTCTTTTTCAGTTCATGTCGAAAACAATTAACCATTTCGTGCTCTAATTGTTTTTGTTGTTTTCGTTTGGTTTGGTCGTCTTTGTTATTAGTTTCGTTTCTTTATTATTTCTTTATTTAACTTTTTGTTGCCCAGTTTCTTTTATATTTAAACTCCATTTGTCGCTTTCATTACCAACTCACACACAGAAGGGCGCATAATTTTTTTTGGCAATTATTTGAATCCGGTTTAACCACAAAATTGCCTTTGATCTGCTTTTGTCATTATTCGAAGTTTTCGTTTTAGTTCCTAAACTGTTTTTGTTCTCCTTTGATATGCACCGAATTCTCAAATATTTAGACAGATTAGTTAGTCGGATTAATGAAGAAAGATTTAGATCATGAAGGATATAAGTATAGAGCCAGTAAGTAGTACCAAATCGTAGCTAAATTGTAATTGAAATCTCCAGAATCAGATATATTGTGATGCGCGACACAATTTTGTACATACGCGTATATCAGTATTCCTACCTTAATTTAAAAGAAAACAGGAAAAAACACTGAAGTCGAGCTCGACTACAAGAAACCCTGTTCCAAATTTTTATGTATCTTACTTCATTGTATTGATTTTTATACAAAACGTAAAAAAATTGGTGTAAATTTGTATATCGGCTATACCCATGGTGGGTAATTTCATTTGGACTAGAGATGAGTGAAGAACGGGAGCCGGCGGGAGCCCATGGAACTTCTCATGTTGACAGATGCTCTAAATCTTTAGGGCAACTTTAGTGGAACTCAATTTATGTTGTTAGATAATATTTTAGAGTCATTTGCCGAGGTCAATCCAAAATTTTTGGATTGAAAGAAATGACGAGCATTAACTTATTCTTTTTAAAACAAATTGTTCCTTTTCGGAGCGCTCTGATAATGTGACAATAACTTTTGAATACGCCTTATGGTATTGGAAATTTATAAACCACAGCAGCCATAATATCATTGATAATAAAGTAAAAAAATTAAAGTAACGAGGTTTTTTTCGCTCAAATATTTTCCTCTTCTTGATTGGAACTTTTCAAGTATCGTACTAAGTAGTATATTACTTAAAAACAAAAAAAAAATGTGTAAAAAATTCGGTCGGGACTCGGAATCCGCGGGGTAATTTTAAAATTTTCTGGATGGGTGGGATCGGTAAAGTGTTTTTTTCGGAAAATGCAGGATCGGGAAAAATTTAAATCCCGTGCCCCTCTCTAAATTGGACTATTTAAAGCACAACCCCTTAGCATGTTTAGAGTTCCAAGATTGCATAACACACAAGTTTTCATGAAAAATTCAAAATTTTGTGTAGGTTGGGTTCTTAAAGTGGGGGATAGAGAAAATATCTTTAAGAAATGGTGGCTCTATCTCTTATAGTCTCCGAGATGATCGTTTTCATACGGCAGACAGCTTTCTTTTAAAAATATAAAAAATCGCTACCAAAGATGAGAATAATTAAAATTTAGCTTTAATTTTTCGAATATTTCAGTTAAATAAAAAAATTTTCAAAATGGAGCAAGCCAATCGTAAGCTCATGATAAATTTACCGCCAAGAAGTTTGGATGATCAGATAACCTTGCAAATATCACGAACTTAATCCAACGAACTCCTGCTTGACCCACGGAATTCCAAGAACATCGTGAATGGTTTTGTTATCAATAAAGACGTGTGCATCTGAAATCATTCTTAGAACTTTGTTATAAAAATCTTTGAATGATTTTAATATTGGAATTTGATTTATCAGCAGTAACTACTATGTTCCATCTACGAAGCCACGAAGCAAAGTTATCTAATTGTTGTTGTAGCACACTTTGAAGAGTCAGAGGTACAACTCGAGACAGTCAAGAAAGCTGTGTCATCAGCGTATGTGGCAACAGTGAGCAATTCATCAGAGATTTTAGGAAAATCCGCCGTAGACAACGTGTATAGAACAGGTCCCCAGGTGATGGCAGCCACAACTTAATCTTGTAAAGTAGACCAGCATGCCAGACTCTGTCGAAAGCCTGTTTTACATCTAAAAATACAGAAGAGCAATATTGTTTTTTCTCGAAAAACTCCAAAATTCGCTTCAAAATGTTTGAATTTTTTTATTCCTTGGTAAAGATCTATAGTAAAATAATTCGCTAACAAATTACTAACCTAAAATAGAACTCACAAAAAAAATATATAAAGAATTGAAGAACTTTTTTGTTTTGGGTGAACTTTGTGATATCGGTCTTTCTAATTAAACCAATAAAAAAAAAAAAAAAAAAAAAAATTATAAGCTTAAAAACGAACTAAATCTTACACATCTGTTGGACATTGTTGGTGGTCTTATTATAACCGAATAAAAAATGATAACCCAAAATAAAAAGACATCAAAGAAAGCCACAAAGAAGAACAAAATTGAGTAGATAAAGAATGCAACTAAATCGAGTTAACAAGCACCAAAAAAATGCGCAACTTTGCTTCAACACAAAAAAGCCATAATGACCGAGACGACTAAAAGCGCACCAGGCCAGAGCATTGTAAAGCGGTACTGCTTATGTCGAGAAGACCACCACCGCGCTGCTCAATTAATTTATTCAATCACCTACAACAGACCTTTACCGCCGCAGCTATTCAATTGGGTTTGGTCTTAAGCCTTTATTAATGAGCGGGCAGCATCCAAAAATGAGTGCGGCAAGTGTCACATGCAACACAATGCCATGCGACGCGGTGTGGCACATTGTCGCTGTTTGGCTTGTAGCTGATTAAGTCTGGTTAACATGCTGCTGGCCTAGTCGGAGTTGTAGTTGTCGCGTCTGCTCTGGTGTCGGATTAAAGTGTGGATTCCTGCTGACCGACGACTATAGCGCTTCTTCTCTTTCGTTGACATCGAGACTGACGAGACGACGACGACGACGACTGAACATGTTCACCTCTCACTTCATCCATTTCACATCTGATTTCGCGGCTGCTGCGATTTTAGTATAGCGTTGCATTTTATCACATTTACGACACCAATGCGAGGGACGTCATAAAATTTCAAAAACCACCAAAAATTGTGGAATACATTTGTAATGGGTAACAGGGTTAGAGAAATAATTTGCTTTGGGTTCAGGACAATCGAAATTCGTTTAAATTGGTGATTCTCTTTTATAGTCTCCGAGAATATCGCTCTCATATTCCAGACTGATAGACAAATGAATAAACAGGCGGACTGACTGGTTGGTTTACTCAAGTTGTTAGTCTTGAATGTATACTTAATGGGTCTGTTGACCTTTTTTAACCCCTTACAAGTGCTTAGCCAAACTTAATAAATTATTTTAACTTTCAGCTATATTGGCACGAAAATTTTCTCCAAAAAAAAGATATGTTTTGAAAGAACCATTTACGAAAATAGTCTGACATGTCACCAAAATCGCTAACAATTTGACTACTAGTGATTTGCCAATTCGCTCCAAAATTTCACCTTGTCCCAGAACTTCAGAATGTTTTATTTTTAGTTTTTTACTAACATTTTTGAACTTGGCAGATTTGGGTAAATACAAAACATGATTGGACCAGTCAAATGGTCCACTATACTATTTTGATTCTTCAGTAACGAAATTGACATTTTAACAAATGATTGTTTGTAAACTGTAAAAATTAATTGCATTTCGGTGACTTTATATATGTAGTTTCTAGACAAAAAATTAAAAAATAAAAAAGAAGAATAAAAAAAAATTTAAGTCCTAAAAAGCTTACCTAGGAGCCATGTGCTGTGAAAAGCAAAACTTATTGCTTGTCGACAATGATTGCCAAATTCAATAACAATGTGGTAATTAGATATTAAAAACTAAATTTGAAAATCGCTGTCTCACTTTTAGACGATTTTGCAATTAGCTAGAAAGTGATTTTTGTGACATGTTGCATTGGAATTGAATTGAAATTCGAACGAATTCGAGCGATTTCCATTTCTGTGGCTTGCAACATATATTTCGTTTTTTGGCTTTGTTATACCCGCCTCCACATAGTGTGAAGGGTATTATCAGTTTGTCTGAAAGTTTGTAACGCCTTAAGGGATGCATCGAAGACCCCATAAAGTATATATATTATTGATCAGCTCGATGAGACGAATCGATCTAGCCATGTCCGTCTGTCTTTCTGTCCGTCTGTCTGCCGTCTGTCCGTCTGTTGCAATGCGTTTTTCTCGGAAAGTTTTAAAGATGTTGACCTGAAATTTGAAACTTAAGCTTTTTGTGCTCCTATGCAGTTTGTATATCAAACCCAAGGTTGCCACGCCCATTTTTATATATAGCCCCCATACAAACTTACCATTTATTTATATTTTTTGTATGAAAATAGATATTATTTATGAATCTATTTACTACGAATTGGGAAAAACACTCCTTATGGCATCCAATATCAAAGGAAAGATGCCACGCCCATTATTAGGTATACAAACTTACCACTTTTTTCGAATTTTTTGTATGAAAATGGATATTATTTATGAATCTATTAACTACAAATTGGGTAAAAAACACTTTAGATGGCATTCAATATCAGAGAAAGGTGCCGCCATTTTTTGATATGGCCCTCTTACAAACCTAGCGCTGATTTTTCAGATTTTGTATGAAAATAGTTCTTATTTATGGATATATTCACTCTAATCTGGATAAAATCACTTCTTCTGTTATCTAATGAATATGCTACTGACATGACAAGGATAGGACCACTATAACATATTGACCCCATACAAACTCACCTTCTATTTTTCATTTTTTCAAGAAAATGATTGAAGTTTCGTGCGGCAGGTATTTGAGCTTCGGTGCTACCGAAATTAACGATTTTCCTTGCTTTATTATCAGTTTGTCGGAAAGTTTGTAACGCATAAAAGGAGGTATCAGAAACCCCTCAAAGTATATATATTACTGATTAGCTTGATGAGACGAATCGATTTAGGCATGTCCGCATGTCTATCTGCCGTCTGTTGCAATGTGTTTTACTAGGAAAGTTTTTCTTAGCCTTAAGCAGTTTCTACGTCAAAACCAAGATGCCCCTCCCTTTTTTTTGGTAAAGCCCCCATACAAATTTACCACCTATTTTTGAGTTTTTATATGAAAATAGTAGTTATTTATGTACAAATTCTCTCAAAATTACGTAAAGCCACTTCTTATGTTTTACCACAACCAACGTGATAAGGATCGGGCCACTATAACATATAGCCCCCATACAATGTCCTATCCCGTTGTCTGGTATTTTCAAGAAAATATTATTTATCTGTATTTCCTGTTTAAATTTTGACAATTATATTGTGTCTAAACTTGTTTTGTATCAGGCCATTAACCCTGATCCATCCCATATCAAAGTTTTATCTAAGGTACTGATGATCACACACACTTTATAATGATTTGTGTGACGGGTACTTAAGCTTCGGTTCGACTGAAGATAACGCTTTTCCTTGTTTTTTTTTTTTTTAATGCTGCCAGTACAAAAATAAATCCCATCTCTGTTTTAAAATTATATAAAAAATCGAATCGCTTTATCTTTCAAGCAAACCTCGTTAACCTTTCAATGTTTTCATGTTGGTCTTCACTTGGCAGTGTGTGTGTGTGGTGACATTTTTTCTGGCCATTGGCCATTGAGCCATAAACATAAAGAATTTTTGTGTTTCAATTAAGCCGCAGCTCGTTTGCTGCTCGTGATTTAGATCCGTTGCTATCAGCTTGTTCTATGTGGACTGTGTCCGTCGTAAAATATTTTATCTGACTGCTTTCGCTCGCTCACTCACTCACACGAAAGCATTTGTAGGGCGCATGGGCAACATAAATGCGCGTTTAAAATAGCGGCCTTCTCTTCTGTTTTATTTTTTTGTTTTTTGTTTAATATCTTCGCTTATAAATAAAGACATTAAAAGCAAGAAAATCTAGAAAAAAAATATCGCCAGCATCGTTGTCCACTCTGTTGGCTTCTTTCACAAGACAACGCGCCTCTCGTATTGCGTACAGAGAAAATGTAAGAAATGATATATCCAACATCCCAGCCAGACTTAACACCTTTTAATTTTATTTATATCTACTACAATCAATCTTGATTTCTTGTTGAGAAAAAGAAAAATAATAATGTCATCTTTCGGTTATGAGCATGAGAAATTTTTAGTTCACATTTTGCGTTTGTTTTAGTGCGCAATAGTTTGGCCAAGTAAGCCAGGCCGCAATGAAGCCGTAAAGATTCATTAATGAAAATATATGAAATCAGGCGCGGTGCGGGTTTTGACGTTTTATAACAAGTTAAGCGGAATTAAGTAGTTGCATAGTGAACATGTTCGCTTCTGTGCGGTCTTAGTTGTTAGTTCGTTGTAGGTCAACTACAATCTGCTCAGGTGGGGTGGTCTTTCAGTTTTTTTTGGAAGTAACACGTTTACGTTCTGCATTTAATGCATTTTATGAGTATTTCTTTGAAACAAATGTTATATATTGTGTCAAAACTAATTGTTGACGAGCTTACACTCAATTTGAGTCTTTGCACTTTTTGAGTTTTATTGCATTTTTTACGTGCGACTACAAATATTTCAAATATTAGTCGAGTAATTAGACTAAAATTCGGAAGTTGTTCCGATTTTTTTTCGTGCTGAATACAAATGGTGGATCAAATTTGGTTGACGAAATTATTTGAAGTCAATATTTAAAATGAAGAATTGAAAAATTTTTTAAGAAACAATAAAAAAAAAAAAAAAAGGGCGAAAAATTTGAAAATTTAATTTGTTTAAAGTATATTTATTTTTGTTTATTATGTAACGCAACTACATTAAAAAAGTTGCTAAAACTAATCTTAACACAAAGACAGCTTAAATACTAAAAAGAGAGAAGAAAAACGTACACCAACCCCCTTGGTTTTTTGATAGGCCGCCAGGTTGACCAACTGTGCCCCGACTTACAGCCAAGATATCGGTCTAAATGGTCGTATTTAAAAAAAAAAAAACAGGTGTAACCTAAAAATAATAAAAAGAAAAAATTAAATTACAATACGAGTATTTAAAGTTCAGCATTAAGAATAGATCTTTTAATAGAATTTAAGGAAGAATTGAAAAACAAATTGCTGAGACAACCTAAAAGGAACATAATATTGGAATACCAGGATGCATACAAAATTTTACAAAAAATATTACCAGAAAATATTTTCAGTATTTTATATTTTTATACCCGTCACACACAGTGTGGAGGGTATTATCATTTTGTCAGAAAGTTTGGAACGCATTAAAGGAGACATCGTAGACCCTTTGAAGTATATATATTCTTGATCAGCACGACGAGACGAGTCGATCTAGCCATGTCCGTCTGTCTGTCCGTCTGTCTGTCTGTATGTATGCGTTTCATTCAAGTGGTAAAATCAAAGTGCCACACCCATTTTAAGGGGTAGCCCCCATATAAACTTACCGTTTTTTCGGATTTTTTTGTATAGCAATTATTTATGAATGTAGTCACTCCAAGTTGGGTCCAACATACTTCTAATGTCATCCAATGTCAAATCCAAACTGCCACGCCCATTTTCAGATATAGCCCCCATACAAACTTACCGCCCATTTTCGAATTTTATATGAAAATAGCTATTATTTATGAATGTAATCACTTTTGGTAAAAATGCTTCTAATCTCATCCAATATCAAAAGCAAGGGTGCCACGCCCATTTTGAGCCATAGTCCCCATACAAACTTATCGATTATTTTCGAACAAATGTATAAAAAGGTAATTATTTTCCAATATATATTTATAAATGTATATAAGCCTCTGATGATCACACTTAACTATTCAAAGATTCGTGTGACGGGTATTTAAGCTTCGGTTCCACCGAAGTTAACGTTTTTTCTTGTTATATATCAGAACGACAATTATAATCAATGAAAATGTTTTTGCTAAAACTTATGTGTTTTTAGCTATTTTAGATACGGCTGAAAATGAAATTTACATATTACATACTATACCTACCTTCTTCTAATAGTTTAATAAATCTCTATACTTTACTTGTTGTGTCAATTGATTAATTTCTTTATTTTTTCCTTTTGTAGAAAGAAATGGTGTACGGAAATTTTAACGCAGGATTAGTCAATATAGTCAATAGTGCTAGTAGTGCTTACATGGATCGACATTAGAATTCAGAGTGAATTCATTCATATATAGTTTAATAATTTTTTTTCATGTAAAAAGGCGAAAATTGGCGATGTTATAGTGGTCCGGTCTTGTCCAAATTCGAATTAAAAACATTAGTTTGACATGTATGTTTGTGTACGAGGTGTACCAAGCAATTGGCGCAGATTATTGGTCTTTAAAACAGAGCGAATGAAACATGTAAACACATACAGACAGATGGACTTGGGCAGATCAATGCGTCTCGTTGAGCTGATCAAAAATATGAATATGCATTAAAAATAAATCAATAGGTATTGTTGTTTAAAAAAAAAAAAAAGTTTAGTGTAAATGTTTAAAGAAACCTTATTTTAATTTCACAAGGTACAACATATAATATCTTCTATTTGAGAGAATCTAGGGATTTGCATAGATTTTTTTAATAACAGTTAAACAAATAGATACTATTTGACCACAAAATCGGCGATTATGTTGAAACGAAATAGTTTTACTTGCCGCAGATCGATCTTATGTTGTGGAAGCGGAAACAATTTTGAAAGAGGCAGCCAATAAAATTTTGCAAGAACATTCGTATGTTAGTAGAGGAAAACGAAATTTATAGGGTAAAAGTTGTTGCATGAAAATTTTGCGATATATCGATATATCGATTTCATTGATATTTTTATAGTACACAAATAATTTGAATCAAATTTGTTAAAAAATGCCAAAATATTTTATGACAACTCTGAACAACAATGAATTTGCATTAAAAATTTTGTTTCAGTTTGCTTGAGAATTTGAAGTTAATCAAAACTCAATGATTTCTTCATAGTTTTTAAACAACAATTTGATTCAAATAATTTGTGTGTCTGAATGCACTTTTTTTAAATTTCTAAGAAAAAGCTAACAGTTGTGGGGTAGGTTTACACAAAATACATATCTTTCTATTGAAATGGGGCTAGATAAAAACTGGTTGTACGATACCTCTGGATAATTTTAGGATTAAGTTTGGGGGTCTACTACGCTATTTTACAAATTTTGACTTTGTCGAATGTTATCTACGAGAAACCGTAGATCTATTTCCATGTATTTTGGGGCTTAGATTCCAAAATCAATAAATTATTTTGTCTGATTTTATTTATTATGCAATAACTTTTATAAAAATAAAAGTAGCATATCGTCGTGTAGAAGAAGTAATGTCCTCTAAAATAATATACATATTGGAAACGCTCCATTCTTTAGATATATAAATATCTCAAAAACGATCCTTAACAAAATTTTTTGGTAGCCATTTTAAAACCTACATCCCAAAATAGATGGGAAAAATTCCATGAAAACTCAGAATCTTTTTGGCTGTAAACTAGTATTATATAGCATAAAAGACTGGCAGATAGTGATGGAATTTTCACTTTATGAGATCTTCCGAGGGATTTGGTGCCTTTGATATTTATTTAAAAAAACCGAATAATATCGTTAGCCCTTCGGGTAGAGAGTATATAAAATTCGGGAAATGAAATTTCGTTATAATTTTTATTTCCATTTCATTTGACATGCAATGGTCTACTTAGTCAACTCGCTTAGCTGTTCTGTTTATTATTTAAAATATTTTCTCTTCAAATATGTTTTTTTATGCTCAAATAATGCAGTAGCAGTAGCCGCTAAAATTATTCCACATCATAAAATGTACATACGTGGAAATATAATTAATATAATTAAACGTTTAGTGCTGTAATTGGGTTACAAAAATACCAATAAAATAAAAATTAGCTGCACAGCAATTTACACTGCAGGTTTGAGTAGATCTGGGTCAACACGGCACAATATCAAATTTACGACAATAACCCACAAAACAAAAAAATAAAAAAGACAAAAATATGTATTTATACAATAATTTCGAAAATTCTTTTGTTAAATGTCCAAAATTGTGATGCGTTAAAACGCGCATAATTAATCAAATCCAAATACAATACTTTTACTCGTACATATTCGAATATCTACGTACACAAATTAAAATACTCACCGGGCAAAAAAAAAAAATAAAAAAAAAACAAAGAGTGCCGACAACCCACACATTCAGTGAAAGACCGCTTCTAAAATTGTATAGAAAACAAATTTGAATTTGAATATTAAAACATAGAACTAGCAATCGACTAGGGTGCGGAGGGAACGGTTACTTATGTGGGCAATTGCATTTCAAATGAAAATAATGATAGACATCAATGAATGGATAAATGACTGAATGGAATAAATGGATGAATGAATGACTTACTGAATGGTGGTAAGACCAGTCTTAGAAAAAATACAAAAAATAAAACAAAAACCAATAACGCCTTCTTCCGTTTTAATGCCATCAAATACTCAAACAATCCAAAGAGTTTAGCAATCTGGCATATAAAATCAAAAAAACGAGTTGAATTGAATTGAACCGCCGACTTACTTGGCTTCGTTTCGACTCGATAGCGGGCAGCATAAGCGGATATGCCGCGCAATACTTACTCTCTTGCTTCCAGCGGCGCGACAAGTTCCGATAGCTGACGGCGTAGTTGATTCCAAATTACTTTTCTTACCCCGCTCCAACGTGGCGCCTAATTACTTGCACAAAACTTGCAAGGCTTAGACGTGTGGGTGCCAAACCAGTTGTTTGTTTTTTTTATTATTGTAATTTTTTGTTGTTGTTGTAACCAAAACAACAGAGGGCGCACTCAAGGTGCAAAGTCTATTGCGCAGGAAGCATAATTAACAAGTTTTCGAACACACACAAAACGACAAAGTCTTGCAAACGAGGGGAAATGCGCGGTGAAGTGGGAATTGTGCATGCGCAATATGTTGTTGAACTTGTGCCAGACCAGACCAGACCAGACATGCGCCTAGACATGACAGCCACTTCATGTTGGCGTTGGCGACGACGACGATCCAGTCGTCGGTTGGAAGCAGCCAGCGTAAGCAATTCTCGTATAGATGCGATTTCATTCATAAATACACAGAAATTTGCTAATATATTTTGTTAACAGGGCTGGATCATTTATACACATATCTGCTCATATGTGAAGGAGTTATGATTTTGGCGCCCG
The DNA here is from genome assembly GCA_018903435.1 of Leucophenga varia. NCBI lineage: Eukaryota > Metazoa > Arthropoda > Insecta > Diptera > Drosophilidae > Leucophenga > Leucophenga varia. The sequence goes on from JAEIFJ010001106.1 coordinate 302,043, forward strand.
GAATACTTAACAAGAATTTGGGAGCGCAATTAACTTTATTCAAATTAAAAAAAAAAATAAAAACAAAATAGAAACAATGTTAATACTTGCCCAGATTAAATTCCTATTCCAAGTATTTTGTTTAGTTACCTCACTCTTTAAGAGATGCGTTTATGCTCTTCTAGAACTTTTGCAACTGACGGTTGTGTTAGATGTATCACATATGTTAAGTATGAATCGTTGATAATTCAATTCCCTCAGTAGTCCGGTCAATATAGACAGTTTAAATAACAAAAATTCCCGGAGAGCCAAATATTGGTTGAGAGCTGGGGTTTACCATTACAAAAAAAAATTTTACAAATCCCCATTGATCCTATGTGTATGTGTGCTTCAAAAGTTATTCGCGGTCAAAGATCAAAATTTGAGGTTTTTTGATTTTTCTCGAAAACGGCAAGTTTTATAAAAAAAAAAAGAAAAAGAAACCTCAATCCAAGTTGTAAATCTTAAAATTCTCTAAAAAAAATTGTCTTTATGGTTCTTTTCCGTAGAATTACCATTCCTGAGATATCTCTATTCTAAGAGTCACATTATACATGATATACACACATTTCCACGCCACCTGTGAGGAAGTGAATTCGGATCGTTTTTTAACCGTGGTTCCCCTGTAGGCCTACTCCAGTAACTGTCATGACAATTTTAGAATAATTTAAGAGAACAATACCCGTCAAATTCTAGATATTATCATATTATTGATATTAATTATTGATATTGCTATTGATTATTGGTTTTTAACTTTTGTTTTGATGACCGGCTGCTACACTTCGTCAGCAATGTACAGAAGTCTCCATGCTAATTTCTTACCAATTTTTAATATTTGTATAAAAATATTTATTCTTCATTAGTGAATTTTATCTAAATTCAATAAAACCACTTCTGTCAACACAAGTCTACAGAAAACATTTGGAAAGAATCGGGTTACTTTAAAATATAGCCCCCATACAAACCCAAAGCGATTTTTATATAAAACAAGGAATAACGTTAAATTCGGTGGAACCGGAGCTTAGATACCCGTCACATGAATCTTTTAATAGTTTATGTGCGATCATCATTGGCTTAGATAGAACTTTGAGATGAAATGGTCTGATACAAACCATTCTTACAATTAGACACAATATTGATATCAAAGTTTAAGCAAAATTACAGATGTAACAATAATTTTTCTTAAAAATATCAGAACATGAGAAATAAATTTGCTTGGGGGTTATACATAAAAATGGGCGTTGCATCTTTGTTTAGACGTTGGATAGCTGTTCTGTTTATTATTTAAAATATTTTCACTTCATATATTTTTTTATACTCAAACATTGCTGCTACTGCTAAAATTATTCTACATCATAAAATGTACAAACGTGGAAATTTAAATAATATAATTAATCGTTTAGTGCTGTAATTGGGTTACAAAAATACCAATAAAATAAAAATTAGCTGCACAACAATTTACACTACTGGTTCGAGTAGATCTGGGTCAACACGGCACGACATCAAATTTACGACAACAACCCACAAAATAAGTGTTTTTACCCAATATAGAGAGAACACATGCATCATAACACATATTTTCTTACAAAAATGGGCGTTTAATTTGTATATGGGCTACACCTTAGAGTGGGCGTGGCATTTAGTTTCGAGTTACATCTCAATATTTTTAAAACTGAGCGAATGAATCTCATCGCAATAGACCGACGGACAGAAGGACATACAAACAGTCAGGCAGTGAGTCAGACGGACATGGTTAGATCGGTTTGTCTCATCAAGCTGATGAAGAATGTAAATACTTTATGGGTTCTATGACGTCTCCTCTAGTGCTGTACAAACTTTCTGACAAACTAATAATACCCGTTTACACTCTGTGTAACGGGTATAAAAATGGTTATTTATGAAGCTAATTATTTCAAATACGATGAAAACTTTTGTTATGTTAGTCCATATGTACAGTAAATAACATACTTCTTAAGGATCAGCCACCTCACAGTATCATGTAGTCCCTAGACAAAATCACCTCCAAACTATCGTGTTTTTGTTTCTAAAATTTCGTGACACGGGTATCAAAATTTTTGTTCTAACGAAATTAATGGTTTTCCTTCCTTTGTACAATATCAAAATTTTTCTGTTTTACGGTAGTTGAAAGCAGACAAGCAACTCCGAACTTAAGAAGATCGACACGACAGAAATCGAAAAAAACAAGAAAACACGTTAACTTCGGTGGAACCGAAACTTAAATACCCTCACACGAATCTTTGAATAGTTTATGTGTGATCATCAGTGGCTTAAATACATTTATAAATATATATTGGAAAATAATTACTTTTTCATGCATTTGTTCGAAAATAATCGATAAGTTTGAATGGGGACTATGGCTAAAAATGAGCGTGGCACTTTGGATTTGTTATTGGATGTCATTAGAAGTGTTTTTACCCAATTTGAGTGAATATTCTCATAAATAATACCTATTTTTACACAAAAATTCGAAAATGGGCGGTAAATTTGTATGGGGGGCTATAGCTAAAAATGGGCGTGGCAGCTTGGATTTGACATTGGATTACATAAGAAGTATTTTTACCCAACTTGGAGTGACTACATTCATAAATAATAGCTATTTTCAAAGAAAAAATCCGAAAAAACGGTAAGTTTGTATGGGGGATATACCTTAAAATGGGCGTGGCACTTTGATTTTAACACTTGAACTGCTTAGGACTGAGAAAAGCTTAAGTTCCGAGTTTCAGGTCAATATCTTTAAAACTGAGCGAATGAAACGCATACATACATACAGACGGACAGACGGACAGTAAGAGACAGACAGACATGGCTAGATCGACTCGTCTCGTCGTGCTGATCAAGAATATATATACTTTATAGGGTCTAAGCTGTCTCCTTTAATGCGTTACAAACTTTCTGACAAAATGATAATACCCTCCACAATGTGTGTGACGGGTATAAAATTGGTGAAATTATATCTCAACTAAGTGGATACATCACATTTTGCATGAATATTTACAAATGAAAAGTGATTAATCATACATAAAAATTTCTTTCATTGGAAATATACCCACACAAACGGAACCCAAATTTCTATAATGTTGTAATGTATTGTAATCATTTCTCCTTCTTCGTATAAGAAGACTAATTTCGATCTTGATAATCTAAACTCCAAGTTATGGTACAGCGTATAAAATTTTCAAATTCCCATTTATTTCTTGTTTTAGTTAATTGGATTGATTTGTTTAATTTTAACGAACAAAAATGTTACAAAAATTTTATGCAAAACTCTGTTCGCCTTTCTTTTAATCCGGCACTGATTTTTAGTCTTATTGATCAAGAATCTGACGTGGTGAGGAAGTTAAAAAATTGACGCCAGTCAGAAGCCGTCGCCACAACTTTTAGTTGATTTAACTTTGTGAGACGAGTGAGTCATACTCGTGGCAAGCACATGGCAAGCACCATTACGACGGCAAATGTTACAACAAATACAAATGCAGCATACTTGTATAAACTTCATTAGCTTGTCTTTATGAGTTGCAGCTGCGCATGCGCGCGCATCCAAATTACTTTGTTGCAATTGCGGCTGATATTGTATAAACCAGAAACTGTTGCTGCCGCTTTTCCAACCGATGACGATGATGATAATAATGATGATGCAGCTTCAGTTGTTGTTGTTGCTGTTCGGAGCTTCGCCTGATTTCATAATTTGCGGTTTGGCACTATCTAGTTTTATGCACATCACACTGCGCTACCAGACATATCCGCCATTTCATACCGAAACCAAGATTTCAGCTTCAGCCACAGCCACCTTCATCCTCGTACTCGTATGTTGACACACCTTTAAGTTCATTAAATCGTCTGGGGAATCGCTTGGCACAGCTATGACTCATCATTTATATCCTCTACAACAAAATGTGTTGGATTATAGTTGGATGTATTTGTTCTTCCGCCCGCCCCTTCTCAAATACGATTTTATGAATGAAAGTTAACTTTGAATCGTTTTATGAATGAATTGAAGCCTCTAGCGTCTTTTTCATCGAAGCTTATTCAGTTTTCTTTGCTTTATTTTTTCTCATTGTTGTTGTTGCTGTTGTTGTTGTTGTCGGCTACAATTTTTATAGTAAATCGTGTTTTGCATGCCCAAGTAGGTTGCTTCAAATACGCCTTACCTTACGCCAACAAATTCGCTTTGAATGATAGAGTAAGACCCGGCATAGTGTGCGTCTAAAGCATTAAAAAAAATTCAATTCATTCATAAAAAGTCGTTTGGCGACTTTTAGTTGAGTATTTAGTTTTATTTTTTTTTTTTTAACAATTTTGCTATTTGACATTTGAACACGACAATCTATTCGCAATTGTCTTTAAATAAATTTTATTATAAAGAATTATTGAAAACTTTACAAAGTGATGAAATTGCAAGAAGCCAAGATATGCACATTATTTTCGTTAAAAATTATATTTTTTGATCAGTTTGTCGGGTATATTCAAAGTATTTGAGTATAAATAGTTTTTAAATGAATAATAGAAAACACAAAGATCGAAAAAATCGTTAACTTCGGTAGAACCGAAGCTAAAATACCCGTCCCACGAATTCTTAAATAGTTTATGTGTTATCATAAGTGGCTTAGATGGAACTTCGAGATGGGATGGGTTGTGTCCAATGGTTTGATACAACTCAATATTAATATCAAATGTTAAGCAAGAAATACAGATATAATGACAATTTTTTTTTAAATATCAGTAAATGAGAGGTATGTTAGCATAAGGATTTACGTTGTAGTGGATCGATCCGCATCATATCGGTGAATGACACTTAGGATTATATTAGATTTATTTTAACCCAATTTGAAGTGAATGCATTCATAAATAATACCTATTTTCATACAAAAATTCGAAAATTGGTGTTAAATTTGTATGGGGCTATGCCTCAGAATGGGCGTGGCACTCTGAATTTAATATAAAAACTACCTAGGACCGAGAAAAGCTTAAGTTTCGAGTTTCAGCTCAATATCGTTAAAATTGAGCGAATGAAACACCTCGTAATAGACAGACATACGGACATGGCTGGATTGACTCGTCTATACTTTAGAAGTCTCCGATGCCACTATGTGAAACGGGTATAAAAAAACCAATTCCAAATTTTATAGTAGAAGTTTTAGGTCTGGTCGAGTAAAAAAAACTGTATATTTTGAATTTTTCGGAGACCCTTAAAATCTAGATATATGAAGATATGTAGATATTACGCCGAAATTTGGAACCTAAGCTTTTCTCGGCAACGACTACTTTGTATGTTAAAACCAAATTGCCACGCCCATTTTTAGGTGTAGCCCCCATACAAACTTACCGAAAAATTTTGAATTTTTGTATGAAAATAGATATTATTTATGCATGTATTCACTCTAAATTGGGTAAAAACTCTTTTTATGACATCCGAAATCGAGAGCAAGGTGCCACGCCCATTGTTAGGTATAGCCCCCATACGAATTTACCGCACATTTTCGAATTTTTGTATGAAAATAGGTATTATTTACGAATATTTTCACTCAAAGTGAATAAAAGCACTTCTGACGACATCCGATATCAAAAACAAAGTACCACGCCCATTTTTAGATGTTACCCCCATACAAATTTTCCGCTCATTTTACAATTTTTGAATAAAAATTGGTATTATTTATGAATTTATTTTCTCCATATTGGGTAAAAACACTTCTTATATCATCCAATTCCAAAACCAAGATGCCACGCCCATTTTTATGTATAGCCCCCATACAAACTCACCGATTATTTTTGAAATTTTGAAGAATTAATTATTTTCGTCTATATATTTATAAATGTATATAAGCCAGTGATGATCACACATAAACTATTCAAAAATTCGTGTGGCTGGTATTTATGCTTCGGTTTCACCGAAGTAAACGATTTTCCTTGTTTTAACATGTTTTAGAAACAAAATACTTAGACCTTTCGAAGAGTACCCTGTTGTTCGGCTAGGGGCAGGACGCCTTTTTCGAACAGCAACTTCTCAAGCCTTTTTTACTCTGCCAATTAGTATACTCCAAATGACTTGTCAAACGATCAGCTGAAAAGTCAAATATAAAACGACTTACTAAGTTAAGACGACAGGTTTCGATATCAAACGCTGGTTGAATCATTACCAAATCAACTAATTAATTCTCATTGAAACTCAAGCTTGTTGTTATAATTTAACTATAAAATTATTAATTGTTCAATTTAATAGTCAATCGTAAATAATACAGCCCAGCATCAGTTTTGTGAATAAGATGGGACCTAGTGTTTCCGAAGGGAATTTTCGTGCTGAACACGAATCTGGGCTCCGTCACATCACGTCAGGTTTGCGAGATAAAGGGGGTTGAAAACGCTAAAAATAGCGTTTTTGGGCATTTTTTAAAGATTTGTTGAGTAGAACCCTGACGTGCTACGATCTCCGTTATTGTCTGTAATTGAAGGTTGAACTTTGCTCTTTGAAATGAGCCCTATCCAAAATTATTCACATGCACCCTTAGAGTTGGGGGTCCACTTATGTTAAGGGGGTTGGAAAAAGAGCATAGTAACTTAATTACACCCAAAGTTAAGATATACTGGAAGAAGCAATGTTCCTAGGGGTATCAATGTCGCTGATTATAAATCTGCAGTTAGATTTCAAAAATTCAAAATGGCGGATCAATAGCATTATCAAAAACCCCCCGAATATCAAGTTTCAAGTAAATCTGATAAATTTTTAACATTTTCGTCCGCCATATTGGATTCGCCTGACTTGATGGAAAATTTTTGAGCCCAGATTCGTGTTCGGCACGAAAATTCCCTTCGGAAACAGTAGGTCCCATTTTATTCGCATCCGAAAAATGGAAATTTGCAGGGCTGTGTAAATAATATAAATTAAATAAGCATAAAAACTTAGCCAGAATTCAATTATACTTATAAGATAAGTTAAGCTTCCACGATGTACAGTTTTCCATTTTTTTCAATTTTTTATGATATTAATAACAAAATTGACCCTGGAAATCTTTTTTTTTGGTATTTCAAATGGGGTACCTTCTCTCAAACTGTTCAACCCTGCCAAAAGGTAATTTTTTTTTGGTACAAAAATTGGTATACCAAGAAGGGTGTACAATTATTCAAGCCCTATTGTATGCAACGTCTGGCAAGATGCCCCTTCTAATGATTTCAAAATTTAAAAAGGGCATAGATTTTATATATTGTTTGCGGATTGACGAAGGGTATGCCCCTGCCACAAAGGGGTTGAAAAATCTCAAGCATAGGGATAAACCTTTCGAACAACAGAGTATACATAATATTATGACAATTCGATCATATATGTATGTATTTTCAAGGCAAACGATTTTTTTACAATTTTTCTTTCTGAAACATGTTAAAAACTAAAAATCGGCTGGTCATATACTGAGTTATAGCTCTATGAGGGGGAAAATAGATGAAAATTATATTTTTGACCATAAATCCAGATTTTGGGGGTACCCCAAAAATTCTAGGTATACATCTTTTTCTCGACCATACCTACAACCTCTTCTAGAAGACTTTTCGAGCTTTCTTAATTTTGTGTTTTTTTTCGCACACTGTAATATATCTATTATCTAGAATGGACTGGAAGTCGTAAAAGTCGAAGAGAAGATATTGTTCACTTACACACTTGCATTCCACTTAAAATACTTACTGCGCGACTTGTACGTGTTCTTATGCTTCTACATACATACATGCTTCCATACATTACAGTTAATAAACTTATTCTGTTTGCTACTTTTAAGATGGGTGTGCTACCGCTGCACTATTTAGAACAACGAAACGAAAGTAAGGAGCAGAAAGTTTAACAAAAATGAAAAATTAAATTCGAAGTTGTGCGAGTAATTTAAATAACAATGTAACCAAGTCATAAAGACTGCCGCAAGATGTCGTCTGGCTCCTCCATCTGGCGAAAATCAAACTTGTCGACAACTTTACTCGCAATTAGGCGCGTTCACTTTTAAAGTTTGCCACTCCTTGCAATGGCCTCGTCCTGTCTTGTCCTGGCCCTATCCTATCTCTTTACTATGAAATTTTGTTTTCATTGCATTTTCAAAATATGTTCGGTCGTTTCGTTGTTTTTCGCAAGTTTATTAGCAAAGAAAATAAGCTCAAATGCATTTTTGAAAAATTAAATAACCGCAAAATGTGTTGAAGTCTAAACATTTACGATTTTGCAATTAAGCAACTTTGTTGTAATTAGTTTAAGAAAGAAACAAAAAAAAAACAGTGGTAGCATTTAAAATTTAGGTTTGAGAAAAAATTTGGTAGTTTTATTAGAATCTATGGTGAAGCACAGAAACATAATTGTTGGTCTTAGTTCGATTTGAAAAAAAGGAGGCTACTTTAACGAAAGTAGCAGTTCCCCTTATCTTCCCAATTCGGGACCTACTATGTTATAACTTTGCCCCATTGAAGCTTTGCTTTGAACGTGGTTATTTCCACTTTCGCTGTTTGTCTTGTAACTCCGGCCCAGACATTATGTCATTCTCTTTTGGTAATGGTTAAGAAGAGGCTAGCTCGCGATGATGACGATGATGTGCCCACTTACAAAGTCACTCACGACAGAAAAGACTCATTTTGTAAGATGAGAGAAATGATGATGGGAGCCAGATATCCTTTCGTGCTTCAATTGTTTGAATTTTGTAGGGTTTCTCTATCGCAGGTGATGTTATTAAGATCATGCGCTATCCACAGCCTACGACCCGTTTAGACGGACTCGGATAATAAACGTTAAAAAAAAATCATGAATTGTGTAAAAACAAAGGTTTAAGTAACCTTGACTACAACGATTTAGATAAATATCAACAGCAAAACAAAAAAAAACAAGAAAGAACGCTGAAGTCGAGTATGCTCGACTGCAAGATACCCTGTACCCAATCTATATGTACCTTAAGTTAGGTTCTATTTGACTACCATACATCATTGAATTTAATTTTCATAGAAAAACTTAAGAAATCGAGTATATCTTTGAATGGGGTTATACCTAAAATTTTGTTGGACCTACCCATATTGGTCTATTTCATTGGGACTGTCATAGACATAATTTATACTAAATTTAAATTTTCTAGAATAAAAAACAATGACGTTTTTATGTAAAAAACCCAAAATTTTGGGGTAAATTTGTATGGGAGCTTTACCTAAAATTTTGTTGGACCTACCCATATTGGGATATTTTATTGGGACTATCATAAACATAATTTTTACTGAATTTAAACTTCCTAGAATAAAAAACAATGACGTTTTTATGCAAAAACCCAAAATTTTGGGGTACATTTGTATGGGGGGTACCCCATAAAATGGGTCTAGAGAAAAACCGTTTGTAAGTGCACACTTGACGGCCTAGGAGAGTCTAAGTTTCAATTTTGAAAGCTCTACCTCTTATAGTCTCCGAAATAATCGTTTTCATACGGCAGACAGCATGACAGACGGACGGACAGACGGACGGACGGACGGACGGACAGACGGACAGACAGACAAAGCTAGTTCGACTCCCCCTTCCAATGCTGATCAAGAATATATATACTTTATAGGGTCTATCTTGCCTCCTTCTGTCTGTTACATACATTCGCACAAACTTAATATACCCTTTAACCCTTTGGGTACGGGGTGGGGAGGGTAAAAAACAAGCAAAAACGTTAACTTCGGTGGAACCGAAGCTGAAATACCCGTTACATTACATTTTTAATAGTATAATTTAATCTAAGCACCTGGATGTTCACCAAGTGCTTAGATTAAATTTCAAGATAAATTTGGTCAAATTTGTATGGTGGCTTTATGTTATATTAGCCCGATCCAAACCATTTCGATAGTGTTCACTTTGGTGGACATTGGAATACATTTTACCAAATTTTAATTGGATTCATTTAGAAAAAATAAAGGTTTTTATACAAAAACTCGAAAATGAGCGGTAAGTTTGTATGGGGGCTATGCCTAAAAATGGGCGTGGCAAATTGGATTTGTCACTGGATGACATAAGAAGGGTTTTGAACCCTATTTGGAATGAATATATTCATAAAAAATTCCTATTTTCTTACAAAAAACTCGAAAATGGGCGGCAGATTTGTATGGGGGCTGTACGTAAAAATGAGCGTGGCACCTTGACTGCCTAGGACCAAAAAAAGCTTAAGTTTAAAATTTCATCTTAATAACATTCTGAGTAAAACGCATCGCATTGACGGACAGACAGACAGAAGGACATGGCTAATTCGTCTCATCGAGCTGATCTATAATATATAAACTTTACGGGGTCTCCGATGCCTTCTTTAATGCGTTACAAACTTTCCGACAAACGGAATATACCCGTTTAAACTATGTGTAACTGGTATAATAAGAAAGAACGGGGAAGTCGAGCATGCTCGACTGCAAGATACCCTGTACTTAATCTTTATGTACCTTAAGTTAAGTCCTATCTTACTACTATACCTCATTGTATTGGATTTTCATACAAAAACTTTAAAATGTTGTATGTTTCTATGGGGGCTGTACCTAAAATTTTGTTAGTCCCACCCATATTGATCAATTTCATTAGGACTATCACAGACATAATTTATATTAAATTTCAAATTTCATAGAATAAAAAATAAAGAAGTTTTTACGCAAATCCCAAAATGTTGGGGTAGATTTGTATGGGGGTACTCCTTAATATGGAGGGGACCCCTTAAAACCGTTTGCAAGTGCACACTTGGCGGCTTAGTAAAGTCCAAGTTTCAAATGTGTAAGCTCTATATCTTATAGTACTCAGAGATAAACGTTTTCATACGGCAGACAGCATTACAGATGGATGGGTGGACAGACGGGTGGACTGACGAACGGACGGACAGAAGGGCGGACGGACAGAAGGGCGGACGGACGGACAGACATAGCTAGTTCGATTCCCCTCCAAATGCAGATCAAGAATATATACTTAATATGGTCTATCTAGCCTCCTTCTGTCTGTGACATACATTTGCACAAACTTAATATACCCTTTTTCCCTTTGGGTACAGGGTACAAAAACAAGGAAATTCTTTAAGTTGTGTAGAACCACAGCAGAGATACCCGTCACACGAGTGCGGGATCAATTTAGGTTTCATAAATATACCAAACAACAATTATTTTCGAGAAAAAAAAAAATTGATCATGGGAGTTTGCATGGAGGCTGTATGTTATATTAACCTAATCCTTATCAAATCGGCTGATCAAGAATATATATAAAGTACATACTTTAACAATAATTTTCTTTAAAAAAGCAGAAATAGAAAAGTGGTTTACGTATCTTTTTATCTCAATTGTTGCACTTGTTCTTGCTGTATTTGGGTTTAACCTATTATTAACTTGACCAATGCCTTCAAAAATGCCGACATTACTTGAAAAAGAATTCAAATAAACATTGACAAAAAGTTGCAACCAATTACGAAATTTATGCGCCCACAATTACAATAACAAAAAAAAAAAAAGGAAAAAAACAAGAAAAAGAAAAACACTTGTAGAAAATTAGACAAAATACACAGCGGTCAAGATCTAAAAGTACAACGTTGCACTAACGAGCCCAAGGACCTCATTATCAACAACAACAACAACATAATAATAATCGAGAACCGTCACAGTTTCCTCTTGAACAAACCAAAATGAGAATGTTGCTTTGCTCAATGAAAGACAAATATTTACGCTGGTTATCGCACGCGATCACTTGATTGGTTTCACAGACAAACAGACAGTCTGACTGACAGACAGACTGACAGACAGACATGCGATCAAAGGAGTTCAAGCAGGGTTTAATTCATTGCGATTTTGAAATTGACGTTCGACGGTGGAGGCGTCGGCAACAGCGGTCACCACTTAACTGAAGAACGCCGCCGCGGCGAACTGACTTGCAGCTTTTTGACATGACAAGGCCGCCGAGACTATTGACGCCGCCACCAATTATTCAGTTAACAGCCCCGAACTAACTGAAGTCAAGTCTGATTCCGAAACGGCTACTCAAAGTGCCTTAGTTCCCGAAATAAAATTATTTCAATCTGCGCCAATGACTTTGTCGATTCCTTGATTGCCAACGGTCAAAGATCAGAGCTGTGCCGCTGCGAACTGAACTAATCTCGACAAAAAAAGTTGAGTCAAACGATAAAATGCGATGTGATGTGATAAAATATTTATTTGCTTATGATTATTATAAAAAAAAAAAAAAACAAATCTTGTTCTCATCTCTTGTTGGCAACCAAATAAGGCTAACTTCGTAGAATTTTCAAGTAAGCAAGGAACGTAAGCAAATATTGACGCCCACCAGAATGAATTCTGCTCCGGTTTTGAGTTGAATTTTCAATTTAAACTGAGCAGAGTGCGCCTAAATTTGGCTAATTATGCTGCACAGCTGTCCGAGATTGATTGAAGCTCAACTGAAAATGGCTTGGAATCGTTGAAACAGAATCAATCTTTCAGCTGCCGCTCAAGGTAATTGGAGTCGCATCTATTGACTCGGTTGCTAAATTCTTATTTTATTTGTCTTATTTCTTATTTCAATATCTTTTCATATTCAAAATATTCGCTATTGTTATTCTTTCTTTGTACAAATCGAGAAATTGACCTTTTTTTTCTGCTGGTCGGTTTGTTGGTAATCAAATCGGAAATTAGCCATCAATTGCCGCTGTTTCGGAATGGATTAGCTTGGCCTTTTGAGTATTTTACAGCTGTTGGCGCGCGAATTATGCACGTGGACTGTCCGAGCACACATTCGGCCAACTGTTCAATTATCCAAAAAGGTTCTATTGTGCTCTTTTGTATTGGCTGAAATCAGAAACGTTTTAGTCATGCATCACACCTGCTTAGCGGGTAAAAGAAACACACACACGAATATATTCATATAAATACAAATTCTCTTTTATTTAAGTATTTTTGAGAAACATTTTTAATATTAGCTGATTATTTTGAAAATATTTTTCAGGAACATATATTAAACATTCTTTCTCAAAGAATGAATAAATAGCTCGAATTCGGTAAAAACATTTTTTTTTGAGTTGACTATGTTTTTTGAATTATTTTGGTAACGATGAATTCGAATCTGCCATCCATTTCATTCTATAATTTCAATGTAGCATAATTCAGTTTACCAATACTACTAAGAGGCTGATCTTAATATATATCCTTTGCAGGGTTCACGAATCCCTAAGACCCTACAGCACTGGCATTTGTCAAAATGTACGTGCCAAAAATGTCAAACTCTGTCAACAGTTAATAGAAAGAGTTTTTTCAGGATGAACCTGAAGGAGTCGAATTCCCTACCGGCAAATACCGACAAATGAGCTGGCCCTGACAATCTTCCAAAATAACTTTTGGTGCCAACAAATTAGTAGATCTTGATCGCAATCGAAAGGAAAGAGGGCGTTCATAACTGTACCAAAAAATAGTAATTTCAGTTAGTGTCGAACCAGAAGGAGTATCTCTCTTCTGAGCATCGCAGAAGTGAAATGAAACTCAACAAATATATCATATAAGAATTACAAATGAAAATGTACTTAAATAGTCAGAAAACACACCTATTAGCACCGAAATCCGAAAACTCCATAAAGATGAAAATTGTATTGCAAATTGTAAATTCGTAGAAGGACTTTGGCCCTTTGGTAGCTATGCTCCAAAATGTATAGAAATATGTTTTCATTGTATATTGTATCTACATATGTATATATGTGTGAATTAATCTCTTTCACTTGACTGATTAATCTATGTAGGTAATGAATAGGTATATACCTAGAGCCTTGAAAGTAAGCGCATTTGAAAAGTCGTAAAAAATAATTTGTGATATTTTGCTGTTTTTTGAAATTCGAAGCCTAGACCTACTTAATGACCCAAAATCGAATGTAAATATCTTTTAACACTTTTGTTATAATGAAGAGGACTAGAGACCCAAAACAGATTTTTTGACAATTTTGTTTTGTTTTTTTTACTTTTCAGATAAGGTGAGCAATAAGACGTGATTTTGAAAGCTTAATTGGGGCCTTGAAACCGGAAAAGGTATATCTTTGGACTGAATAGACACAGAGACTTTAAAATGAGCGCATTAGAAAGATGATTAGAAAATATTTATGCCGTGTTCATGGTATTTCCGAAATTTGTATCTGAGACCCAATGGTGGACCCAAAATAGATTTTTTGACCAACTATATATTTTTTTTAAGAATTTTGGTGAGCACTTAAAAGTGATTTCGAAAATAGTTGACCCGGGCCTAATGGGGTTAGAAAATATTTTGGCGTATTCAAGGTATTTCCGAAAATTTCGTTTAAGTGATCGAAGCGTTTCCGATAATGTAGAGATTTTATGTAAAGCTTTGTTGGGTTTAATGTTAGCTTGGCGACTTATACTCGAAGCAAATCCGCGGATAAGAAAACTCCTCCGAAACGGCTAGACCGATTCTTAAGAAATTTTATGTGTATATTCAGAAGATCTAATAATAGGATGTAAACTTTTTCCTTACCTCTAAGTGGTGTGGTACCCATAGAATCAATAATAAATTTATCGAATATTTCCGAAACAACTCAACTGATTTCAATCAAATTTTGTAGTTTTCTATTTTTTGGTCCAACTTACAAGATTGGTTTTATGTCGTGGCCCTCGTAGAGTCGATACAGAAATTTATCGTATTTTAACAAGTGTTTGAGAGAAATAAAATGCGATACAAATATTACTAGGACCGCAAGAGCGATTAAACAAAATGTATCCTATCTTTGTAAATAACTAACAAGAGAAATGAAATTCGGTAAACATGTTACTGCACCGAGAAAAGTTTTATCCATTGGAAAAATGGGCGTTGGGTTTGGCATCATATAAACGAACCAGAAAAAAAATTTTATATTTTTGAAAATAGTTAAACTAGACAAATGAAATTTGGTATATGAACGTGACCCGAGGAAGATTGATTAGAGTTCAGCTAATATTGTATATTAATGTATGGTATATACGTACCAAAACTTTACGTGGTCTTTGACAAAATTTACCCGTCTGGATAGATTTCACTACAGTTTTTAAATAAAATAAACCATTCGATTCTTTAAAATAAATTTGTCTTCTGAAAATGTCGCTGTATTGTATATATTAAATAAATGATAAACTATTCAAATTGAATTCAAAACGAAGAGCTGCATTTCAAAAATCCAAAACATTTAAATCCATTTAAAGTCATTTCAAACGATGATTGAATATGTCAGCGATTCTTTGTCGTTGCAAGCTATCGGACGAGTCCTACGCGCAGCCTATGAACCGCATCTGTCAAATGCAGCTCTTCACAAAAGGACATACAAACAAATCAGGCTAACAACAACGACAACAACATAATCGAGAAATGCCAAATGCTGGAATTTTTGTTGCAAATAGCTTCGTCCAGGATGAGAATAACAATGTTTGCATACAGTTTTCAATATCAGGACTGAATGTGCATTTGATTGATAAAAGAGAAATGTAAATGTAAGCCAAGAAGGCAGGCAGACAGATAGACAGACAGGCAGGCATCGTGTATACTGCAATTTATCGAAAGCTATTTTCAGTTATATTCATCTATTGACGGCATACATATTTCATTGAAAAGATACTACGAACTTTAAAAATGTGTACGACTTCAAAACCTAGAATGTTGCACAAAAATGCATAATGTAAACTCTTGATTTGCGAATGAATGAACAAAAAAGTTGAAAAGCTACTCCATCCAGAAAGGTGCCCAGGCAATAGAAACAACTTTGCTATTAACTTCGTTCTTTGTTGGAATTCGCCAGCAACAAGCAATTCAATTTCAAATTGCTGATCCGTTGCTTACGCAATAGTATCGAATTTCCACTTAGCAATACAAATTCGAAACGTATTCAAGTACAATTTTAATACACTTCTCATTCGGACTGTAAATTCGGTAGAAATTTAATTAAGAAAGAGCGTCCTGGCCTGCTGCCAAAGGATATTGTAACATATCAAGATACTGGACCTTTAACACCCGGTCAGTAAAAAAAAAAAAAAAACGAAACTCATTGACCCAGCTTACAATTGGACAGTCGAAGCGTCACTTAACTCAACACTCAAGGTGTTCGAATGTGGCAAATGTCTTGTCCCGAAACCAAATACCCAACGCGCCAAACTCTTCAGCATTATCGAAATATTGAAATTGGAGTTGCTTAAGTTTTAGTTTGAGTTTAGCTCGCCTGAATTGCACGGTCAACAATGGTTTACTCGTATCTGTATCTGTGTTGTTTGTGTCCTTAAGGCTGTTTCTTTTATTTCCGTAGCACATGCCAAACAATTTATTTGTCCGTCCTTTCACGTCTGTGAATAGCTGCATTCGAGTGTCAAGTTACGCGTTCAAGTAGCTGAAGACGCTCAAGTGTTCCCTGTTCGACTCGATTGGTTAATGTCTCTTTCGATAGTCCTACACGTCCATCAGTTAGTCATTGGTCGTTTAGTGTTTTAAGACGCGCATTAGAATCGTTCAAAGTTCACCAAGTACAACAAATTAAGCGAAGTGTTTATTGCTTCTTTACATTATATTTGGGGTCTCCCAAAATTAGCTCAAGACTGTTTCACACATTTCTTATATTTTGTTGCTTGAAAAAACCTCTTTAAAAAACATAGTTTTTGTATATCAGTTTGTAAAATTTCTTTTTCATATTCACTTTTAAACTCAAAAACTATACAAAATAATTTTAATGAATTTTATAATAAATACGCAAGTTTTGTCAAGTTTTTAACAGTGGTGACCTATGGCATTCGACCATTTGGAATTTATTTTTTAATAAATTTTTTTAATCACTTTGGAGTCCTGATAAAACAATATCATTGTAAATTTCTCCATTTTCAAATGCAGTTTAAAAATCAAAAGAAAGGGATTTTTTTATAGTTAAATGATTACCTTACAAAATGATTACATATTCTACTAAATACACAAAAATATAATCGGTCTCTTATGTCATTTTATGAATAAACCGTTTGAGAATTGATGGAACCAAGAATTTATTGCTGTTCATATTACACATAGTGTAAACGAGGTATATTCAGTTTGTCCAAAAGTTTGTAACGCATTGAAGGAGGCTCAAACCCATTAAGTTATATATTCTTGTCAGCTCGACGAGACGAATCGATCTGGCCCTGTCCTTCTGTCTGTCTGTCTGTCCTTCTGTCCGTCTGTTTGTTGCTATGCGATTCATTCGCTTAGTTTCAAAGATATTGAACTGAAATTTTAAACTTAAGCTTTTTCTCGGCAACGACTATGTTAAGTTCGAGAATGAGAGTGCCACGCCCTTTTTAGGTATAGCCCCATACAAACTTATCGTTTTTCGATTTTTTGTATAAAAATACTAATTATTTATGAATGATTCGCTCCCAATTGGGTAAAAACATGAATTTTGTCATCCAGTGTTAAAACCAAGATGCCACGCCCTCTTTTAGGCATAGCCCCACATAAACTGTCCGTTTTTTCCGATTTTTTGCATGAAAATAGTAATTATTTATGCATATATTCACTCCAATTTGGCTAAAAACACTTCCTATGTTATCCAATGTCAAATCAGATGTGCCACGCCCATTTTTTGGCATAGCCCCCCAACAAACTTTCCGTCCATTTTCGAATTTTTGTATCAAAATGGTTATTATTTATTCAAGAATTTACTCCATATTGAGTAAAAACTCTTCCAATAACATGGTGCCACACCCATTTTAGGTGTTTCTTCCATACAAACTTACCGCCCATTTTCAGATATTTTCGATAAATATGTTGTTATACATATCTGTATTTTTAGCTCAAAATTTGAAATTAATATTGTGTGTAAACTTGGGTGACCACTGATGATTACACATAAACTCTTTAAAGATTCATGTGGCGGGTATTTAAGCTTCGGTTCTACCGAAGTTAACGTTTTTTCTTGTTTGGAAAAATTTTTGTTCCAAAATAAAGCTTAGTACAGTTGGAATCCATCACCTTAAAATTAAATATATGAATCCAAATAATTTGTGTTTTTCCATTTTGAAACCAAATTTATCCAAAAAATGGATATGTTTTTTTGCCGAGCTCTTCACGAAATCACTACCCTAATTCATTGTGTTTTTGAATATTGTTTACAAAAAAGTGTCCGTTGTTTAAAGATATAACGAAAACGTGAACCAACTTTTGAATTCCAACCTCAGATTTGCGGACTTGGCGTCTTCTCATATCCGACGCGCAAATCATACATTTTTTATATACGCCAAAAAGTTTGTAATGCATTAAATCAGACATTTTAGACCCTAAAAAAGTATATGTTGTCTTGAACAACTGACGAGACGTAGAAGAGATTTCGCTGCGTCCGTCTGTCTGTCTGTCTGCATGTATCATTTCACCTCAATAGTTAAGATTGGGACATAAATCATGATGTTCGTACATGATCGTTTTTTTTCCTTACCCAATGTGATAAACGAGGTGCTTACAATAAATAATACCATCCCTTCCTCGATGCTTCGATATATGTTTTTAGCTAGTGATGCCCTTGATATACATATATTGGCAAAAATCAAGACTATATAAAGGGTGTCCCAGAATTAACGCAAGTCCCAGAATTAGCGCAGGATTTGCAGTAAAGTGCTGGCAACTCTGAAAATTAACAATTTGACAGGTGAAAAGTTATGGTCAAGTAGAAATTTAGCGTTACACGATAGAACACCACATAATTTTGTTAGGGTTGTCAGCACTTTATAGCAAATCTTGCGTTAATTCTGAGACTTGCGTAAATTCCTGGACACCCTTTATGTATTTGTTACAAATCTTAAAATAGTTTTGTAAGGTTACCAAAGGCACCATAGTCGATTTTTACAAAATCTGATAATATTTGGCAACAGTATTTGTTTGCAAATTGCATATTAAGCCAAGGAAACATCGAAAATGTTACAGCAGAATGTCTTTGGTGATCGATCGAACTACTTCAGAAAACTGTTGACAAGTGACACAAAAACTTAGGCGACCGCCAACAGCTACTGATGAAACCCACGTCAAGAAAATCAAAATTTAGAGCTCACAAGCCTTTTATTAAAAATTAATAACATTTGTAATGCTGTTGGAATTTCATTTCGATCAACACAACCAATTTGAAAATATGTTTTAAACCCCTTCAGACGACAAATATTGGTTAATTAAAAACCACTCATTTCTTTGGAACAAAAGAGTTGTTTTTTCGGGACCTTTCGCGTTCAGTATTGGTTCTCAAACAAATAATTTGCTTTGCCTGCAGACCATGCGACAGTTGGGATATTTCATTTGGGATAAATAAATTAATATTAACTCCAATTGTTATAATTTAGTGCAGGGTTACTTGGAATCGAGCGTTCTTTCTTGTTTTATTTCTATTTATTTATTTACTTATTTAAATATTTATATTTTGGTAAAGAACTTTTTTCGTTAATGAAGAGTATAAAAGGCTCGAACAACGATACAAAATTTTATTTATGCAGATGCAAAATTTCAACTTGACCGATTATTTCAAATTAAACTGTATTCTTAGGTTAAACGCATTTCAAGGCTGTCCTTTGTGCAGCATCCCGTTTAATATTCACCGTTTGCTCTGGTTTTTTCTCTGTGTTGAATGACATGATGAATGCCAATTTTGTCTGCGGTTAAAACGTATTACCATGTGTCAGTGTCGTTTCATTCAGATCAAACACAAGGTGTCCTGTCAGAGTTCAGGCTGCTGCTGCTGCTGCTCCTGAACACCGTTCTTTACCTGTTTTTAGTGAAACATATGCGACGCGTTTCGTTCTGCTCTACTCTACGCCGCTACGCACCGCTTCATCTGTCAGAGCGGGAAGCTGATCTTAATTGTTCGATCTTAACTGGCAACATAATCCCCGCTTTTCTCCTTTTTCGCAAACAGTTAGCACAAAAAAAAAAGAAACGGGGAGGGGATGGAGCAGAGACACAATAAATTCGGCTTCGATATGCCTCGAAGCGTGTTAAAAGGCTACAAATAAAGAAGGGTGTAGCGTAGTAGCCCTACTAGAATGGATGCAGAAGAATATACCGTTCGGTTCTCTCTCTCTCTCTTTTTTCTCATGGAATATTTTTGTAATCGTTGATTGTATTCCACAGTTTGGCGTGTGGCACAGATGTTCTGATGCACCGAAATTTGCTTGAACTCATTCACCGCACTATCGCCGTCTTCATCGTTTTTATCCTTTAAGGAGTTGTTTGCTCAAATGTTCCTTGTACCTTGTACCGTTTCGGTTTAACAAGATATGTCACCGCCTCCTACACCTTCTCGTCTACGTATTTATGCTATTCCTCACGTAACGTGTTGCCCCTCCTCCTTATTAAATTTTTGCTGTTCCTATTCCTGCTGATGATGTCTACGACTGATAAACATAACGAAACGGTTCTCGTTTAAATTTCTTTTTTTGTATTTTCTTTTATTTGGCGATTTTAATTTAAATTGTAACACATTCCTTCCAGTTATGTCAGGCATGCGCATATGTCGTCCTTTGTTCCTTTGATCGATCATGTGTTCTCCTAGGCAAAAACGAAAACGGTCGAATTTTGCAAAGGACGGCACGTGGCACCTGATTCATATCAAATTTCTGCCCACAAATACTCACTCGAGCATTCTGTCGTCATTCATTTTATATCACATTTTTTTTCGGCAAACGATATTCGGTGGAAGGGTTTCCTTTTATTCGTTTCGTGGCAACTGCTGCTGCTGTATTTTGACGCTGTTAAGTTAACATTGAATTTATTGCTTTATGCCCGAGAACATTTTTATCATATTTACGGGGAGAAAACTTGAATACACATTTTAGTGGTCAACAGCAATTAGCAAAGAATTTATTGGTCTCGAAAATTTACTTAAAAAGTGTGGGGAAAGTTAGCCGTTATAAAAGTTAAAAGAACATTTTTAATTTTGATAAATTTAAATATTGTGGGTAAAGTTAAGTGTTGTTAAGTGTTTTTTTTTTAAATAAATTTCAATTAGATTCTCAGAGATATTCAAAATATACGAGAAAGTTTTTCCAAATAACCTCAAATTCGAACAATAACAAAGATGGTTAAATTTCAATTGCATCGCATATAAAGTTATATGAAAGAAGCATTCCATTTATAACTCGAATAAGACTTCTATCGAGTATGCTCGACTGCAAGATCCCTGTACCCAATCTATATGTACTTTTTAGTAAGTTCTATTTGACTACCATACCTCATTGAATTGGATTTTCATAGAAAAACTTAAAAATCGGGTTTATCTTTGAATGGGGTTATACCTAAAATTTTGTTGGGCATACCCATATTGGGATATGTTATTGGGACTATCATAGACATAATTTATACTTAATTTGAACTTCCTAGAATAAAAAACAATAACGTTTTTACGCAAAACCCCAAAATTTTGGGGTAGATTTGTATGGGGGGTACTCCTTAAAATGGGTCTAGAGAAAAACCGTTTGTAAGTGCACACTTGACGGCCTAGGAGAGTCTAAGTTTCAATTTTGAAGCCCTACCTCTTATAGTCTCCGAAATAATCGTTTTCAATACGGCAGACAGCATGACAGACGGACGGACAGACAGACACAGCTAGTTCGACTCCCCTTCCAATGCTGATCAAGAATATATATACTTTATAGGGTCTATCTTGCCTCCTTCTGTCTGTTACATACATTCGCACAAACTTAATATACCCTTTTACCCTTTGGGTACAGGGTATAAAAATTGCACTTAGTTATTGCAAAGGTCTTGGATATACAATATTTCTTTTGTAGCTCCAAACGATGTCATTTGGAAAGTGACGTGAATCCACTGTTCTTTCTAAATAGTCTAAAATTATTATTTTGAACAATATTGGATTATTGTAAAATATTGGATTTGTCTTACCCCAAAAGAAATGAGAGCAGTGGTTCTGGTGGTGGAAGTAGTTCGGTCAGAACAATTTAACCATTTGCGCAGCAAATTCTAGGAGTTTCGCATTTATTTATAAAACATTGTATTAACAATAGATATTTATTTGTCCAATTGAAACTAATCCATCTTTAGTGTAATCTATTTGTGATGCAGGGTTATGACGATTTTTGCGCCATTCGAAAAGGATTTTGTTCTGGTGTCTCGGCAGCTCTAGATGATGAGTATCGTGATCGTTCGGTTCTTTGCTGTGATTCACATTGAGGAATTGTTTCATTCGTTTTTAATGGTTAAGTGGTTGAGTTAGTAGGTCTCTTTGGAGCAAAATTTGTAGGGTATGGTTTAACATTTCAAAACCCAGAAACAGATCCAAAATATTTATTAAAATATTTATTTGCAAATAAATCCGTCAGTGACATAAATTTTTTTTAAAAAGTAAGCGTATTGTTGGGCGTGATTAAAAAAAATTCTTATTATTCCTTCCAGGGTCGCAGTTAAACACTGTGCAAATATTATGAAGATCGATCTATGGGTAGGCGTGGAAAAAAATAGCCTATTATTTTTTACAGGGTCCCTGTTAATCTCTGTGGAAATTTCAGAAAGATCGGTTCAGGGATCTGGGCTTCTAAATGGTTTCCCAATATAAACGATAGGATTTGAAATTAAAATAACATAAATTTTTTGGCCAAATATAGAGTTTAATAGTTTTATTTGATGGTAAATTTTATGCCATTTAAGATTTAAACAAAATATCGTTTAGGTAAACCAATAGAGACTTTTCTTGCACTGATTTTATACAATCCCTCAATCCTTTCGATGACTCAATGCAACATTTCCGCTGAAATAGCAGCAATAGTGGCTCGAATGTTGGCCTCAAGCTTATCAATTGTTGCTTGTTTGTTGGCGTGTAAGCCTTAGACTTAACATAGCCCAAAGAAAATATTCCAATGGTGTAAAGTTTTGCGACTCACCGAATTCTTCACGCAATAAATCCATCTTAACATTGGCTGTATCGCATGTTTTACCATCTTGTTGAAAGAGAATGACATCATCATCTTTTTATTCATTTTTGGGAAGAAAAAGTCGGTCAACATTGCACGTTAACGATCGCCATTCAATAAAACTGTGCGCCCCCCATAAGTTTTGAAAAGTACGGCCCAATGCTGCCAGCATATTAAAATATATACCAAACAGTGAGTTTCTGAGGGAGTAATGGTCCTTCATGAGCGACTTGTGGGAGTGAATCACACCAATAACGACAAAGTTGTTTGTTGACATAGCCATTTAGCCAAAAATCAATATTTGTCAGATTTCTGAAATTCAAGATGCCCGTTATCAGCGGTCAAAATCTTATTCTCCTTATTGGGAAACACTGTATAAAGCGTAAACAAACATACAAATACAAATTCATATATAGAAGATAGACAATATATTATCAGAAACAAGAAAATAAGTTAACTTCGGTTGGACCGAAGTTTATACTATATATGTACCTGTTACACATCATTTGACATTGATAGAAATTCGTATGCAGCATTTGTATTAAATTTTATCTTAAAATAGTAAACCAATTAAATATATTCTTAAAAATTTAGGAATTCGCTGTCCGATTTGGACCAAATTTAAACTGAAGTATTGGCATGGTATAAGAAACATTTGAACCATATTTGAAGCCATTCGCTATATAAATAATTTTTTTCTTATAAGAACTTGACAAAATGTTGTCCTTTTGTATGGGAGCTATACGAAAAAGTGGGCGTGGCACATTGGTTTTAACATAGAAAGTACACAGGACCTAGAAAAGCTTTAGTTTAAAATTTCAGCATAATATCTTCAAAACTGAGCGAATAAATCGCGCAGCAACAAACAGACAGACGGACAGATGGACAGACGGACGGACGGACAGACGGACGGACGGACGGACAGACAGACATGGCTAAATCGATTCGTCTCGTCGAGGTGATCAAGAATATATATACTTAATAGGGTCTACGATGCCTTTTTAATGCGTTACAAACTTTCCGACAAACTGAATATACCTGTTAACACTAGTGTAACAGGTATAAAAAGTTTATCGATTTAAATGAAGTAACCGAATTTAAAGTTGTTCCTTGTTTTTTATACCCGTTACAAATAGTATAAACGCTCAGTTTTAAAGATATTGAGCTGAAACTCGAATCTTAAGCTTTTCTCAGTCCTAAGCAGTTTGTTTGTTAAATTCAGAGTTCCACGCTATCTCTGAGGTATAGCCCCCATACAAACTAACCGTCCATTTTGAAATTTTGTATGAAAATAGTTTTTATTTATGAATAACTTCAAATAGGGTAAAGGCACATCTAATATCATCCTATGTACACACCACCAATATGATACGGAACGGACCACTATAGCCCTATAATAACTTACTTCTCATTTTCTGATATTTTCAAGAAAACTATTATATCTGTATGTTTAGCTTACTACAGCACCAACTGCATCTTATTGAGACATGGATGCAAAAATGGAACATAGCAGTTAATACGGAAATATCAGCTCACATACTCTTTCTCACTCAAAAGGCACAAATCTCCAAACGTTTTTCAATAATCACTAACATGGAGAAATCATATTGTTGCAAAAGAACAGCTTAAACTTAAAACACGGCGCATGCACTGGTTGCTTGAGAGTAGATCTAAACTCAGCCTAGAAAATAAAATTAGGCTATATAAAGCCATTCTTAAGTCTGTGTGGACTTATGGAATACAGCTGTGGGGAACTGCAGCTCGATCTAAGTATTAATATCTTACAAAGGTATCAAATCATTGCACTTCGTAAGATAACTGGAGCTCCATGGTATGTTCGAAATGAAAACATACAAACAGACTGAACTCATCCCAGGGATCTTCCAAACCGTCAATCGTTATGAGGTACTTGTACTGGGTCTGTTCAGTATTAATTTGAATTTCTCCCTAGCCAAACCGCATCCTTAATAAACTATATTATCAATTTGTTATGTTAGTTCATAAATTTTGATTATAGTCCAAAATTAGACTGATTGCAAATAAAGTAAACAATAAAAAAAAATAAAAAAAAAATGTTTAGCTTAAAGTTTGTTACCAATATTGTGCATAAAATTGAGTTTGTCATACCATTGATCCCCGCCCATCCCATTTTGAAGTTCTATTTAAGCCACATATAATCATATAATCTTTTAAGATTCTTGTGACGGGTGTTTAAGCTTTGGTTCTACTGAAGTTAACGTTTTTCCTTGTTTAAACTTAAATATTTTAAAAAGGACAAAACTAATTAATTACATATTAAAATTGTTCGTTTTTATTTATAAATGTGCTACGAATGAGTTTTGACAGTTTTTGCTGTTTCTCTCTGACAAGGACCACACTTGCGTTTTGAATTGTCTGAAAAATGAGCACTTAATGTACCAATCTAGTCAACAAAAACACAAATAAACCAACGAATTTTCTTTTGTTAAACATTGAAATTGCTGAGTGTAAAAACATGAATTGTACGATTTATCATGGCTTCGAGAAGATCCTTTGTGCTTCTCTATGGTTGCGACGTGATAAATGAACAGATTTGTGAGTTGTCAATCAAGGCGAATGCATCCGTGGTTGAGAACGACAGCAAATATTGACAGCAAAAAAACCGAAGAGACACTGACTGACTAGTTTTTACCACTGCGTTATCCTTGTTGTCTAAAAATATGCAAATACAAGCAGACAAGACAGAAAGGACTTCTGCGCCGGTAGTTCTAAATCACTTTTCTATTTACAAATGTGTCTGCGCATTTGTTATTGTTTAAGGCGAAATCTAATCCGTGTAAGTGCGCAGGATGTATGTATGTATGCATGCGCAGGATGTGTTCATGGCAGTCCTGTCGCAGCCACGAAAACCAATAAATCCATGCATTGACTTTGTCGCGGCGCGTCACGATGCGGCCTTTGACTCGTCGAATTTCGACAAACGTTGTGTTTTGTGTCAACAGAGTCATGTGTCAGAGTGTCGCCACGAGCGGAGCTTGTCTCCATATGTCGCGTTCGTGTCCTTTGACACACACGCATACAGACAGACAGACACAGAGCCACACACTAATACGCTGCAGCCGGTGCCGAAACGAAAAGAGTAAAAGAATTAGAAAGGACATCGCAGCACTTTCGGCAGCTGAACATGCGCACAGATTGTTTTTCTTGTGTTTGCAGCTCGTCCTTGTCGCGTGTAGTCTTTCATCGATATCCTTTGCGCATGCCTAATCTAATCCATGTAAGTAGTAATTTAAATTATACATAGAAGTAGTCACTGCACCTTTGCTCCCTATTAGCGTAGTACTCGTCTGTTTTATGGTTCACTTGGGACACTAATATAAGCGCAGGAACTGCAAGAAGATTAGTTGCAGCAACCGAATCACTTCAAAAAGCATATCGAAGATACGCACAAGGACTCACTTAGGCAAGCTGTATAAATTTTGAATGTGCTTCTCTTAAACCGGGTTAAAATTAGTCGATGCCTGTCAACAAATTTTATTTAGTGCCTTGCATTAGCGTCGCAAGCCGAGCAGATGCTCAATAAATCCTTACACAGGCGATCCTTGGATCCTTTTAATTTCGTTCAATGACTTCATTTCAATTTACATTTTAGTGTCAATTTAATGGCACAATTACAAGCGTTTCGAGCACTCACAAAATAGATTTATTTTAATTAGCTTCAGGAATATTCTTGAAGTATTTTCTGTGACTGAAAAATGGAATTTCTTTAATAAACAATTTAAATTTTCAGAACTTTTATTAATCTGAATCAAAACCCGCTAAATTCGAAGATCATTTAAAAATACCTTTAATGGATTAACTTAAAATTGAACAAAAGAGACCACAGTCTTCAATAGTGTTCAATGTTCTCCGTTTGATAAAAAACATTTAATATAAATATTTGAAAACATAAATAAAAAAATAATTTATGACAAGTTTGTGTATGTACTTTATTTTTAGCCAGTAGTGAAATGGTTAAAAGGTATATGAAGTCGAGAACTGAGTCGATATAGCTGAGTCGAATCTTTTAACTGTAGTTAAGTATTCTCAACAAATTATACGAAAGTAATATTTAGGTATGGCACCCCACCCCCTCCCAAGTATGCCACCATCTTTGGAAATTTTAGAATTTGATTCAAACTAGCGGTTTATAATGGCTATAAAGGAGTTTTGGTTTGTAGCTGAGTTTGGCAAGCCTAATAATATTTTGATCCTTAGAATATATTATTGTGGTGCAGTTTGGAAGCAAGCACATCACCAATATTTTACAATCACACCTCTTTTGGATGGTATTGCGCATTATCAATGATCAGAAAAATTTGGCATAAAATTAAATACCTCTGCGACAAATGTTTTTTTTGCACCATTCCTCCAACAAAGCCAATGTCATCCAGACACTTTTATTCGCTTTGTAGATAACAGGAATATCAATAAAATATTTTAATGAATGTGCATTCGCTGGATTTCCAATAACCTTTAATTTTACTTTATAGTTTTCAGCAGCATTCACTCAAGCGAGAAAAGTTATTCATTCATTGCTTGTTTTTTGATCTGATGCCAAGGTTTCTTTTGAACGTACAACAGTTTTATCCCGAATTAGCTTACAGAACAATCCAGACTCGTCAGCATTGTATATCTGATCCTTAGTTAAACCGAACATAAACGCTTTCTGGTTAAGTTTATCCAAAAAGGGGTCAATAGATTCATTCTTATTCGACAATTTCTCCCCACATATTTTGAGAGCTCAAATTCCTTATTTTATTTTTTAAGTTTGCAACGCAACCATTGTCACCTGTTTTATCATGATTTTTGGCATGGAATACCTTGGCCTTCTTCTTCAGCATAACACTTGTTATAGGTAAGCTTTTTGTTCTTTGATTAGCAAAGACTTTTCCATTTTCGAAAACTCGATGACTTTGATCATCTTTGTTTTACCTGTCCCAAATTCTGATTAAACAAAGAACTTCTATACTGATTGCTCATTTTTCTTAACACGGCGTAAAGCGTTCAGCTAATGCTTTAACAAACATCGATGTCAACACCAAACTGACTTCTTTTCGCTATACAATGTGCGTACGTCATACAATGTTTTTTTACTTTACCGGGGACTTTCCCAAACTTTATTTTTGAAATGCACAAAAAAATTTCCAGAAATTTTCGTGTAGCAAGAATCGAGTTGTGCAACTAGAATTCAGTTTCTACTATATTTTAAATTGGTTTGTATGGGGACAGTACCTATTATTTGTTTTATCTGAGTCAAATCGGTTAGATCGATTCTCTTTATCGAGCTTACAACGAATGTATGTATGTATTCTTCATGGAGTCTGCGACATATGCACCCTTTAAAGAATCTTAAGCCTCAACGCTCCGGCGAGGGTGTAAAGATTGTGTTATTCGTAACTAGATATACACAACCGCTAAAGATACGGCCCGTAACAAGATTACAAATGTAAAGATTCTCTTTGGAATCTTAACTATAACAATTATTTTATTTGTTTTGGTATAAGTACAATAATTTTTGTTATTTATTATTTAGTGAACAGCCGGGAAGTGTGTAAACACTAAAAGGCTATAAAACTTTTGCTTTCATCAAAATATAACAAAATAGAACTAAAAGAGATGCGACAAGTCATCATAAAATAAAATAAAATAAATTTCGTGCGACATTTGTGCGTCGAATCGAATCGACGAAGTATTTCATTTTGAGCAGACAAATGTCACAACAAAACGCAAATAAAAATCAAACAATAGCAATAAAAATTTTTAATAATAAATCTATTTAATGGCTGCCGTAATACAAAATTTATAGCATGCGAGTATTTAACAAAAACAGCAACAAGAAGAAGACCGAAAGTGACAATGTCAAATGGCAAACGGCAAATGGTGTTGAAAGGCAACAATGACAACAAAACATAAACTTTTATGATGTGCAACAACGCCAAACCGTGAAGATATAAAAGGACGAAAGGGGATATTATCAACATTATTGTCATCAACGACATCATTTTATTGTTGTTATTGTGTTTGCTGTTGTTTCTGCTGCTGCTGTTGAGTTAGCTGCAACATGAGGCATGCGTCAGCAAAATTGTGAATGGAGCATTAACTTTCAGCAACTTCAGTAAAAGTGCACAGAGCGCGGAGCAAGATGACAGATTGTCTTCTCATAAAAATCAAAAATTTGTCTTTGGAATGATTAATTGCCCACGCAAGGCGTTGACAGGCACAAATCGATCGGGCAGGACAATGACCGCGAACCGCGTTGAAAGTGTCAACAATGTACAAGGAAACTGGGGAATACGGAGTGGCATTAATTTAGGTCCTTTACATAAAATGCTTTCTGGAGATATTTGTGTGTATTTCTATTCCTAAAAATTGTTTTTACGTCTATCAGGGGTGACACACAAAATCTCTTTCCGTTGGTAGCAAATCTCTTTTAAAATTCAATGCAATAATGCATATAATTCGCAATTAATTCAAACATTATTCAAAAGAATAAAAAATGTAGTTTAAACCAAATGTGAATTATATTCAATGAATGGCATTGAAGATTTTAGACCAACTAACGGAGATTTGTGTGACATTCCTGTTTACATTTATAGAGCAAAATAATCTATTTATTGTAATATGTTCAACATTTCGTAACTAAATGAAGTGCGACGATCCATAAAGTAGCAATAAAAATCATATTTTAAAGTTCCGCTGTTAAATGCCCATCAGCTGCTTCGGCAACGACACTTGTCACATTTATCCGCACCTAGAAATAATTTTTGTATTTTATTAATTTCTCAACAGAAACATCTCCGTTCGAAGTCATATCTTTGTGGTTGGTAATTAATATTTGTCCACTTGAAATACATTTGCAGCGAAGTGTGCTCAAGTGCATCTGTTGCTTTTTAGGCACTTTGGGTCAGTTGGTCATCGATTCGAATCGGCTCATAATGCCTTAGCCAGCCTGTCCATTGCTACACCCGCACCTAATCCAGTCTTTTTTGTTGCCATATGTTCAGCTTGCTTGGCTTCTGTTCAGTTCTATTGTTTGTGCAAACTGCTGTTGAGCGTTTAATTGGCCGTTCTTGTGGTTCGTGTCATGTTATATAAATTTCACTTTTAATTGAAGTGTCCTCTTACATTTATTTGAAATTAATTTTACCGCACTTTGACACTTGACTTCGAATAAAAATATAATTTTATGCATTGTATTTTTAAAACAGACTGCTGCCAACTTTATTTATATTAAAAAAAAAAAGTAATGTCGCCATTCAGAATTAAATTCTCCCACCAAAGTAATGAGAAATATATTACGAGAAAGACACAAAATCTTGTTATTATATAATATTAAGAGGTCACTTTGGCAGTTTGGGGTATCCTGCTGCTCGGTTGTCAAGGATTTCAATTCCGGAAGTCGGCAAATCTTGAAGAAAATTCTCCGCTGTTTATGAATCTCAAAAATATGAATTTTTTTTAGAAACTATTCTTGATTAGCATCGTCGATCTGAGTTGATCTAGCGGACGTCCGATAGGACGTAGGATAGACTATCCGCTGCTGTCTGACGTATGAAGCAGATTATCTCGGAGTCTATAAAGAATTGAACCAACAAACTTGAAAGTTAAATTATTCTAAACTAGGAATGGGGATGGTCCGTGTTAGTCCGACGCGACAAAAATCAAGCCCAGCCCAGTACGACTCGACACCAAAAATATGAAAAAAAGTGAATATTAATTTACTTTTGCTTAGTTGGTTAATGCCTTGTTAATTGTTTTGAAGGTACTGGTTTCACATTCCATCGCTCCATAGCTCAAATAATAAAATTATTATTAGTATATGAAATCGATGTCCACTTAGACGAGATTTCATTTAATATAAAAATCGAAAGTAAAAAAGAAATAAAATTTTGTTTTTTTTTCTTTTTGTCTATTTTGTTTTTTTTTTTTTTTTTTGGGACTTTCGGCCCACACGAACGCGCACGACATTAAATTTTTTCAATCACGTAGCCACAGGAAGCCGCAGAAACACAAAAACTCAATGGGCCCAAGCTACTTCTCATCTCTATTCTGAACTCTCCGCAGACAAATTATGTCAAATAGATTTCATCGAATCTGACGCCTCACAATATATTTTTAATATTGCTACGGCCGGGTTAGAACAAAACGCGAACCAATTTTTAAATTCTGACTTCAAATTCGGATTCAGTGACCCAAAATACACATACATGTAAAATGACCCTCTGGTCTGCCGAGCACGACATGAATTTTTTTGTATGTTCTTAATCCAATTTATCCAAAAACTATCACAAAAATGTGAAAAAAAAAATCTCTCGACAGATTATATTAGTTTTTGATTTTTCTCATCTATGAACATTGTAAATTCAGAATCGCTTCTGATTTTCTAGGTGTAAGTTCTTTTATTTAATGTTAGTTAAGGCTGTTTATCTAGCTGCACGGTAACCGTGCACTTCGTCGTATATATAGTATGATGATCTTAGTTAATTTTCCGTTGACTGAAAGTCAAGCCCAGTATACTTAAAAACTTTATTAATTTTTTCTTAACATACATTTTGTGCTAGGATAGACTTAACCGGTTACCTTCGATTAACCGAGCTTCCGCGTTAACCGAGAAAAATTATCGACACATCTTATGGGAGCTATACTTAGTATAGCTATACAAAGGAGCCGTTCCCGAGAAAAGCTTAAGTTTAAAATTTCAGTTAAATATCTTTAAAACTGAGCGAATGAATCGCATATCGAACAGACAGACAGACGGGCATGGCTAGATCGACTCGATCTTATCGAGCTTTCCGTAATCGAATAATTAATCAGCAATTAATTATTTTGTGTAAATATTTGCTCAATAAGTTGAAGAATCAAAAATCGATCAATAATCGATAAATCAACAATCAAGAATCATGTTGTTGATAGAGGATAATAGTCGCGTCGTCGTCGAGTATGCTCGACTGCAAGATACTCTGTACCCAATCTATATGTACCATAAGTTAGGTTCTATTTTACTACCATACCTCATTCAATTGGATTTTCATAAAAAAACTTAAAAAAATCGGGTATAACTTTGTATGGGGTTATACCTACAATTTTGTTGGGCCAACCCATATTGGTCTATTTCATTGGAACTATCATAGACATAATTTATACTAAATTTGAACTTCTTAGAATAAAAAACAATGAAGTTTTTGTGCAAAAACCCAAAATTTTGGGGTTGGTTTGTATGGGGGGTATTCCTTAAAATGGGTCTAGAGAAAAACCGTTTGTAAGTGCACACTTGACCTAGGAGAATCTAAGTTGCAATTTTGAAAGCCTCTACCTCTTATAGTGTCCGAAATAATCGTTTTCATACGGCAGACAGCATGACGGACGGACAGAAGGACGGGCGGACAGACAGACAGACATAGCTAGTTCGACTCCTCTTAGAATGCTGATCAAGAATATATATACTTTATAGGTCTATCTTGCCTCCTTCTGTCTGTTACATACATTCGCACAAACTTAATATACTCTTTTACCCTTTGGGTACAGGGTATAAAAATCTCTACTTATTACTCTTAGTATTAAGTTTTTTTTTTAATCATCAACAATCGATTATTTCTAGCAATCACGCCGCCCTACTTATCTACAAACTCGGTAAAAAGGTCATTATTTGGATTCAAAGGCAGAAAATTAATTTATTTTGGGTTTGTTTGTTCTGCATTTTTTATACCCGATACACATAGTAGGGCTGTGTGATTGTTTGAAATAATCGATTGTTGATGATTGTAAAATAATTCGATTGTTGCTGATTAATCATGATTATCAAAGAATATATTTTGATATAAGTGAAGACTTCTTTTTTTTTTTTGCTTCTCACCTGGAAAAAGCTTGCTAATCAATGCCGATACTGTCCTCTATCCTCTATAAACTACTTGATTATTGTTTAAATAATCAGTTGATTAATCAATTATTGATTCTTCAACTAATTGATCATTTGATTATACAAAATAGTCGATTGTTCATTGATTAATCGATTAATCACACAGTCCTAACACATAGTGTAAACGGGTATATTCAGTTTGTACGAAAGACCCTATAAAGTATATATATTCTTGATCACCTTGACGAGATGTATCTATCTAGACATGTCCGTCTGTCTGTTGCGATGCGTTTTATTCAGAATGTTTTTGAGATATTGAACTGAAACTTTTAACTTAAGCTGTTCTTGGTCCTTGGCAGTTCGTATGTTTGAATCAAGGTGCCACGCCCAATTTTAGATTTAGCTCACGTAAACCTACCGCTCATTTTAGAGTTTTTGTATGAAAACATTTAATATTTCTGATTGAATTCAATTAAAATTTGGTAAAATCAATTCCAATGTCCACCCAAGTGAACAATATCGGTATGGTAAGGATTGGGCTAATCTTACATAAAGACTCCATACAATCCTGGTGAATATATAAACTATTAGAAGTATTGTTTAACAGGTATTTCAGGTTCGGTTCCACCGAAGTTAACTTTTTTCCCTTGTTTCCTATTCAACACGTACAATTTTGCTGAAAACAGAAAAAAGTTCTAAGTTTCGGTAACCATTTTCAGCAAAAACACTTAATTGGGAGTTTCCAATCAATGACCCGAAAAATGTTACACTGTGCTATTAAAACTACCCGTTTCACTTCTAAGTCTTACTTTTTATACCCGCCACACATAGTGTGAAGGGTATATTCATTTTGTCTGAAAGTTTGTAACGCATTGAAGGAGACGTCGTAGACCCCATAAAGTATATATATTCTTATCAGCTCAACAAGACGAATCGATCTAGCCATGTCCGTCTGTCCGTCTGTCTGTCTGTCTGTATATTTCTAGGCAGCTTTTTTGTTGAAGATATAAAGATATTAAGCTGAAATTTGGAACTTAAGCTTTTCTCGGCAACGACTATTATGAGTTCGAGAATTAGAGTGCCACGCCCTTTTAGGTATAGCCCCATACAAACTTTCCGTTTTTTTTCCGATTTTTGTATAAAAATTGTAATTATTTATGAAAGTATTCGCTCCCAATTGTGTGAAAACATTTCTTTTGTCATCCAGTGTCAAACCAAAATGTCACGCCCTCTTTTAGGCATAGCCCCCATATAAACTTTCCGTTTTTTCCGATTTTTTGTAAAAAAATACTAATTATTTATGCATATATTCACTCAAATTTGGTTAAAAACACTTCTAATGTCATCCAATGACAAATCAGATGTGCCACGCCCATTTTTTGGCATAGCCCCCATACAAAATTTCCGCCCATTTTCGAATTTTTGTATCAAAATGGTTGTTATTTATTCATGAATTTACTCCATATTGGATAAAAACTCTTCCAATATCATGGTGCCACGCCCATTTTTAGGTGTTTCTTCCATATAAACTTGCCGCCCATTTCCAGATATTATCGAGAAATATGTTGTTATACATATCTGTATTTTTAGCTCAAAATTTTAAATCAATACTGTGTGTAAACTTGGGTGACCACTGATGATTACTCATAAACTCTTTTAAGATTCGTGTGGCGGGTATTTAAGCTTCGGTTCTACCGAAGTTAACGTTTTTTCTTGTTTTAAACTATTATAACATAATTTAGCGCTACAAGTCCCACAAGATCGAATTAAGAACTGAAACCAAAACTGTTGTTCCAAATGTACAATAATTATTATTATTATTCTTTTATTAAGATAAATGATACAATTTAACAAAAATGTGTGTATGTAAAACAGATTTCGAGTTATGATCCAAAGAAATAAAAATACTAAACAACAAAACAATCTCGATGCGAGTAAATTTTACTTCAATGTTGTTAAATTTAGACTGTTTGTCTATCTGACCGAAAGACCGAACGAACGACGGATGGATGCTTGGTTTGTAGGATTGCTGAATTGTGTGTGTGGAGTGGTGTGTGCGCTGGAGAAGTTCACATTAAAATAAATCTATATGCAAATGCTCGCGTAAAATAACATGACACTGGAAAATAAATCCGCAGCAACAGATATCGAAGCGGAGACATGGGCGCTCCATTCCACTCCATTCTGCCTTTCAAATCTCCCTCGTTACCTCGATCTGGTCGTCGTCTCTTTGCCAAAAATAGTTTAGCTGCCATTCAAGGACTCCAAAGCCAACTCCTAAACGATTGAAAAGCATTCTAGCTTCGCTCTGGATTGTTGAGGCGTTTAGCTATGGCTTCTTCTTCTTGTTTTTGTTTTTGTTGATGTTGATGTTCTTTTCTTAGCTTTTGTTTTTGTTTTGTTTGTCATTTTGCGCGATTTACAAAATGTGACAAGTTGCGAAATTATTTTTCGTAGAAGATGTTTTGCTGCGTGCAGATGAGCTGACGTTGATAAGCAACAGCAACAGCAGCACCGGCAGCAGCAGCTCAAGATGAAGATGAAGCTAAAATAGCTGGCGTTGTAGCAGGACCATAAGCGAGAGCGCAGCAGTTGTATGAACTGGTGCCATACCTGTGCCGATTCGAACTGAAACTGAATGACTGCGCCACGCCTGGCTGCCAGTGCGTCTGTTTGTCTGTCTGTCTGTCAGTCTATCAGCCTGGCACAGCAGCAGTAGAAGCAGTGTCTCTTGGGCTGTTGTCGAGATGTAAGTTTGCAGATAATTCGAGCGATTTATGTGGCGCGAAGGAGTAGCAAAGTTGTGGCAGCAATTTAAGACCGATTACATGTCGCAATGGCATTCTAAGTGGCCATTGTCAACAAATATCGCAACTGGAACTACGACTGCGCCTGTGGTCGACGACAGATGGCGCTGCATGCGTGCCTGATAAGACATAAGAGTGGGTGGCATACAGGTCAGGTGGAAATAGCTCGTGCCACATCAAATCTTACGCACACCATCAAAAGTAGTCGCCTACCCAGCATTTTTTTAATCGAATTTAATCACATTTTTGACATGGACATGGCACAGGCAGTAGGGATGGAACATACGTCTTTGGATTCTTTTTGGCAGCAACTTCTTCGGCCCACAACTTGTTGAGATAATTTTCAAGTTTTGCAACAGCATCCTCTTCTTCTTCCTCCTCGCCTCCACAGCTGTCAGTCTTACAAATGTCATCAATATCGGGAATATCATCATCGCTATTATCCTGTTCTTCGCCACGTTGACAAAACCCAGAACCATCACTATTCTGGCAATCAATGGGACAGTGATGATCATCCCAGTCGGACAGGCACTCCTGCTGCTCATGCTCATCATCAATGTCCGGCTGTGCGTCCTCGACACGATACCATTTCACTTTATACGAATCTTGGCCACACTCACCGTACTCCAAACCAGTCATGGGATCGATAAAACATTCGCAAATCAAACGTGGCGAGTTGCAACGTGTGCAGCGCTCCAGATTCATTTCGTGATTTGTTATGGGTCGCGGCATACGCACGTTTTTCGAGCTTTTCACACCCATTTTCGGTATTTGTAGGCCACACAAAATGCATGCTTCCGGCAGATCATTGCATTCGTTTAGTCTAATTGTAGGCTCATTTTTGGGATCCTTATACGGCACAAACGAAGGTTGTACGTTTCCGGTACCGACCACCTCTTGTTGCCTACAGCCACGACATGGACATGTGGGTACTAATAATGGATTGGCGCGTGCTTTCATGCGTTTAAAGAGATCCTTATAGACATTGACAATCTGCTTTTCGTAGGATTTATGCGCCCAGAAAAAAGCTGCCTTATAATTGTCAAAGATGCGAGCCGTCCGATAGGCGGCATGCTTCCAGGCACCCTCTTGCGTATTTATGGAGAGAGCATCCATGATTGGATTACTGATCGAAAACGGTCGCTTGCCATGATAGAACGCCTTAAAGGCACGTTTAATGATTGCGTACGAGAGTAATGCCTCCATACGTTCCATTTCGCACTTGATGCCCAGTGCCTGTAGCAGATCGTCCCGATTCAGACGCTTAGCTTGGTCGGGATCACAGGTCGTGCGCAATTTCTCATGATAGACAAATACGCGCTTTACAATTGCCTTTGCCTTGTGTGACTTGAGTGTATTGATGCCACAGATCAGCATAATTTGCGATAAACTACGTGCTATGTCCTCAACATTTTCATCGAATATCATATAAGGATCAAGTTTCATTCTACAATTGCATTTACATTTTGAACAATCCTTCTGTTTGTTTGTTCTTGCAGCATCGTCAGCCTTTATCATTTTTTTGTTTTACTTTTTATTTAAAGATTGTTTTATTTGGCACAAACTGAGAATTTGAAACAAGTTTTTTGTTTTTTTGTAATTATTAAGGATTTTGTTAGCCAAAAATAAAAAAAAATACAATAATTCACAATATTCGCACTCGTTTATAATAAATTGACAGAAATATCGAAGGAAAAAAATTATAATTTTTAAAATTGATCAGGCATGTTCTGAAAATTGAAAGCGCGTAAATTTAAAACAGTACATTTTTGCGACTTAGAATTTATCAAAGAGTTTACCAAATCATAAAACGCAATATTATTTTTTGGTTTTTTTTTTTACACGCCACAGCTGGGTATTATCATTTGTCAGGGTCTATGATGTCTCCTTAAGTACATTAAAAACTTTCCGACAAACTGAATATACCCATTTACACTATGTGGAACGGGTACAAAAATTATTGTTATATTTGTATTTAGCTTAAAATTTGACACATGTGCTTCTTATACTGTGGGAAAAAAGTAAGGTAAATTTGTTTGTAAAATGGAAAATCTTTATTTATTCTTGTAAATCTATTTTATCCCCTTCAAAGTAATCCACTTCCAATAAAATACACTTATGCCAACGTTTTTTTCCAATCCTCGAAACATGCCAAATAGTCTCTTTCCGGTATAGCCATCAGCACCTTTTTCGATTCAGCTTTTGTTTTTGTTTTGTTTGTTGCTGCGCGATTTATTCGATCAGTTTTAAAGATATTAAGCTGAAATTTTAATCTTAAGCTTTTCTAGGTCCTTGGTACTTTCTATGTTAAAATCAATGAGCCTCGCCCACTTTTAAGTATTTACAAATGTACAACATTTTGTCAAGTTCTTATAAGAAAAAAATTTATTTATAAAGCGAATGGCTTCAAATATGGTACAAATGCTTCTTATACTTACAATTTTATACTACAAATCTTCAGTTTAAAATTGGTTCAAATCGGACCGCGAATTTCAAATTTTTTAAGAATATATTTAATTTGTTTAGTATTTTTAAGATAAAATTTAATAGAAATGCTGCACACGAAGATCTATCCACGTCAAATGATGTGTAACAGGTATATAAGCTTCGGTCCAACCGAAGATAACTTTTTTCTTGTTATACCCGCCACACATAGTGTGAAGGGTATTATCAGTTTGTCGGAATGTTTGTAACGCATTAAAGGAGGCATCGGAGACCCCATAAAGTATATATATTCTTGATCATCGATGAGGCGAGTCGATCTAGCCATGTCTGTCTGTCTGTCCGTCTGTCTGTCTGTTTATTTCAACACGATTTACTTAGATATTAAGTTAAAATTTGAAACTTAAGCTTTTCTTGGCAATGACCAGGTCAAGTTAGAATATGAAAGTGCCACTCCTATTTTTAGGTATAGCCCCCATACAAACTTATCGTTTTTTTCGATTTTTTTGTATGAAAATAGTTATTTTTTATGCATATACTCACTACAAATTTGGTAAAAAAAACCTCTACTGTCATCTAATGTGAAACCAAATGTGCCACGCCCATTTTTAGATAAATACCCCATATAAACGTACCACCCATTTTCGAATTTTTGTGTGAACATGGTTATTATTTCGGAATTAATTCACTCCAAATGACCTAGAAAACTCATCTAATATCATCCAATATCAAAAAACAAGGCTAAAGTCCAAATACAAACTTACCGCCCATTTTCGAATTTTTGTATAAAAATAGTTATTGACTCCAAATAGGTTAAAAACACTTCTAATATCATCCAATATCAAATCCAATGTTCCACGCCCGTTTTTGGCACACGCCCCACACAATGTGAGTTGTATCAGATCTTTGATCCGTTCCTATCCCATCTCGAAGCTCTATGAAAGCCACTGATGATAACACATTGACAATTTAAAAATACGTGTGACTGGTATATAAGCTTTCGGTTCCACCGAAGTTAACGTTTTTCCTTTGTTTTTTGTTTTTTTGTTTTTATATAAATTTGAGAAAGCAGTAAGTAAAAACAAATTTTAATATGTTTCGAAATGCGTTTTAACTATTGTTTTACTTCAGAAACAAAATGTTCTAGAAGTTTTCGCTTAATAGACGAGTGCACTTTTATTCTTATATCCTATTCGCACTGGTGACCGATGAAGTTGTCTAGCAACCTTTTGAAGTAGTGGCACGGTGCACTCTTGACAAAATCTAACCTAAATGACTCTAAAATAGCATCTAACTAAGTAACTGAGACACTAACAATTAACAAGCATCTATCAACAAGAGAAGTTCGGATATGATTTTTTTTTGAAAAAGTATGCAACAGGCAATTCGTGCACAAAAGTACCATTTTTATTGAATATTCAGGCCCAATTCAAACACATATTAAAACATGTTTTATTTTTTAAGTAGCGAGTGAATTTTCGGGAATTTCGGGATAGTTCATATATCCCGAAAATTTCCGCAATTTTTACAAGTTTTCCAATCGTGAAAAATTCAAATGTCGCAGTTGACAAGGTTATCACGATTCCATGCATGACATGTCTTCCAAGACGTCTAGCATATATGTTATGGGTGTGTTTTTTCTATCAGAAGATCGCATAATTACATATACATAGTTTTTAATATAAATAAACATTTTTTAAATTTATAATTTTTATAAAAAAGTCGTTTACGATTCTGCAAACGATTCTGCAAACGAACTTGTATGCAAACGAGGCAGGCAGTATCAATAGTAAGCAATCCTCAATTGATAATTTTCCCAGACAGTGACCATTCTGCTTTAAGAAATATGTAATTGCATAAACATATTGTGTATTATAAACTCGCCAATGGCAAAATAACAGACGACATTTCACAAATCAGTCATTAGTGACCAAATCAACAAAGAAAAATCATCACGGTGGGTTTATTGAAAACCAACCATTTTTTAAAGCAAATTAGGTACACACAAATCAACTTCATTTATGATTGACATTTGACGGAATTGTAACTTGAAACAGATTTGCTATCTTAATTCTTCTTGCATTTACAATTTTAAAATTTCCATGATTTGCATTCATTTGATAAGTTTTCAGTGTCACCAATTAAGGCAATATTTACGGAACTTTTACACAATTCAATGATAATTCTATTGCAGCGTCGCATCGTATTTCCCCCAAATCCACAAAGAAAAAAAAAAAACATTAAAATATTCATTGAGCATATCAATTTCAAGAGCAAATGAGACCGCCATACAAAGAATATAAAGATTGACTAAATAGGTCTAATTATGCTAAATAGACGAACGAAATAAACGAAAAAAACTTATGTCTTCATTGAATTGACAAGCGAAATAAATAACAAAAACATCTTAAATGCTTGTTGTGTCAGACTAAATTGTTCAAATAAATTAAGTTGTAGCTTTCTAAAACAACTTGAGACGGTTTTATCAATGCTGCACCTTGCCAGCTAGATACATCGCATACACATACACCACACATACAATAAAATCCACAAAATGATGTCTTTCATTAAAAAGAAAACAAGCACTACGACGCAGGTCGGGCAGATGGAGAGACAGACGGACGGACAGACTCATACGGCATTGTCATTTGATAAATTATGATATTTGATCAATTGTTCACTTCAACAACATCTAATGACATGAATTTCTATCGTCAGGCAGAATAGTACAGAACAGAACAGAATAGAACCGCACACCACAGGCACAGACCCTCATACAGTCAATAAATGGTTTGCCCTGCTTTGCCCCTTTGTCTCTTGCTCTATGCTTGCATCTCGTGCCATTCATCGACTTGTTGCGACCGAGAATATTAGGTTTATTTTCTCGAGCGTATTTGCATTGTAAAGGCATCTGTAGGCAAACATGAAGCTGTACGCTCATCTGCATAGCTAAATAATAGAATTTCGTAAGCGAGATGTCTGGATCATTCCGTTTCCATTCCATTCCATGCTATGCTGGGCTGTGCTGTCGCATTCAAGATGTACGTCTTTAGTTAGTTTGGCTAATACACTCATTTGCCTTTGTTTTTCACCGCCTTTGACACGTCAAAAACATAAAAGCCAACAACGGCAACAGCAGCGCTTCATGAAAACAAAACAAAGACGAAAAAAAAAAAACGAAACTGAATTTTATTCTAAATTTCATTAAAGCTTAATTTTGAATATGTTTTACAATATTTTCTATTCAATGCGGGACATGATTAGTATGAAAAAAATTTGACAAAGTCAAACTGAACTTTTCGTATTTGAAATAATGTAAAAGTTTACGAAATAATTAACTTGGCTAAACTAATTAATTTGAAAGCTGCGAGATGTATAATAACTAATTAATCGACTTAAAAAATATAAAACAAGAAAAAAGTTAACTTCAGTTGGACCGAAGCTTATATACCTGTTACACAACATTTGACGTGGATAGATCTTCGTGTGCAGCATTTGTATTAAATTTTATCTTAAAATAGTAAACAAATTAAAAATATTCTTAAAAATTTAGAAATTCGCGGTTCGATTTGGAACAATTTCAAACTAAGGATTTGGCATGGTATAAGAAGCATTTGTACCATATTTGAAGCCATTCGCTTTATAAATACATTTTTTTTACACGTTACACATAGTGTAAACGGGTATATTCAGTTTGTCCGAAAGTTTGCAATGCATTGAAGGAGGCATCGGAGACCCCAAAAGTATATATATTATTGATAAGCACGATGAGACGAGTCGATTTAGCCATGTCCGTCTGTCTGTCCGTCTGTCCGTCTGTCTGTCCGTCTGTCTGTCTGTCTGTTGCGATGCGTTTTACTCGGAAAGTTTTAAACATATTGACCTGAAATTCGAAACTTAAGCTTTTGTGCTCCTAGTTAGTTTGTATGCCAGAACCACGCCCATTTTTAGATATAGCCCCCATACAAACTTACCACTTTTATCGACTTTTTGTATGAAAATAGTTATTATTTATGAATTCTTTTACTACAATGTAGGGTAAAAATACTTCTAATGGCATCCAATATCAAAAGAATGTTGCCACGCCCATTTTCAGATATAGCCCCCATACAAACTTTCCAATTTTTTAAAATTTTTTGTATGAAAATACGTATTATTTATGAACATATTCACTCCAAATAAAGTAAGAACACTTCTTATGTCATCCAATGTCAAATCTAAGGCGCCATGCCCATTTTTAGGTATAGCCTCCATACAAACTTACCGCCCATTTTCGAGTTTTGTATGAAAACATTTATTATTTCTGAATGAATTCAATCATATTTGGTAAAATCAATTCCAATGTCCACCTAAGTAAACACAATCGATATGGTAATAGGGCTAACATAACATAAAGCCATCATACAAATTTGACCAAATCCATTGTGAAATTTATTCTAAGCCCCCTGGTGAACATATAAACTATTAAAAGTGTTGTGTAACGGGTATTTATGGAGCTAAACCTAAAATTAGACGTGGCATATTAATTTTAACATAGAAAACACGCAGGACGTCGGAAAGCTTAAGTTTAAAATTTCAGCCCAATATCTTCATATCTTCATCGAATAAATCGCGCAGCAACAAACAGACAGACGGACAGACAGACGGACAGACAGACGGACATGGCCAAATCGACTCGTCTCATCGAGCTGATCAAGAATATATATATTTTATAGGGTCTACGATGCTTCCTTTAATGCTTTA
Organism: Leucophenga varia; assembly: GCA_018903435.1. NCBI lineage: Eukaryota > Metazoa > Arthropoda > Insecta > Diptera > Drosophilidae > Leucophenga > Leucophenga varia. Next base: position 344,820 of record JAEIFJ010001106.1, read on the forward strand.
CAAACTTTCCGACAAACTGAATATACCTGTTTTACACTATGTGTAACAGTTATAAAAATTCGACTTTGTTATTTAAGCACACAATTCTTATTTTAAATACGTTTCACTTTATTCAAGAACGATTTGACTTGAAAATAATTACGATTCGTTCACCAATTTTAGGCATATAATAAAAAACTAGTTCATGCAAAAAACATACCATATGTATTAGGTGGATAGTAAATGAAGAAAATGGCAAAGGTTTTAAAGTCTTCGTATATACACGTATGCACATGTATATGTGAATATTAGGGTAAGTCAATTTTTTCCGCGACCGAGCGTATAGCAGATACGAAATCTTTGGGATATTCACAAAAAAAATTTCCCAAAGAACCATGGGTCAAAAGTAAAATCTGACCTTCCGCATTTGCACTTAAAGAATTGGTGCTAATATACTATTTTCTAGTTTACGCCTAAGAAGAGAAGGTTTTCCATGGATCTTTTTCACGTATTTTGAATTTTTTATTCCCTGATACACATAGCGTTAAGGTTGCATTCAGTATGTCTGAAAGTTTATATATTCTTGATCAGCTCGACGAGACGAATCGATCTAGCCATGTCCGTCTGTCTGTCCGTTCGTCTGTTTATTTCTTTGCAGTTTATTCGGTCTGTTTTAAAGATATTAAGATACAAGTTTGATAATTTTTAGGTAAAGTTCCCATACAAACTTACCGTTTATTTCGTTTATTTGTATGAAAAAGCTATTATTCATGAATGTACTCACTTCAAATTAGGTAAAAATACTTTTATGTCTTCCAATGTCAAATCTAAGGTGCCACGCCATATTTAGGTATGGATCCATATGAATTTTCCTCGATTTTCTAGTTTTTGTCTAAAAATCTTTATTATTTATGAATGAATTCAATTTAAATTGGGTAAAAACATTTCGAATGTCCAATCCATTGTCAAATCTTAGGTCCCACCCCCATTTTTAGGTATAGGCCCCATATGAACTTTCCGGCCATTTTGTAGTTTTTGAGTGAAAATAGTAATTATTTATGAATGTATACACTTCTAATTGGGTAAAAACACATCTAATGTCATTCTATCTTTACTCTAATGATATTATAAGGATCAGCCCACTATACCATGTACTCCCCCCATTTTTAAATTGTTTTTCAAAAAAATATTTATTATTCTGTCCTTCGGTTAAAATTTTACTCTATTATTGTGACTAAACTTTGGTTGTATAGGACTATTGACTCCAAGCTATCCCTTCTCCAAATTTAACCTAAGCCACTGACTAAACTATACCAAGATGTGGCGGGTATTTGAGCTTCGATTCTACCGAAGTAAACTTTTTTTCCCAGTTTTTCTTCTTTATTTCTTACTTAAAATCAAGCTCGTTTTGGATTAAAGATGGCTTAATATAATGGTTTCGAGATTAAAAAATTGAACGTGAATGAAGAATTTTAAGTCATGGTGACAGTACAAAAAACTAAATTATTTTGGAAAAAGCTTAACCATAGTGGTTGTATTTTACGGTCTCCAAGATAAGCGTCTTGAAACGACAGACTCCTATACGTCTTTTTTCCTTTTCATTTGGGTTATGTTTTTATCTTGGTTTAGAGAAAATTTTGTATGTGTAAAACAAGGAAAAAACATTAAGGGTATTCAGCATGGTCTTGAAACTCTCATAACGGAGAAAAGTGTAAAACAAATGTTGCACAACCAACAACAGTTTCCATACAAAAAATGTTAATCTACTTTGCACCACCCATGGCCCTGTAATGCTAGGGCTGCAAAATATTTACGAAAGTGGTGCACGGTGGGCTTGGAACAACTTTAACCCAGAGGTTCTCGCCCATCTCCGTTTTCTTCAAATTTTGATTCTACATTATTTTTCAAGTAATTTAAGCCTAAAAAGAAAAAAATCGGTAGAGGGAATTTTGAAAAAACTCGATTTTTCCATTTTTTTTCTATTTTTTCATATATTTTCCAATTCTAAATATTTTATAATGAGTATTTCGACTTTTAGTCGAGTTTAAATTCACTCTGAATTTGTCTAGTATCCAATTCAGATGTGTTAAATAAAAATATCGATGATTGTCAGTAATATTGTCGAACATTCTTACGGCTTTTGTAAAAATGTCGAAAGCAAAAAGTCATGAAGAAAATCGATACTGCGTTTGCTTATTGTGTTTTGGAAAAACATCGACAATGATAACTATTAAAGGTGCTTTAAGTGATTTAGTAAAAAAAATATTACAATTATGATGAAAATGATGAAAATTTACCGCTAGTCCTATGTTCTTCTTGCAAACGAGATCTATATCGCATTAAAGGTGATGAAACTAAGAAAGTAAATCTGCCAAACTTTAAGGAACTGCAGAAAATTAAAAAAGAGGACGAGATCAAATGTAAATGATATATGCGATTGTACCATCTGTGGGTATAATGTCCCACAGTAGTTATTACCCATGAACTTGGTGCTACGCTTCAAAAAATGAAATGCATATTTGCGGAAACTATCGTACGATTAAGAATATTAAAGAAAACTATGAGAAATGGAGCGCAGCAGGAGCTGCAAAAGCTGACGCAAAAAAATTTAAAAATTGCATCCATCCTCCTATTTTTTTAACTGAAGAAGAAAACGATCGGTCTTTCCTGGAAATAATAACTCCACCAGAACTGCATCTAATGATTGGAGTAGCTAATACTTTATACAAGCATCTCTTAACAAATTTTGAAACACATGCGCTGATGTGGGCAGAAGCATGCTGCGTTGTACGAGATGTTCGTCATGGAAGTTCTAGTTTTAATGGAAATGCGTGCAAAACTTTACTGGAAAAGATTGATATACTTCGTTCTAGATCATCATTCCCAGGTACTCTTGCTTACGTAGAAACCTTTACCAAGTTTAAGATGGTTGTGAAAGCATGTTTCAGCAATGATTTAGATCCAAATTACAAAGATTTAATTGAAGATTTCAAAACGAGCTATTTACAATTGGACATCCCTGTAACGCCTAAAGTCAACGCAGTCTTCTTTCATGTACCGGATTTCTGTCAGTTAGTGCAAAAAGGACTTGGATTTTATAGTGAACAAGCCATGGAGACAGTTCACTCTGATTTTAATAACACTTGGCTTAAATATACCGTATCGAATAACCATCCTGATTATGAAAAACGGCTAAAACATGCTCTGTGCGAGTATAACAGTTTACATTCCTTTTAGAAAATGAAAATTGTATTTTTTTCTGTTAATATGTTCAAGGCACATTATTGTTTGTCTTAAAATAAAATAATATATTAATAATTTATATATACTTCATATGGTTAATTTTTTTAAATTTAAAAATATAGAAAAACCGAGTTTATTTTAAAATCCCTCTACCGATTTTTTCTTTTTAGACTTAAATTACTTGAATTATAATGTAGAATCAAAATTTGAAGAAAACGGAGATGGGCGAGAACCTTTGGGTTAAAGTTGTTCCAAGCCCACCGTGGGTGGAATAGCAAGTGGTGGACCGAATTTCATTTGTTTGAAAGTGCGAAAAACAGTAGAATCAATAAAGTTAAAATAACCTAAAAAAATTTTTATTTCTCTTTATGATTTCTCGTGACATTTTTCACAAACATTGAACTATATTTTAAAACAAATAAAGCAAAGCCACGAACAGCTGATTGCAGAAAAATGCAGAAAGTTGCACAAAATTGCACAAATTTGCTTTCACAAGAGGCGTTCACTTAACCTTCGAATGTAAAGTTAATTTTTATTTTTTTGAAAGACCATATTGAATACCTTAATTAACTTTGGTAAGTAAATATATATATATATATATATATATATATATGATCATCAGTGGCGTATAAGTGTTTAAAAATGGGAGGTAAGTTTTTATAGGGATTATATACTATAGTGGACCGATCCGCATAGTATCGGTGGAGCATACATAGGATTACATAAGAAGTGTTTTTACCTGATTTGGTACGAATACACTCAAAAACTCGAAAATTGGCGTTAGGTTTGTATGGGGGCTATACAAATTACCAAGGGCCAAGAAAAGCTTAAGTTTCGAATTTCAGGTCAATATCTTTAAAACTTTCCGAGTAAAACGCCATGCAACAGACAGACGGACGGACAAACAGTTGTTGTGTTTAGCATGCTCTTTCATTAATTCTAAAAATCGGGGTATATTTGTATGATGGCTTTTCTTAAAAGTTTTTTTGATAAAACCCAATCCTATTACTAGTTTCCGATAAAGCCTGTTTCATACGGGAACAAAAGCTCCAACAGACGAATATACAGCGATTTGTACACACAGAAATATTCCAACATGATCAGCAATTTCGCAAACGTCTTCGATCTTTGCAGCTTTTGATAGACTTTAAGCAATAATGGTATCGAAATGGATATTTTAAACTGATAATTTTAATTAAAGACAAATCAATTGCATATACTTATGTGACTTTATTATTGTAGGTTCGCATCGCTTTTAGTCCCAGAGAATACTATAAGTTGTGTTAGGACGCATTGAAATGTTAAATGTAAGATTTTATTCATAATCAAACCTTTTATTGTCAAAAGAATTCATTCCAAATTTCTTTAAAGTTTGAAATAAAATTTAATCAATTGAATCTCTAAATCTGCCAAAAATCGAGAGAGAGCTTTTTAAAGTTTTTTTTTTTTTGAAAGACATCTAAAGTGATTAGTCCAATCAAAAATATGTATTGATCTTTTATGGTCGAATTTAATTTGTACAGAAACGATTTTTAGCCGATAAGAAAAAATGCAGATACGCATGCCAAGATGAAAAATGTACCGCATCGAATGCATATGTACGATTTTGAGTGTTAATTTTTTCGATTTTATTACTCTTAAGTTTGTTGCTGTGTTTTGGAACTTAATATCTTTTTATAGCTTGAATTCAATTAATGAAGTGCCGAGTTGTTGTTCACACCAAAACACAAATTTACAAAATTTCACAGATGCCGACAAGTGCAGTAGTACGTTTGTATTTTTGTTTGTCAAGAGTCTGCATTTTTAAAATATAGTACTTCGAATAGAAGTTCAAAAAAATCATTATGACAGTTGGATAAGAGGGCTGGAGTAATCCACGAAAGTGTGTATTAGAGGATACACATAAAATAGCAACGACCAAAGCCAACTAACAGCTATAAACAAATAAATTAAAAGTGCCTCTGTCTGCGTTTGAAACCAAAAATCTTAAAGCATTTTACTATGGGTCAAAACTAAAACTATAATCTTAAGTATTTTTAAATCATGTACAAAATGCGTAAGACTATTAACTCCATTATAATATAATTCTATAGGGCTACAGAATACTGCGGTCCAAATAGCGTTATCATTAACAAAGTCTTCATTCCATCACGTAAGAAGTGGTACAGCCAGTGATGTACAATAGAATAGAAAACTATTTCAAGATCCAAACAATACATTGAAGCAGTTTTCCACCAGTCCTGATAGTAGACGAAATTGGGTTAGAGGTGACCTATTCTTGAGATTGTAATGTCAACACAGCAAGTCATTTTTGGTCTCAGTGTTGTAGTGTTGGCGAAAAAATAAGTTTCGGTGACTTTTTCACAGTGATTTAAAAATACCGTTTTCGACTGAAAGTAGTGATTTGCGATTTTCTTGTTGCTCAGTGAACATGTTCAGTTATCGGTGATTTTGTGTATCGCTTTTCACGAATAGTAAACCTGTTCAATAATCGTTGATTGTTCTTCGCAAACTGCGATTTAATCACTGTTTGCAGTGACTGCGACCTTTTTTCGACTCAAAAATCACCCCTTTTGCCAACACTACAGTGTTTTACTTAGCCACTAAAAAATGGAAAGCAAAGGTTGTAGGAGTAATTTTGAATATTTTTTGGATCATTTTAAATTTTAATTACTAAGAAACTTTCTGTTTGTTAGATGTTATCTAACTTTGGCCCATGGTGCATAAAACTGATGCTGTGGCGTTTGCTTGTATAACGAAATGAATTACTTGACAACACATTGCCGCATTGACTTGACTGACTAACGGACTGACTGACGGACTGTCTGTATGTAGGCAACTTCAGCAGCTGAAATTCAAACATCAGGTGAGAAAATGGTAACAGTGCAAACACAAAGTGCAACAACAATGCCGCCACTTAAAATGCGCTCTACGCATCCAATAACAACAAAAAAAAGAAGGAAAAAAGCCAACCAACAACTGCAACAGCAATTTTACAGCCTCCAAACGATTACTTTTTGTGTTTATTTAAGAACGCTAAGAGCGCCAGCAATGCATATTTACTACACTCCCCCTTACTCTGCCATAACATTCTTTAGTATCTTCGACAACATTTGATGGTGTCGGCAGCGTCGAAATTCAATAGATCTAATCCAGAAGTTTTTTTGTTTTGGGCAACTTTTGCCACCGTTTGTTGTTGCTTTAAGACTACAGGAACCATTTCAAGTTATTTTGGTTCTTCTTTCTCCCTTTTGAAAATGTGTGATATGTATTTAAGTTTTATTCCTCCACAAGCAATTTTGAAGAGAAAACTATGTAATTTCTCTCCTATTCATATCAAAGCAACAATTGCCGCTAACAATATCAAATACTTAGGTCAATAGAACTTTACTTCGCTTTGTTTTGACAAGATACTAAAAACATAAATACTCGAAAATTTCTTGCAAGAATTCAAAATAAACATTCAATTGATTCATTTTAATTGATATCCTCAAATCGACCTAATTTTATTAGGGAAATACATGCGGATTAGTTACATTTAAATTTAGATATCAGAAGCCGGTGAATTTACGAGAGGATAAGATTTTCAATTTGAGCGAACTGGATTTGACCTTCGTTGCAACATAGGTCTAAAAATTGTAATGTAACATTTGTTTTTTTTTTAATTTAAAATAGAAAACCGGAAAAAAGTATTACAAATCAGAATCGGGAAGTTTATAAGTAAAGCAGACATCTTAGAGCCTCTATAAAGTATATGTTCATATATATTTTTAATCAGCTTGACCACTATACTATAATAATATCAGGCCCATATTTAAGTACAGCCTCCAGATAAATCTACCAGCCATTTGGTGAAAGTATTTCCTTTATCAAACCTTGACGTACGATTTAGAAGGATCGGGTGATTTAATAAGAAACATATAGAATCCATACAAACTAAAACCAAATTTTTTGAATTTTAATCTAAAGATCGAAATGCGTTTGATATAAACACCACACGTATCATTTAATGGTTTGTTTATGATCATCCGTTGCTTGGTAAAATTTGGAGAATGGAGAGAAGTAAAAAGACAAAGAAAACCGGTAACTTCTGTAGAACCGAAGTTTTCATTCCCGTCACTCGAAATTTTCGTGACAAAATTTCGAAAAATTGAGGGTGACTTTATATAGGGACTCCCTAATGTGATATAGAGACATAATCTTTACTCAATGTAAGGTCACAATTACCTGATCCTTACCAAGTTTTCTTGTACAAAGATTTCACCATAATTGAAGCAATTATTTTAATAGGTGAATTTTTTTTTATATGAAAATTTGAATATAATCTTTGGGTTTGTATGGGGCTAACATTCTGTAACGATACGATCCTTACAGAATCTTTTCATAAAAAAAAACTTAAAAAATGGGGTATATTATGGGTGTATTGATGGCGCTGCACCTTAAAAAATTTTTTGGTCCCACCCATATTAGAATATTTCATTGGGACTACATAGGCATATATTTATACAAAGTTTAGACTTCCTAAAATAAGAAACAATGACGTTTTTATGCAAAAACCCAAAATTTTGGAAGAGATTTGTATGGAAGTACCCCTAAAATGGGGCTAGAAAAACCCCTTTTGCAAATGCACACTTGACGGCTTAGGAGAGTCTATGTTTCAAATATTGAAGTTATATGTTTTATAGACAGCATGACAGACGGACAGGCGAATGAACGGACAGACGGACATAGTTATTTCGACGCCCCTTCCAATGCTGAGAGTCTATATTCTTTATAGGGTCTATCTAGCTTTCTTTTGTTTGCCATATAAGAACACTAGATAGACCCAATGTACCCTTATGGGTACCGGGTATAAAAAGCTACGGGGAAATATTTTTAACACTGGAAACTGATAGGGCGATTTAAAATACTTTGTAGCCCAAAAATAACCAATTCCGATTTCAAATTGGATATCTGTTGTATTAATATATAAAAAGTAGGCGCATAACACTAGTTTACAAATTTACCTCTCGGGAGCTGGTTTCTTTTGGACCTATTTTCATGTATTTTTGGGACGTAGATTCCAAAAGTCCACTAAAAATATTTCCAAAAGAACCGTTCTAGAGATATCCCCGTTATAGCATAATAAGTTAATTCAGACGAACTTAGTTCCATATATAAATCAATGTTTTTGCAGTTTTAGTGTGCATCGAATCTTAATGAAATATGCGACCAAGAATAGTTGTCTGCTTTTACTTGATAAACTATAACTTCCACATTTTTTATACGATTCGAACAATCTTAGGCTTCGGGTTATCGTAATGAAATTATCTTAATTTAGACATTTAAAAAAAAATGTAATTTAACTTTTTTTCCACTAAAAAATCGAGATTGAAAGTATAAAATTTTCAGTAAAGTACATATTCGATTCAAACAAAGAGCATATTATCGTTTTGCAGAAGGAAATACATTTTGAAAAATCTACATTTCATCGTTGTTAAGTCATCTAGATAGTGGATCAATTCCCTAAAAAACGGTTTTAAACAATATCAATGGACAAGTGGACATTTTTGGAATTTACGTCCCAAAGTACATGGATATACTATATGTCCATGAGAAACCAGTTCTCGAGAGATCGTCAAAATTTGTTAACTAGTGTTATTGATATCTTAATAGAAAGTGACTTCAATAATTTTGGACTGATTGATATCTAATTATATATAGAAATGTCATGACACAATGTTCGTCTTCGAAGGGCTCCGAAACTACTTAATCAATTTCAATGAAATTTTGCAGGTGCGTAGTTTTTGGCAAAACTTCAAATAAACATGTTACTAAGGCCAAGAGAAGTTTAATCCGTTGGAAAAAGGCGGTGTGCGTGGTCTCATTTAAGCAGTGGGTAACGCTGGCTAGTGTCACAAAAATATTTAAAAGAACTATTAAGAACTACACCCGAGCAAGGCCTGGCATTTCAACAATTGCATTGAGCTGTTCAACGACCAATGTACTTATTTAATTTATGTAGTATCCATTGCTGAACTACAACTGTAGATAGTATATCTACAGTCGATACTAGTGTGGGCAAAAAGAGTGATTTTTGAGTCGCAGTGTCTTTAGCGACTGCGAATTGATGATTGCATTGACTGCAAACAGTGACAAAAGCGCAGTTCGCGAAAAATCAATCAGCGATAACTGAACAGGTTTACAGTATACAAAAACGACGTTAGCTGAACATGTTCACTGAGCAACAAGAAAATCGAAAATCACTACTTTCAGTCGCAGTGCAACATTGCGATTTTTAAGTCACTGTGAAAAAATCGCTGAAAGTGATTTTTTTGACAACACTAGTCGATACATATTAACATTTTCTCAAACTAATGTAAGAATGAAACTAAACATAGCCTATAAACATAATTTTATCGAGTTGACTTATTTTCATGCCTAAATTAGTTTATTATAATAAATAATTATATTTTTAAATATTAAACCATTCGTATTTTATAGCTGTCGTGATTCATAGTTTGACCCAGCTCTAATAACATCTAATAACAATCAAAATAAAATTTACATTGTAAGATAAAAATTTTGAACTGAGAAAGTCAATAATGGCCTGGCCTACCGAAAATGATTGTGGGAAAGCGACAATGTCAAAAGAGCGCCGCCTCCAACGCCTTTAAAACTTATTTATATCCGAAGTGAGAGAAAATGTTAATGATAAACCTGTTTGTCATTTAAACAACGAAATATTGTATTTAATAGTTGATAACAGAAATAGCAAACAATTGTATTGTACAAGAGTCAGCAGTTGTCAGACAGATAGGCAGACAGACAGACGTACAAATCAAGAAATGCTTAGTGAGAATTTCATGAGAACTTTTGGAGACGAACTTGTTCAGCTGCACGAAGCGATATAATGTATACTATATATATGAATGTTTGTATGTAGGTATGACAGGACAGACTCCAATTGCTTGACGCCTGCCCATTTCATTATCGCCTTTTAGTGGGAGCCACGGGCAATCCAATCATCTTCTCATCTTCTTGCCCTCGTTCTTTTGAACGCAACACTTTGTATAGGGTCTTTAGGGTTCTTTTGTGTGTTCGGTTATTGTTTAATGAACTATTTAACTTGCATACTTGTGTACAGTATACTATGTGTACCATATTTATGTCATATGGAAAAGTGTTTTTTGTTGCTGATACCATTTCAAACGAAAGCACAGCAGATACACTTTTTTAAGTTACGAGATACATGAAGAATAGCTAGAGCAGCTAGCAAACGAACTGACTGACTGACAGTCAGAGGACAGTCAGACAGACAGACAGACAGACAGACGTTAGGTGTAGAGGCATGGCATGCCGTTGTATTGCTAAAGCTGTGAAATATTTCCCATGACAATTTTGTTTGTTTTTCGTGTCTCGACATCTTCAGTTCAGGCCTTCATTCGGCGCATTGTCTTGAATTGCTTAGTTTAGTTGGTCTTCTTTCTCACTTGGCGTATCTGAGACGCATTTTCACGCTCTCCTCTATTCTGTAACAGCGCAGCGCAGTTTCATCTTCGTTTCGTCTTCTAGGCCAAGAATGTTAGTCTTATCTATTCCAGGATTTTTGACTTCTACGACAGCGACTTGTGTGGGTATATGCGTCATCAGCTTTTACACTTTCCCACAATAATCATATACAGAGTACATATTCAAATCGTTTGTCTGACATCGATGTTATTTGTACGCGTTACAATGGGCGAAATGGCGCTAAATAAAATTTAAAATTAACTTCAGGCATTGGTATTCTTCCTCACTTGTTCCAGCAATACGTTTATTTATTTTTATTATAAATAAATAATATATAACTAAAAAGATTTGAAAACAAAAATATTCCAGAGCCATCAAGAGGTCACCTATATAACCAGTTTTTTCTAGCCCCACACAAATCGGTAAAAATTTGTATACCCGCCACACATAGTGTAAAGGGTATAATCAGTTTGTAACGCATTAAAGGAGGCTTCGGAGACCCCATAAAGTAAATATAGTATTGATCAGCTCGACGAGACGAATCGATTTAGCCATGCCTGTCCGTCTGTCTGTCTGTCAGAATGTTTTTAAGATATTGACATGACATTTTTAAACTTAAGCTTTTTTGAATCAAGTTGCCACGCCTATTTATAGGTATAGCCCCCATACAAACTTACCGCTTAGTTTCGAATTTTCTATGAAAATAGGTATTATTTACACCAAATTGGGTAGAAAGACTTCTTCTGTCATCCAATAGCAAATACATGGAACCACGCCCATTATCAGGTACAACCCCCATACAAATCTATAGCTCATTTTCAAATTTTTGTATGAAAACATTAATTTTTTCTGAATGAATCCAATTAAAATTTGGTTAAATCAATTCTAATGTTCGCCTTAGTAAATACTATCGATATGGTAAGAATCGGGCTAATATAACATAAAGCCTCCATACAAATTTGATCAAATTCTTCGTGAAATTTAATCTAAGCAACGGGTGAACATACTATATAAACTATTAAACAAGAAAAAATGTTAACTTCGGTGGAACCGAAGCTTAAATACCCGTCACACGAATCTTTGAATAGTTTATGTGATCATCAGTGGCTTAAATACATTTATAAATATATATTCGAAATAAATTACTTTTCGTACATTTGTTCGAAAATAATCGCTAACACTAGAACTGCTTAGGACAGCAAAAGCTTAAGTTCCGAGTTTCAGGTCAATATCTTTAAATCTGAGCGAATGAAACGCATACATACATACAGACAGACGGACAGACGGACAGACAGGCGGACAGACAGACGGACATGGCTAGATCCCGCCTGTCTTCGGCCGAGCTGATCAAGAATATATATACTTCATAGGGTCTGAGATGTCTCCTTTAATGCGTTACAAACTTTCTGACAAAATGATAATACCCTCCACACTGTGTGTGACGGGTATAAAAAAGTGTTGTGTAACGGGTATTTCAGCCTCAGTTCCACCGAAGTTAACGTGTTTCCTTGTTATTTTTTTTAAATATTCGAATACTATTATCATACTGTTTAGTATGACGTCATATACTCAACGTAAGATTAGTTTTAAGACCATTCTTCAAGATTTACGAATTGTTCTTGTTTCGTTGTGCTTCGCAAAGTTTTCTAGATTTGTCTTTACGAAATTCTGCAGGCAACTGAAGCGACAGGTAAATTTTAGTTATTTAAAAAATATCTATGGACTTTGAAATCGTTTTAAACCGTTAAACGTTTAATTATTATAATTATTTACAGTCATGGCACATGAGGAAGTTATGGTCCAAAAACGAAACGGGTCACACAACAACCCTTTTTTTCCTACATTTTCTACTACTATATTTTAGTAGCATCTTGATTTTAAGCAACTAGTGTTGACAAAAAAATCACTTTCAGTGATTTTTTTAAGTGACTTAAAATCGCAACGACGCATTCCGACTGAAAGTAGTGATTTTCGATTTTCTTGTTTCTCAGTGAACATGTTCAGCTGTCGACGATTTTGCATATCGCTCTTCACGAAGAGTGAACCTGTTCAGTAATCGTTTATTGTTTTTCGCGCTTTTAACACTGTTTACAGTCACTGCGATTTTAAAGTCGCAGTAGCTAAAAGACACTGTGACTCAAAAATCAATCTTTTTGCCAGTATCGACTTTGAAGTAAGTGTTGATTTTTTGAGATAAAGTCGAACTTATTTTTTTTAGTTAAACTCCCTTAAAAACATTTTGTATTGTAGCCCTGCATTAAGTAGAACCCCCGGACGTTGTTCACATGAGGTACATTGAATTATATTAACCAAAAACTTTTTAAGGCTTAAAGAGGCACTTTTTACTATGTAATTTAAGATCTTGTCCCTTTCCAAAGGCTTCAACAAAGTAACATAAAATGGTAAAATCTTTTACCAAGAGAAACTCTCGTCACTGGTTAATTGACTGGAAATGATTACGACTTCAAGAAGTCATGTTGCTATTGAGCTAATCTTAAAATTATCAAATTCTGCATATAAGACTCTTTAGTTGGCATGCGGCGAGTTCAATCTCCTCTACAAATGTAGAAAAACAAAAATGAAACCAGTTGGGCAAACCCAGTTCAATAAATTAGTATTTTGTGAACATATGTTAGTGATCTGTTCTTTGTTGAGACTTTGGCCTCCTTCAAATGAAAACACAAAATTATTGTTTGCTGCTGAGGATTCGCCGATGCAATTCGCAAATCTTCGAAAGTCAATCGACAGCCGCCAAAATTCTAAAGAATTGAAAAAAAAGAATATGCATATATGTATTGTTTCGTCATTTCTGTTTTGTAATTATATATAATTTATTTATTTTTTTTTTTCGATACGCATCAATCGCAAAATATACTAAAGAATATAAAAGATTCTTAAACTAACAATCGAAAACGCGTTTGATTGGAGAGACTACTTGGAAAAGAACAGCTTGATGCATTGTTTATACGACTGACACGTTGGGTATTGGCAAATAAACATGTTATCAAAATATAATAATTGAAATTCCCACAACGATGATCAAGTTTTGTAGGTAGTGATTGGGCCCTACTTAAATGATTTGATTTTCGTCTGATGATACATAGGAGGTTTTAAGAATGTTCTGTGGAACGTTGACCTTGGAAACAGTGGTATTGTTATTTGATTTAAACTGAAAACCTTTTCGTTGACAATTCGATTTGTCGAACCAGTTATTAAAGTCTAATCCATCGCTAGAATAACGCTTAATTTCTTCAGGGTGTTGCAGTGCATTACAGAGACCGCAGTATGGCTTCGTATTACGATTAACAAAGTATCTTGCATGCCACCAGAAATACTCACGATACGCTTTGGTATCACTATCCAAGAAATCAAGATAACGTATTAGTTCGCGTAGCGTCGAAAAAGTCTCTTGCGTCAATGTAGGACTTCGGTGGAGCGTAGAGATGATAATCGGCGTTGCCAAACACCACTGGTACAATGTACTTGGAGAGAGCGACAAAGAAGTCGGGACTGATGTAATCCGAACATTGTGTTGTCTCGATTACCAATAAAAATTTATACGATTCGCAGCTGTAGTAAACAAAAAAAAAAAATTAAGAATCTCATTGTAGAAACATTTATTTGATTAGCAACTTACTAATAATGGGTATTGGAGCAAGTGGGAAAGGCGCTAAGATCAACAAGCTTTCGTATATCAGATATCAAGAGGCTCTTGTTGTGTGATTCATCATTAACATCGAAAATCGTATATGCTATGTAGTCGGCTTTTTGATAGATCATTTTACGTAATTGACGAGCCTGTTTCCAGCAAATGTGATCCATAAAAAATAGATCAGGTTCCGGAAATTGTTTGACCATCTCATGTGGCCTACGTCTATGCGCAATGAAGTACTCACGCCATACCACATCAGAGTCATTGCGATAGGTCATGGTCAGATTATAGGGCGCGATGCCATTATGTTTTATCGTTTTGCCGAATTCATTCGAAGGCTCTTTGAGGCATACACCGCATAGTAAAAGTCTGTTCGATGCACCATTTCCAGTCCTTCTGTCGTGTACTCCTTGTCGCCATTAAAAACGATTGCATCGAATTCGCCGCCGAGCAGATGACGCTCTTTGGTAATAATGCAGCCACATTCATTGTATTCAAACAGTGATTGGGTAATTGGTCGTTCCGGCAGCTCATCGTTCCATAGCAAAATGACAAATTGCTGATCGCCACGTGACCAAATCAATAACGCTAGCATATCGAACAAGTAGAGAAACAGTCCCAGTATCGATATCCACTTAAGCCATGTCCAGGCGGACCCGCTGCGAAACAACTTTCTTCGCAAATTATTCACTAAACCCGTGTGACTGGGACGTGGTTGCAGTCGCGGTTGACTCATGCCACCGTTTTGGGAACCCTGATTCCAACTATCACCCTCTGGCATCGTTGTTTACAAGCATGAAAAATTTGAAAATAATTTTTTTTTTTTTAAATTTTGAATTTAATTTTTTTTTTTGTTTTTGACTTTTTTTTTTTTTTTAACTTTTAAATTGATAATAAATTCAAAGTGGCTTACATTTCGTTTATTTGGTATTTTTTTATACCTGTTACACTAGTATAAACAGGTATATTCAGTTTGTCGGAAAGTTTGTAACGCATTAAAGGAGGCATCGTAGACCCTATAAAGTATATATATTCTTGATCACCTCGACGAGACGAATCGATTTAGCCATGTCCGTCTGTCCGTCCATTCGTCTGTCCGTCTGTCTGTGTGTTGCTGCGCGATTTATTCGCTCAGTTTTAAAGATATTTTGCTGAAATAATAAACTTAAGCTTTTCTAGGTCCTGTGTACTTTCTATGTTAAAATCAATGTGCCACGCCCACTTTAGATGTTGCTCCCATAGAAAAGAATAACATTTTGTCAAGTTCTTATAAGAAAAAAATTTATTTATAAAGCAAATGGCTTTAAATATAGTTAAAATGTTTCTTATACAATGCCAAATCTTTCTACATTTTTAAGAGTATATTTAATTTGTTTAGTATTTTGAAATAAAATTTAATTCAAATGCGGCACACGAAGGTCTATCAACGTCAAATGATGTGTAACAGGTATATAGTATAAACTTCGGTCCAATCGAAGTTAACTTTTTTTCTTGTTTTTAGTTCAGGTCATAATATTTATAAAGCACAATTTTTATACCCGCCACACATAGTGTGAAGCGTATATTCGGAAAGTTTGTAATGCGTTAAAACCAAGTTGCTACGCCCATTTTTAGGTGTAGCCCCAAACAAATTTACCGCCCATTTTTCAATTTTTGAATAAAAATTGGTATTATTTATGAATTTATTTACTCCAAAGTGGGTAAAAAACACTTCTTATATCATCCAATTCCAAAACCAAGATGCCACGCCCATTTTTATGTATAGCCCCCATACAAACTCACCGATTTTTTTTAAACTTTTGTATGGAAAATTAATTTTTTCGTCTATATATAAATAAATGTATATAAGCCACTGATGATCACACAAAAACTATTCAAAGATTCGTGTGGCGGGTATTTATGCTTCGGTTCCACCGAAGTTAAGGTTTTTCTTGTTTTAAATCTTTCAGTTCGATAAATTTTGCCCTAAAAGGAATACCCAGTAGGCTAGAAAGCATTGAAAGCCTCAATAAAAATAATACAATATATGTGATTTCCATTTTAAGTAATGATTAAAACCCATTTCTTCCAAAATTTCACAAAAAATGTAAATTAAAGAAGGAAAAACATTAACTTCGGTAGAACCGTTGCTCAAATTGATTAAAATATAATTATACAAAAAAATATTTTTGATCAAAACCCAATGATTTCATCAAACTTTTGATTCAAACTATTTGTGTGTCTGAAAATATCTTTACAATTAGTTAAATTTTTTTTTTTTTTAAAGTACATTCGTTTAACAACGGACAGAGGTGCATGATATAATATAGGTAAGTTAAAATTTAGTTTTTAAACTATAGGTACATATATCTATACTAAAAATTATATAAGAGGTAGAGTTTGAATGTGTGTTTGAATGTTTATTTCTAAATTTATATTCCGACTTATAAAATTAGAATTGAATTTCAGGATGGACATATGCTATATTTCGCTTTGGAAAAATGGGCGGTGCTCCCATATAATCGTTTTAGAAATATTTTAAAATTTTTGCAATCATTTGAACTAGAGAAATGAAATTAGGTACACTTGTTAATAGCGCCTTGAAAAGAATAATAAATTGGTCAACGGGACAGTAGGTATGATCACTTTTTTGCAAGTATTTGAGCTACAGGAATGAAACTCATTGTATATGTTAATAGGGGCGAGAGAAATATGATCCATTGAAAAGATGGGCAGAGGGCGTGATTCCATTTAGGTACACAAAAACGTGGTTTTAAGGCAATAGAAACAACGTTTTGCATCATCCGAGCAAATTTTTGTCTATTAATCTCGTTTTTCTGACAGTTTTTATACCCTGTACCCAATGGGTAAAAGGATATATTAAGTTTGAGCGGATGTATGTAGCAGACAGAAGGAGACAAAATAGACCCTATAAAGTATATAAATTCTTGATCAGCACTGAAAGAGGTGTCGAACTAGCCATAACTGTCTGTCTGTTCGTCCGTCGTCCGTCTGTCCTGCTGTCTGCCGTATTAGAGAGATTATCTTGGAGACTATAAGTGGTAGGGTCACCATATTTGAAACTTAGGCTCTCCTGGACCAAGTGGCCGAGTTTGCACTTGCAAACGGTTTTACTCTAGACCCATTTTAAGGGTTACCCCCCATACAAATCAACCCCAAAATTTCTGGGTTTTGCATAAACACGACAGTGTTTCCTATTCTAGGAAGTCTAGATTTAGTATAAATTATATCTTTGATAGTTCAAATAAAATATCCCAATATTGGTACGACCAACAAAATTTTACGTATAGCCACCATACAAATATACCCCCTTTTTAAGATTTTGAATGAAAATCCAATACATTGAGGTATGGTAGTAAGATACGACTTAACTAAAGGTACATAAAGATTGGGTTTAGGGTATCTTGCAGTCGAGCATACTCGACCTCTGCGTTCTTTCTTGTTTAAAATTATTTTCTCAGAAAATTTGCAACGCATTATATAAACTTGATCAGACAAATCGATGTAGCCATATACGTCTGTCTGTTTGTCTGTCTGTTGCGAGGCGATTTAAATATATATTTTTAAATATATTGACCTAAAACACGAAACGTAAGCTTTTGGCGGTCCTATGTAGTTTGTATATTTAAAGTAGAATGCCAAGTCTTCTCTATTGTGAAGGCCACATACAAATTTACCCCCCATTTTCGAGTTTTTGTATGAAAATGCAAAACTTATAATTTCTAAATTTTTTTTATCCTAAATTGTTCTTATGTCAGAACCAATGTACCACGCCCTATTTTCGTTAAAGCCCCCATACAAACTTACCGACTTATTGGAATAATAAGTAGGTAAATAGTGCATTTATCACATAATATCATTTTATGAGAGCATTTCAGTATAAGAAGACCAAGAAAACAAAGAAAATAATTCGTTTTCGGCTTTCATTAATATCGGCATAATTAACTAAATAAGCTGACAGCGGTAATGGAGGCTACGACGGTGATGGTGGCATTAAAGAAGAAGAATAAAAAGAATACCTTATAGAACTGTGTCTACAGCTACATGAGTTAAGAGTGTGAGTACCTAGATAACACCTAATTAGGGTGTAAAATTGTCGCCTTTGGGCAAGTTAACTGACAACTTTAGCGCCACTTGCCGCTGCATAGCAGCCTCCTCTTTGTGTCCTGACTGAGTGACTGTTTGCCTGCTTGCCAGAATATCTGTTTCCATGTTCGTCCGTCCGTCTGTCCTTCTGTCTATCTCTAACTGCATTGCAGGTTTTGGGTGCGGTGCGTGTGCGCGCGCTCAGCTGCGTGACTTCTTTGAGCGCGGGTGGTCAGACACAAAGCAAACCGACACGACGACGTCTTCGAACAGAACAGAACCGAACCGAACTAAGAGCTAAGCTAAGACACTGAATGCGAATGCCACACCTTACAGCAACAACAGCAGCAGCGGCACGCAAAGGCTAGAGAGCACCGTGCCGAAGCAGTTAACAATTGGTAATGAAAAAAAGATTGTGAGGACCACAACTATCCTTCAGGGTTCATTTTCAACTGTTCTACTAACAAGACAAGTTTGTTTTAGGTTTGGGTGTCGCCGTTGATTCGATACGATTCATTTAAGGCTCTATGTATCGCCTTCTATACTACATGTATTATGCCTTATCCCATCCCATCCCTGCTCTTCCGCATCCAACTCATCTTTCGATGCGGCTTCTGCTCGGTCAATCGAACTGGCTGAGATAATTACATGTTAATTCGTTTAATTTTCGTTTTTTTGCGTGCGTTCGCTTTGCTTTAAAGTCTAATTTAGATTTCGAAAGTAATTTTGTGTTTTAATCCGACGAAATCGTCATCAGGCGACTTAAAAAGGTATCGAAAATTAACACAGGGCAACGTAACGCAACGAACGAACGACATCGTTGGCGGCAAAGGCGGCATTTTCATTGTTCCTCTGGCGCTCAGGAACATCTCATCTCATATCGGACCAATAATTAAGCAGTTCAGTTAAAATGTTTTTTATTTTACTATGTCTGCTTGGACTTTGTGTGCGGCATATAAAAACAAGAATGCTTTTATATTTATCTTCGACTAACAAATGTTGCCGTTGTGTGTTGTTAACACATTTTTCAACTATTTTGATTAATTGCCCAATAATGGTTTGTAAATAATTTCTCAATTAAGTTGTCTCGACAATAGAATTTAATTGACTCTGTATAGTGGTAGGCTATTTATATGAAGTTTTAGCAACATATTGTAGAATATATTGTATATGAGATTTTTTTTGTAGTTGAATTTTGTAGGTGGTAACTAATAAAACTTTCATATTGGTTTTCTTTATACATGGTTAATCGATTTTGATAAAATGTCTTATGTAACTATTTATATAATTTAGATTAGGCTGCCTTTTCAATTTCATTTGAGTTGTCAAAACTCCAATAGTGACAAGATAAATATTTAGTCGAAATCAAACTCTCCAAAAACCCTGGATTTTTGCAGATAATATCGATGCCATCAGCATACGAGATCAGCATATTTTCTTTATAGAAAATCGTGCCCGACAGGTATATACTCCATTACGAGATTAAAGTATTCGCACGAAAACGCATCGCCCTATCTATAGCTATTTTTTTATTTCGAAGTGGTCGGAATTAGTACAGATGTGCAATTAATAGCAACATATGTGCACATATTACGAAATTGATTTAACAAAATGGTAATCGTTTTTCTGCTATATTTGTCTGTATGTTCGTTACGCATCTTACTCTTTCTAATGTCTTTCTCCAAACAGTGTGGTTTCATCGTTCACTATTGAACTTTCGCGAATGTGTTACGAATGATCTACACTAAAATATATGACCTGAAAGGTAAGTTTTAATTTTATTTAATTGTTTATTAGTATAAAATTTTCTAGTGTTACAAGTATGATACTTATATATTATTACACTAATCACAAAATGTTCATTCAAGAGTAAAAAATTTGAAATAAAAATTAAAGAAAAACGTTAACTTTGGTGGAACTAAATACCCGTCACACTAATCCTTAAGTAGTGTATACACAATATTGGTATAACTACATACCTGTTACACACCATTTGACGTTGATAGACCTTCGTGTGCAGCATTTGTATTAAATTTTATTTTAAAATTCTAAACAAATTAAATATATTCATAAAAATTTAGAAATTCGCGGTCCGATTTGGACCAATTTTAAACTGAAGATATGGCATGGTATAAGCAACATTTTAACCATATTTGAAGCCATTCGCTTTATAAATAAATTTTTTTCATATAAGAACTTGAAAAAATGTTGTATATTTGTATGGGAGCTATACCTAAAAGTGGGCGTGGCACATTGATATTGTTCGGGCCAGCAGCAATCACCCCAATCTTAGAAATAGTTTACTTCTAAGCAAAATCAACAAATTTAATATTTTTGCTTTTATATAATAATAATAATTATTCGTCGTATAATTTTAGCTGTAATTGCAATTTTCATATCATTGTTATTTTCGCTATTTTACTTTACTTGAGCCGCGCTCAGTTATCTTAATCAAAATGTAAATCGTAATTTATCTAAAACTTCGTTAAAGTTCGTTTGCAAGTCAATAGTCTGCGTACTATTGATCTTCTTTTGCTTTATCTAGTTCAGTTGCATTTTGCCTATCGTAGCATTTCGGTCGTTGCACTTAAGTCGCATTGCATTTCTCGTAACATATGTCGCGTAACATACAACCAAACACATATACATATTTCGCATAATAAATATTATTAAAACTTTAAAACTAATTTGTGAGTTTTCCTTTATTTGGAGAATTCTGAGATTTTAAAGCTAATGAAAAAGCTCATTGGCTCAACATTTGGTGACCCCGACGTGATTCTCCGATCAAAATTTTGGAAGATATAGCCAAAATTAAAAACCCCTATATACTAACATATACTGTGCAAGCATTACAGTTAAAGTATATACAGTGTTGTTGTTGTTTTTATACAACAAAGTGCGCTCGCAAAAGAATTATAACTGTTATACAAAATCATATGCGAGGTTTGCTTAAAAATAATTCAAGTGCATAATTTTTTAAATTTGTACATATAAATCATATGCCTTTGAACGAATTTTGCTTAGTGCATTTAATTAAATCAATTCAGTGCAACATATACTATTCTTGTTAACCTATTAAAACATAAAACAATCAAAGTATAATTCTTGTAAATTAAGTTTCATATTTCGTGAATATTTAAAATATTTAAGAAAACAGTAGCCCTGCTACTCATAACGAAACTGCTTTTTACAAAATTAAGTGTACATCAATTATGCGACAGCTTGAAAAGTTTAATCTAACTCAAATGAAAGACATTGGCAAGTTAAATGATCATGATTTACAAGTGCGTTTAGAATTAGTTGAGCGATTTTATAATAGTTTTGACCAGGCTCAAACACAACTTGAACAATATGATGAAAGTGAAATAATGAGTGATGATCGGTCGGTTTTCGTGTCGTTATACATGGACATAAAATCTAAACTCGCCAGTAAGATTCGTGAACCAACATCTAGTGAAATACCTCATTGTTCTACGCGCATTCATAACACGACCCAGAGCATTCAATCCGCTTTAAGCTCTAATTCGCGATCTCGGTTACCAGAGTTACGGTTACCTACGTTCAGTGGCGGATACTCTGAGTGGACCGACTTCCACTCAATGTTTTCTTCAATTATTGACAAAGATACGGAGCTCAGCAAAATAGAAAAATTCCAGCATCTTCGTTCGTGTCTAAAGGGCGCAGCACTAGAAACTATTAGGTCATTGGAAATAAGCGACGGCAATTATGATACCGCCTTGGATTTGCTTGATAAGCGGTTCAACAATAAGCGACTAATTTTCCAATCTCACATAAAGGAAATATTTGGTTTGAAAAGGGTTGAATATACATCAGCGGGTAAGCTAAGAGAATTTTCAGATCGAATGAACGCCCATATGCGTGCCTTGAAAGCGCTGGGCACAACAGAGCAAATTGCTGACTCTATTATCATTCAAATGTTATTACAAAAGTTTGATAACACAATTCAATTAAAATGGGAAGAGACTTCAGCGGTCAATGCGATACCATCCTTTCAGTCATTTACAATCTTTTTGGAAAGTCGATGCCAGTCATTGGAAGTCGTGGAACATGCTATGTCTAGTCGTGCGCATAAGTCTCAATTTGAAAAATCACATAAATCGTTCGTCGCAGTAAATCGTACTGAAAATGGCTGTGTATTTTGCGATGCAAATGATCATTTTATTTATAACTGCTCTCGATTCGCCAATTTATCGCCTACCCTTCGTCTGAAGGAAGTTAAAAAATTGGATCTTTGCATCAACTGTTTAAAAAAAGGTCATAAGCTGCGGACATGTCTCTCTGGATCTTGTAGACTTTGTAATTTAAAGCATCATACGCTCTTACATTTTAATAACAATTCTTCCACAGCTGCTACAAACATTTTGAATCAAACACGAATGACAACTACAAGCAACTCTTCATCGAATTCACCTGCTACTACTTTAGTTGCACATGATTTTTCTTCCGACGTTGTACTTTTAGCCACTGCAATTGTTTTCGTCAAAAATTGCTATGGGTCATTAATACCATGTAGAGCTTTATTGGACTCGGGCTCTCAACTAAATTTCGTAACATCGCGATTCGCCAATCAATTGCAGCTAAAAAAGACTAAAGCATGTACTCCTGTGTGTGGTATTGGAGACACAGAGTTTATCACTGATGGATTTTCAGTGAACATTTGTTTCCAATCACAATTCTTTGATTATTCTGCAAATTTATCAGCTCTAATATCGTCTCGCATTACTGAAAATCAGCCAAATGTTAATCTAGACACAACCGATTGGAATATACCTTCAAATATCCGATTAGCAGATGAACATTTTTTCAAATCGCAGCGTATTGATATGCTTATTGGAGCAGGAATCTTCTTTGATTTGCTGTGCGTGGGACAGATTCGATTAGGTTCTGGACTTCCATTATTGCAAAAAACCCGCCTTGGCTGGATAGTGTCAGGCGGAGGACAACAATTTTCTAAATGTACTTCTCTTGCAGTTAAAGGCAACTTGTGTCAAGTTAGTAGTGCTGATATTAGGTTGGACGAAATGGTACGCAAATTTTGGGAAGTTGAAAATAGCTATGAACTCATCTCAAAGGCATCAAAGGAGGAACTTGACTGTGAAGATCATTTCAAGTCACATTACACTCGTTTACCTTTCTGGAGAATTTTCGGTTTGTCTGCCCATGAAGCTTAGTTCCAACGTATTAGGAGATTCATATCAGTCAGCACTTCGTCGTTTTCTCAATTTAGAGCGAAAGTTACATCGTCAGCCTGAACTTCATAATCAGTATTCTGCCTTCATCAAAGAATATCTCGAGTTAGGACATATGTCGCCCGTAGACGCCATGGATGAGAATCGTTGCAAATATTTTCTGCCCCACCACTGCGTTATAAAAAGAAGATAGCACAACTACGAAGCTTAGGGTCGTCTTTGATGGATCAGCGTCATCTTCATCTGGTTATTCGTTAAATGAGTTGCTGATGGCAGGTCCAACTATACAACGAAAATTATTTGACATATTAATAAAATTTCGTTCGTTCCCAATCGCGTTGACTGCAGATATTTGTAAAATGTATCGTTGCGTTCGGGTTGCTTCTCCTGATAATTATCTGCAGTGCATATTGTGGAGAGATTCGCCTAAAAAGGACTTAAAAATCTATAAACTCGACACCGTCACATATGGCACTAAACCAGCTTCGTTTCTCTCCATACGCGCCATGCATCAGTTGGCTATGGATGAATCTATGGCATATCCCATTGGCTCGAAAACTGTTCTGCACGATTTCTATGTTGATGATTTGATAACTGGTGGAAACTCAATGGAAGAAGTGGTTGAAATCATTCATCAGACATCAGACCTTCTCGCTAAAGGAAATTTTAAGCTTAGAAAATGGTGTTCAAATTACTCATCAGTTTTACAAGAATTTGCTCCTGAAGATAAGGAATCGTTGTTAAAATTCGATGACAGCGATATAACTAAAACGCTAGGACTTATTTGGGATCCGGCTACCGACAATTTTTTATTTTCGTTCACTCCTATGCCAACTAACAAAAAGATTTCAAAACGCTCAATCTTGTCAACTATTGCTCGTTTCTACGATCCGCTTGGACTTATTGGGCCTGTGATAACGAAGGCTAAAATTTTTATGCAGAAGTTATGGAGAGAAAAACTTAATTGGGATGAGAGTCTGACTTCTCAACTTGAAACCGCATGGCGTGAACTGTATCATGACTTTAATTCTGTTCAACATTCTGTTTTTCCTCGATACGTATTTTTACCTGATGCTTATGTTGAAATACATGGTTTTTGCGATGCAAGCATTGAAGCTTATGGGGCTTGCATCTATATACGCTCAAGTTTGCAAGAGGATGTTCACATTCAGCTGTTATGTTCGAAATCTAGAGTGGCACCGCTGAAAACGTTAACAGTTCCAAAACTGGAACTTTGTGCAGCCACACTTTTGTCTAACCTCATGCATGAAATAGCGCAAATGGATATTCGTGCAACCAAATATTATTGCTGGTCAGATTCTACGGTAGCATTATCTTGGATCAGAGATGAGCCGTCAAGGTTTAACGTATTTGTTGCAAATCGCGTGTCTTTAATTCAGCATAATACTTCAGGCATGCAGTGGAGATACATTCCAACTAAGTCAAATCCAGCAGACATTTTATCCAGAGGATCCTTGCCGAGCGAGTTCCTGCAATCTACTCTTTGGAGCCATGGACCACCGTTTCTTAGAGAAAATAAAGAAAAGTGGCCAAAATCACATGTTCCCGTTGAAACTCTTCTTGAAGTGAGAAGTAAGGTTCTTTTCACATCAACTTCGCATTCAGACATATCGCTTAGCTGCAAATATATTAACTCGTTTGAAACAATGCAGCGCATCTTCGCTTACGTTCACAAATTTATTTCTTGCAAGCGTTCAAACGGCATTACTTCAGCCGACTTAGAGCTTGGAACGCAAATTCTTATTCGTCATGTTCAAAAATTTCATTTGAGGAAAGACTACAAACTTCTGGAGTTGAAGCAATCGGTTAAAGCTTCAAGCACTATTTCGTCATTATCGCCATTTTTGGATAAATTTGGTTTAGTTCGAGTGGGAGGACGTCTTAAAAATTCAACTTTGAGTTTTGCCGCACAACATCCAATTATATTGCCAAAAGAGCACCCACTGACAACTGCAATAATATCATATTTTCACCACAAAAATCTTCATGCAGGACCTCAGGCTTTGCTGGCGACAATCAGGTTGCAGTATTGGCCCATAGGAGGAAGAAAATATGTAGCCAAGGTGATAAATAAGTGCGTAAGGTGTTTTCGTGCAAGACCTGTTCTTGTGGAGCATATTATGGGTGACCTGCCCAAGGATCGAGTAGATGCTTCAAGGGCATTTCTAGTTACTGGTGTTGACTACTGCGGGCCTTTCTACTATAAGGCTGAAGTGCGAAATAGGCCACCCATCAAATGTTATGTCAGCGTTTTCATATGTTTTAACACGAAAGCTGTTCACTTGGAGCTGGTCAAGGATTTATCAACACCTTCCTTTATAGGCGCACTGAAGCGTTTCATCTTTACGCGTGGTAGGCCCAGGTGTATTTGGTCAGACAACGCTACTAATTTCGTTGGTGCTAAAAAAGGAGCTAGTGCAACTTCGAGCATTGATGTTAAATGAAAATCATCAACATTCGGTTCACAACTACTGCCTGTCAGAGCATATTGATTGGCAGTTCATACCCCTAGGTCTCCTCACTTTGGAGGCTTGTGGGAGGCGGCTGTCAAAACCGCAAAACATCATTTCTATCGATCTGTAGGACCATCTCTATTGGGTTTCGAAGAATTGCGTACTCTTGTATGTCACATTTCAGGGATCATTAATTCTCGACCTTTATGTCCAATTACAGAAAATCCTGCAGACCTGGATGTGCTTACTCCAGCACATTTTTTAATTGGAACTCCGTTTACGTCATTTGCAGAGCCAGACGTCACTAAGCTAAACTACAATCGATTAGATGGCTGGCAGCGTGTCACTTTTCTGCAACAAAACTTTTGGAAACGATGGAGCGAGGAGTACCTAACCTTGCTTCAACAGCGTTCGAAATGGCGCACCTTTCAACCTGGCTTACATGTTGGTGATGTCGTCTTAATCAAAGATGAGAATCTTCCGCCTCTGAAATGGCCTGTTGCTAGGGTCAAGGAGCTAATTGCTGGGTCTGATGGTATAGCTCGAGTTGCTGTTTTACGTATTCCCAATGGATACACTCGTCGCGCTATCAACAAACTATGCTTGCTGCCGATTAAAGATGATGTTGAAAGCCACATGCTTCCAACGGGGGGAGTATGTTCGGGCCAGCAGCAATCACCCCAATCTTAGAAATAGTTTACTTCTAAGCAAAATCAACAAATTTAATATTTTTGCTTTTATATAATAATAATAATTATTCGTCGTATAATTTTAGCTGTAATTGCAATTTTCATATCATTGTTATTTTCGCTATTTTACTTTACTTGAGCCGCGCTCAGTTATCTTAATCAAAATGTAAATCGTAATTTATCTAAAACTTCGTTAAAGTTCGTTTGCAAGTCAATAGTCTGCGTACTATTGATCTTCTTTTGCTTTATCTAGTTCAGTTGCATTTTGCCTATCGTAGCATTTCGGTCGTTGCACTTAAGTCGCATTGCATTTCTCGAAACATATGTCGCGTAACATACAACCACAACACATATACATATTTCGCATAATAAATATTATTAAAAACTTTAAAACTAATTTGTGAGTTTTCCTTTATTTGGGAATTTGAGGTTTTTAAAAATTTAAAAAAAGCTCATTGGCTCAACAGATATTAACATAGAAACTACACAGGACCTAGAAAAGCTTAAGTTTAAAATTTCAGCCCAATATCTTTAAAACCTGAGCGAATAAATCGCGCAGCAACACACAGGCAGACGAACAGACGGGAGGGGAGGGGGGGAAAAGAAAGCGGACATGGCTAAATCGATTCGTCTCGTCGAGGTGATCAAGAATATAAATACTTTATAGGGTCTACGATGCCTCCTTTTAATGCGTTACAAACTTTCCGACAAACTGAATATACCTGTTTACACTAGTGTAACAGGTATAAAAAGGGGGTAAATTTGTTTGGGGACTTTACCTAAAAATTTTTTTGTCCCTACCCATATTCGAATATTTTATTAGAACAAACTATGACTAAATTTAGAGGTCCTAGAGTAAGAAACAATTACGTTTTTATGCAAAAACGTAAGTGACCACTTGACGGCTAAGGAGAGTCTTGGATACTGGGTATAATGAAAGATAAGTTTGTATGGGTTTGTATGTTCTAGTGGCCCGATCCGTATCATAAGTTGTGTTTTTTCTCAATAAGTAATACCTTTTTCCATACAACAATATGAAAATGGGCTGTAAACTTGTATGGGGGCTACACCTTACTAGGAGCGAGAAAGGCTTTAGTTTCGAGTTTTAGCCCAATATCTATAAATCCGAGCGAATGAATCATCTAGCAACAGACAGACGGACGGGCAGACAATCGGGCAGAGCTAAACCGTCTCTCTTAGTGCGTTACAAGCTTTCCGACAAACTGAATATACTCGTTTACCGTGTTGGCCGCTTGTGCCTCGATTCACAGCCATTATATAGTCTAAGTCAACCGAATTTACAAACAATATAATTTACAGAGGTCGACAAAACCTTTTTTTATTCAAGCATCGGACGACTAGGCCTACATTAAAGATTTTTCATATATTTTTTTGGATTAGTTTGATGAGACGAGTTAATCTAACCATTCCGTCTGTCTGACTCATTGCCGCTATGTGATTCATTACCTAATTTTAAAGATATTAACTGAAATTTTAACTTATGCTTTTCTCGACAACGACTAAGCTAAGTTCGAAATTGATATGCCACGCTCAATTTTGGGTATAGCCCCCACACAAACCACCCACTTTTTTCAACTTTTTGTATAAAAATAGTAATTGTTTATGCATGTATTCACTTCATATTACATAAAGACACATCTAATATCATTCTTACTACGTAACACCGATATGATACGGATCGGGTTAACATAACTTATACAACCCTATACAAACTTACCTCCCATTTTCTGATATTTTGAAGAAAATTATTATTATTTCTGTACTTTTAGCTCAAAATTTGATACCAATATTGTGTATAAACTTGAGTTGTATCACACCATTGATCCCCATCCATCCCATCTCGAATTCTATCTAGGTAACTGTTGATTAAAAATAAACTTTTTAAAGATTCCTTTTTGGGTATTTAAGCTTCAAATACCGTAAACATCCACGCCATATAAAAGAGTTGGTATTAGGTATGCCTTAGCAGTAAGTAATTTTATTTAAGAAGGAACAAGATGTTAAGTAACTCATAACACCCTAAGCATCAAGTCTGCAAATGGCGTCACATTCACACTTGTGAAACACTCACATTAGGAACCTAAACGCCAATGTTCGTCATTAGGATTTAACTTTTCTTTGACGCTTAAAATTCTTTTTCTAAAATTCAATATTTAAATAAAAAATTATAAGCGATAAACAGAAAAACTGTGTACTCCATACTATCTGTTCTGATTTATTTAAATTTAAACCAAATTTTTAACTTTTTCACGTCGAATGAGTCAACTTTTAAAAGATTTCTTTAAGATTTGCTTTTTAAGATGTACGCCGGCCGCATTCGTCTGACTTAAAACCAAAAATGACAACGAAGGCGACGAATTCCGAGTAGCTATTAATAACTTTAATTAAAATCGGGCAACAGACAATGGACGCCATATTGTTCGTTCATTTATTCGCTTTCTCGATTGCAGAAAAGCAAAAGTCTTTTACAAGTCCAATGTTGGCAGTGTGGGAACCAAATTATTCAAATCTTTTAGCCATAATTCTCTCATATGCATATTTATTGCATTTTTCGTTGCGGCTACGCCCCCATATTCACAATGGAATTTCAATTTCATTATGCCAAAGTGGCAGAAACGACTGCCAAACCAAACCAAACCAAAGCAAACCAAACCATCTCAAACTGAAGTAGACTTACCAAACTGAAACCAACTGAATTGAAGTTAAACTTGCTCAAATGCAATCGGCTCGTTCTGTTCTCAGCTCAGTCAGCTCCGTCCAAGTGTCTGGGCAACTTCATCTCATATCATGAGCTGACTTTGTTTAAGTTTTGTCTTTTCATTTCAGTATTGTTATTTTGTATTTATTCATATTTTTTTTTTTAATAATTCGCGCTTTTCAAGTCAAAAATTAAACTCGGTTGAATGTTGAGCAATACTCGTCTCAACAAGTTGGCCGACTTTGAACCCTGCCAGAGTAGTCTGTCCGCATTCGCAGGAATAATTAAACTTTTTTATTGTATTTTGGTTTTCCCTTTCTATTTGGTTTTTATTTATGTGTGTGTCTGTTCGATAGAACCATGAGCTGCTTATGAGGAATTCGATTCTCTCAATTATAAATTCGAAATTAAATATAACATCCACCTGCTCGCAATATAACTAAATCGAAACAACTGAAACAAGTTCATATAAATAATATTGTTTTGAAAGTCAGCAAGAAAGACTTATTTGTGTGATTCTTACATTATGAAAATCAAAGAAAATACAAGAAATTCAGCCATTCAATCCAACCGATTTAATTGATAATTTGATATTTTTCCTACACTATACCGAACCATAATCAGAAACAGTGAAATAAATATAGCCAATCTTGAGCCACAACCAAACCAGCAAAAAAATTTTAGTAATAAACAAACTAAAAATTCGTTGGCTTTGAAAAGTTCTGCTTCAGGGAAGCCTATAGATGATGAAGTTAAACACTTCCTTCGTAGTATTAATGCGTATGTTTTTTTCTTAGAGTATGACTTGTCTAATTAGATATTAAAACGAAAGAGTCTCGACAAGACCCATGGATGAAGCTCTCAAGGGATTATATACACTGTACTATAATGTGGGTATATAAGGGGGTTTCTCCCTAGATTTAGAGTGTTTTTGGGGACTAATTTGGGGACTAATTTGGGGTGGAACAGTTTTGGGGGGACTTGTAGGGGGTTTTTGAGAAAATGCAAAGCCTATATAAAACAGGTGTGACTTTCATGAAGTCAAGTATGCTCTACTGGAAGATACCCTGTACCCAATATTTATGAACCTTAAGATCGGTTCTATTTTACTTCCATACCTCATTGAATTGAATTTTCTTACAAATACTTAAAAAAATCGGGTATATCTTTGTATGGGGGCTATACCCAAAATTTTGTTAGACCTAAACATATTGGTCTATTTCATTGGGACTATCCTAGGCATAATTAAACAAAATTACGACTTCGTAGAATAAGAAACAATGAAGTTTTTGTGCAAAACACAAAATTTTGGAGTACATTTGTATAGGGGCTTTACTTAAAATTTTGTTGGTCCTGCCCATATTGGGATATTTTATAGGGACCATCTTAGAAATAATTTATACTAAATTTAAACTTCCTAAAATAAAAAACAATGACGTTTTTATGCAAAAACCCAAAATTTTAGGGTAAATTTGTATGGGGGTACCCCTTAAAATGGGTCTAGAGAAAAACCGAAACTTGACGGCTCTGGAGAGTCTAAGTTTCAAATATGGTGGCCCTATCTCTTATAGACTCCGAGATAATCTCTCTCATACGGCAGGCAGCAGGACTGACAGACAGACAGACATAGCTAGTTCGATTACCCTTCCAATGCTGATCAAGAATATATATACTTTATCGGTTATATGTTATCGGTGTAACAAAATTGTAAATTGTTGTAGCTTTAACTAAATTATCTGCTCTTCAAATTTGCAATAAATCGCAATATTTTTGCGATTGCGATTACGAGAGCATGGCTGTATAAAATAAATATTATGCCCATTTAAACATCAACTGAAATTGCTTTAATTCAAAAAGAATATCTACGAAATTGATACACTTACTGAAGACTCTGTTAGTCATCGCATCATACAAAAGAGTGAGTAATTCAGTGATTATCACATCGCTATTATCAATTTGTCGAGCGTGTTTTGCAACTCAATTTAAGTTTAAACGCGTAAACAGTTTAATTCTCTAATCAACTCGTTGGTCATTTAAAAAGCGCAGTTGAAATACATTCATTAAAATCACAGATTGACACAAAAATAGACGATGACGACGACGACGATAGTTATGAAATTGAAATCATTTTACAACGAGATAAAGAGATTTCGTCCAATCGTTATAAGCAGATAAATTACTCAAATGTTGCTCAATGTGCAATTGTAGCTACGCGGTGGCGTTCTAGTTTAACGTCGAATTCCGCTTTATTTGATATTTTTCCCCGAGTAATTGATGACAAAAATTTATGCCAAACTTCTGTAATTTTCTATATTCTGAGTGTATTAGAAAGTTTTAATATATTCTAGTAGCCTATTGCATAGCAACGTTTTGAAAGTCACTCAAAGATTTTAATGTAAAATTTACAGAATTTTATTATTACACAGAAACACAAAAAAGTGTCATGGCCGGAATAGTGTATTCCTACGAATTTTTTAGCGCTGAATCCGAACCGGAAGAAATTCATACCGAAACTTTATGTTATCGCATAAGACTTTTATAGAAACAATTTTTATGTGTAAGTATTATGAATATGTACGGAAATTTAAACCATGTTCCCTATCTAATTCTATATTACAGACCGCGTACGAACTGGAATCAGACGTTTCAGAGCCGTTGAAAATGACACCATGGATAAGCCAGCCTACGGAAGACCTGTGACGGCATGTGAAATCTCGTGACATCGCCCAGGAGATTGAAGCTAGTCACCAAACCATTATAAACCATCTGCAGTAGGCTGGATAGAAAAAAATTTGATGTAGGGGTGCCGCATGATTTGACGCAAAAAAACTTCTGGACCGAATCAACGTCTGCGATATGCTGCTGAAACTGAACGAACTCGATCCATTTTTGAATCGGATGGTGACTGGCGACGAAAAATGGATCACATACGACAATATCAAGCGAAAACGGTAGTGGTCGAAGGCAGGTGAATCTTCCCAAACAGTGGCCAAGCCGGAGTTGACGGCCAGGAAGGATTTGCAGTGTGTTTGTTAGGATTGGAAGGGAATCATCCACTATGAGCTGCTCCCATATGGCCGGACGCTTAATTCTACCATCTACTGCGAACAACTGGAACGCTTGAAGCAGGCGATCAACCAGAAGCTTCCAGAATTGGCCAACAGGAAGGGTGTAGTGTTCCACCAGGACAGCGCCAGGCCACACACATCTTTGATGACTCGTCAGAAGCTACGGGAGCTCGGATATGAGGTTTTATCGCATCCACCATAGCGCCAAGTGATTACCACCTGTTCCTGTCCATGGCGAACGCCCTTGGTGGTGTAAAGTTGGCCTCAAAAAAGCGGCTTGTGAAAAGTGGCTGTCATAGTTCTTCGCAAATTAGGAGGGGGGTTCTACAAGGGGGGTATTATGAAGTTGCCGTCTAGATGGAAACAAACTATCGAATAAAACGGCACATATTTGAACTAAATCCGATAACTGTAACACATTTTATAAAGCATTAAATAAATAGCAAAAAGCGGAAGGGAGATATTTGACAACCTTATATTTATACAGCACGATCCTTGATATCGATGTTCCATTTCTTTGAAATCTTGGTGGAATCATTCTCTTTGTTCTTCATTATATTCTCCAAGATTTGGTGGAAAGTAATACACATGGGAGTCCAAGAAGTGTGGCTACAAACTCATCAAGCAACTAATACTTTTAAAATTCGTAACCATGTCTGCTCTGAGTTGTTTGTAATTCAGAATCTTATTTTTTCTTAAGAAACGTTCTTGAAACCATTCAACGCTTTCTTTTCTTTTCTCTACTATTTTTTTTAACTAACATTTATCTAATAGGTGACCCTGTAGTATTGCTATTGCATCTAAAACCCTGGAAAACATTTATGCAATATACTGAAAGCAATTACCATCTTTATTTAAAGCCTTAATTAATTTTCTTTACAAGTCCAAATTTTATATGCAGAGGTAAAAATGAAGTTAAGTGTACAAAAACTTAAGAGAGTCGCGCCGAAAGGTTTTCTTTTAAGAAAACCGTGCACAGTGGTACAGTTAGTCTTAGCAATGTCCACTCTATCTCTCTCTCTCTAGTCGCGTGAAATACGGTAAAAAAAAAAAAAAAAACTTAGGAGAGGAATTTTGGAACCAATTTGACTAATCTGATTTCGGCTTCGGACTCAGTGCGAAAATTCGATGGCTTGGTTGGTCCCAATACAGGCTTGTTTGGAACTGCTCCCTTCGGTTAGTGGAACGTCCGAATATAACGACGTAAAATCGTCGATCCCTTCGCCGTCCGTAACCGGATTCTACTGTATTTCATATATAAACGCAACGTAACGAATTCATGTATTTTAGTTTCTTAAAAAATAACGCAGAAATTTTCTAATATGCCCAATACTTGCTTATAAAACGGTCACCGGATGCTGGCAATTGTCGCTATTTAAGTGAGAGCTTCGCTAAATCGACTAGACAGCTCTTCCTCATTTTTAAATCTTGCTGTAAAGAAATTTACAAAACAATTATGTAAATTTGAATGGCGCCGGGTAAAAGTGTATTTCAATTAAAAAATTACGGTAATGTCCTTCACGCTTAAAGACTTCAGACAGCGTGCAACATTGTGGCAACCGCAAAATTATTTCTTTTATTTATGGCTTCCAAAAAACAGAAAAACAGTGGCTAAGGCAACAACAAGGACAATGTTAGTTAACAATTGGACAATAGCTGAAAGAATCAATTGTGTTTATCGTGCAACGTGCTGAGTGTGCCGCCAGATATTAGAACGACCAAATAGCAGACAAGGTCAAACAACACAGGAGGCAACAAACATCGCCGGCTAATGTTGTGTTAATTTTAAAGTGACTTGGTGCAATTGTCAACGCCTCGAAACCTGCTGTGCCAGAGCCCAAATATTTGCAATACAAAACTTAAAGCGTATTTTTTTTTTTTTTGTTTTTGGTAAAAGGCGTAGGTAAAGATAAAACGTGATTTCGAAGTGAAGAAAATTGAAAAAAATAGAAACGATTGCTTATCGCTGTTCAGTTTATTAAATATAATTTTTTTTTTTTGCCGGGGGAAACGATTAAGTTTGCTTGGATTACACTAATGCTGCAAGCCAATATTAGAAGAAGTTAAGTCAGACACTATAATTGTACTTAAATTTGCGGTTTCATATTAACTACAATATAGCAGAATACTTTTCAATTGGGATACTTCACTTTCAGTTAATTAAAATTAATATAAGAGTAAGTTTAACGAAAAAAAATAAGTATTTCGAGACACTGTCCAAGTTAACATACCCAAGATATTGGGTTGTTCAATAAGTAATGTCGTATCTGTGGTCGAATTTTGACGCTTTGTTAGAATTATCCGATTTAAGTCAAATATGCACCGTTTTGTTCGCAAACTTATTGCCATTTAGAAGGCAACTTCATTATCCCCCCTTATAAAACCCCCTCCCTGTTTGCAAAAAACTCAGACAACCAGTTTTCGAAAGCCTTTTTTGAGGCCAACGTAGTACCACCAAGAGCGTTTTCAATGGCCCGGAAAAGATGGTAATCACTTGGTGCCAGGTCCGGACTATACGGTGGAGCGATAGGACATCCTATCCGAGCTCCCGTAGCTTCTTGCGGGTCAACAAAGAGGCCGAGCGTTGTCCTGGTGGAGCACTACACCCTTCCTGTTGGCCAATTCTGGCCGCTTCTGGTCAATCGACTGCTTCAAACGGTCGAGTTGATCTCTCAGCAGATGATCGAATTAAGCGTCTGGCCATAGTTGAGCAGCTCATAGTGGATGATTCCCTTCCAATCCCACCACACACACAGCAAAACCTTCCTGGCCGTCAATCTCGGTTTTGGCGATGGTATTGATCGGCTCGCCGCGCTTTAACCACGACCTTTTTAGCTGGACGTTATCGTAAGTGATCCACTTTTCATCTCCAGTCACCATCCGATTTAAAAATGGGTCGAGTTCGTTCCATTTCAGCAGCGTATCGAAATCGTTTAAGCGATCCAAAAGATTTTTTGGATCCCATCATCTGCAAATGGTTCAAAATTGGTGTATGTCTTATACCCAGTTCCTGGCCAATCGAACGAGTGCTAACATGCCGGTCTACTTGGATGATTTCGACTATTTTATCGGATACTACGAGGATTGGCCTACCAGTACGGGGTACATCTTTGACATCCACTACACCAGAACAAAATCGATTGTACCAACGCTGTTCTGTGCGAATCTTTACAGCATCGGGCCCATAAACTTCACTTTGGCGCGCTATAACTTGAGGCTGAAACATATGATCACAACTGGGTGTCCTTGTAGCCCTGGGCGTCCTCTTTAAATCGTCGTACAGGATGACCCGATGCGATTGGTACAACCTAAGATATGTTAAAGAGTCGCCATCTATTGAAAATACGACATTACTTATTGAACAACCCAATATAATGGACCACATAGTTCTTGTTGCAATAGCTAACTTTACTGGGTCTGACGAGGTGGCGAAATGACTAGGAAAGGTCGATAAGAGGAAATGACTGGATTTTTGTTGTGGCCCATCGTAGCCCATTAATTTCACTGTGCCACCAAAAAACAAAAACGAAAATTGATATTGCTCGACCCCCTCCGTATTCTCCTGATCAATCGCCATGCGACAATTTTTCTGTTCCCTAAACTGAAAACTGCCTTGAAAGGAGCGTTTTACGATGATATTCCAGCCATTCAAGCAGTCGTGACACAGGTACTAAATAACATTCCTTTAAAAGCGAGTAACTTTTTTAACCTGTCAACCAATTTACATGAAGTTGGCTGCTTTTGAAAGGTGAGACTTGTACCTTTCTAATGTTATCAACGTTCAATAGATGGCGTTAGCGTTACGTGTTCCATGATTTTAACAAAAAGTCCACTAATTTTTTGAACATATCATGTACTATATGTATACTGTAATTGACTGAATTATAACCTTATAAGTGGAAAAAAAAATTTGTTTCTCTAAATCTAAATTCAGATTTTGGGGTCTTCTAAAAATTGTAAGCATTCAGTTTATTTTTCTCAATCAAACCTGTACCCTTTACTATATAAAAATGATGAAATTTTTTTAGGTGGTATGTGTGGAGACCACAAAATGTATATTTATTCTTAATCAGCTCGATGAGGCGAAGCGATATAGCCATGTTCGACTGTCTGTCCGTCTGTTGCGAGGTGATTCATTTGCTCAGTTTAAAAGATATGAAATTGAAATTCGAAACTTATTTTTTATATCTGTACTTTTACCTTTCAATTTGATACCAATATTATGTGAAAAATTGGGTGATATCAGTCCCAAACTGATTCCATATCGAAATTTTAACTAAGTCGCGATGATTCCACAAACACTTTAAAGATTCGAGTGACGGATGTTTTGTATTAATTTCTTTCGATTCATTCATTAAATGACTTCTCGTCGTATTGATCATCTGTTTTAAAACTATATTTTCTCAATAAAGAATAATAATTCACAACAAAGTAGTTCTTTTTAGCATTCGATAGATGGACAAACCGGGACATGAACCCAGAACCCATTAAAAACTTTTGATAAGGCTTCAACATAAAAAGCCAATGTGGTGTTTATTGAACGGATAAAAAGTATCAATTTTTGTTTTTTTTTTTGTTTGTTTTTATGTTTTGTGCATGGTTGTGTTGCGGTGAACTTTTCAATAATTCGTGCAATGCTGGACTGGGCTTTTTTATACCCGTCACACATAGTATTCTTGGTCAGCTTGACGACACGATCTAGCCATGTCCGTCTGTCTATATTTATGCGTTTCATTCGCTTACGTTTAAAGATATTGACCTGAAACTCGGAACTTAAGCTTTTCTCAGCCCTAAATAGTTAGAATGTTAAAAATAAAGTGTCGAGACCATTTTAGGCAAAGCGCCCATATAAATTTTCTATTTTTTATGTGATGTATGGATTATTTATTAAGCCCATAGCTCCTATACAAATCTTTCACTAATATTTGATCCATGGTTGACGGGTATTTGAGCTTCGATTCTACCGAAGTCAATCGTTCCCTTATTCATTGTAGGATAAATTAGAATACTCATGTATGTATGGTTGTCGTTTGAAATTTCCTTTTAAAAGTGATATGAAGAACTTTATTTGCACCGCATTCAGTAATATCTTAATTCAAAATTTGGTGGCTCTATCTGCTAAAGAAACAGTAAGGCAGATGGACGATCAGGGTGACACGGCTTTTGACACTTACAAGGTAGAATTTTACAATGTTATTGTGCGTTTTTGAATGATTATAAATAAATGAATTTGAAGTTCTTAAGAGTTATTACACAAAAACCTCATTTATTGGATTAAAACCATCAACATTAAAATTGGTCTAATTAATTAAAAAGTTTTCCATAAAACAACTTAAGATTTGATGGTAATTGTATTCCGAACAATAGGACGACGGATGATTCGACGAACAGCAGGTTTTCGAGATTTCAAAAATTTTTATGTTGATTGCAACTAAACTGTTTTTGGGAATATCAACGCAAATTATTTTACCTTTTTTTATTCGAAATTATCGTTAAAAAAACGATAAATTTTGATTTGAATTTTTTTCAATTTTCTTTAAAATTTATTGCGACTGCTTTAAGCATTCCGTTTGAATAGAATTTCGGCGCTTAGTTTAACGCCTTTGCCCTTCGACTTTCACAACTCTAAAATCCAATTAGCCAACTTGCGAAGATTTATGACTGTCTGCCTGTCGCGTTCATTCACTCACTGATAATGTTGTGCTGGCACTTGT
Organism: Leucophenga varia; assembly: GCA_018903435.1. Lineage (NCBI taxonomy): Eukaryota > Metazoa > Arthropoda > Insecta > Diptera > Drosophilidae > Leucophenga > Leucophenga varia. Next base: position 383,145 of record JAEIFJ010001106.1, read on the forward strand.
CACTCATCACATTGGTATCCGTGGGGGTTCTATCTTGCGCTGATTGTGTTCATTGTCCTTGAGCGGCGGCGGCAACGCACATTGTTGCAATACAATAATTGAGAGCTACCTGTGCGCAACAGCAACAGCAAACAGATTCGACGGCATAATTACATTCGAAATTATTACGGTGTCGCGTCTGTGTCTCAATGGCAACGAAAGTAGTTACTTTGGCAATACAGAACAGTACGGGACAGGACCACCCGATGTTTAAATATGTGCCTACTTTAAAGCATCCTTTGACAAAGTCAACGTCTAATTGTGCGTATAAAAAATACGCTCCAGCAGACTTCACTTGTATTGAATTTCATCCGAAAAAAGGACTTTAGTCCTAAAGCTAAAAGCAACTGGCTGCCGTTTAAAAAGATGCATGATCGATTTTAATTTTTGTTTGGCAACATTTCGTGTCGACAATGATCGACTTTAGCGTCTTTCGTTCGTTCGTTCGGCTTTGGTTGGCACGAATGGTAATTTGAGCTTACGCACGCGTGGCCAACTTTGAGCACGCCAAGCATAAACTGGCCGACCAACTAACAACTGCCGCCATCATCTGACAGACGATCATATGTATCCCTTACACCCCGTACCGCCCGCACCAAATACAACCAGCCGGCGTTGAGGTCAGTGCCTGCTGTTCGATACAAAATTGTTTGGGCTGCGGCTGCGGCAATGTTCTGTCGTTTTTTCGGCATTTAGCTTCCATTATGCCAAAATAAGCTGACGCAGAAAAGCCGCTTTTTTTGCAAATTAATTTTTGTTTTTTTTTGACAGTTTTTGCGGCAGCCAGGTGTGATATGTGTCGAAAGTGATCACTGTAACAGGATCTCTCACTCAGTCTGTCGTCTGTCGATGTCGATGAATCGAGACATGCAAAACAGCTTCAGCATTTGGATCATCGGCTGCTGTTCCATCTTTGTAGCACTTGTTATCGTTTTTTTTTTTTAATTTTTTTTTTTTGAATTGCATGCCACCAGAGTTGCTCATTTTTTTTATTTTTTTTTTTGGCTATTTAGGTGGTTTTGAAAGGAACTTTATTGGTTTCTTTAGTCTTTTAGAGAGTCAATTCTAAACTTCATAAGAGTTATTGTCACGTGTCTTTATGTTTAATAATTATTAGCTCGTTTTTTTTGTTTATTAAAATATTAGAAACATAAATCGTTGGTCCGTCCATCCATCTACATAACTGAGCAATTGATTTAAGTACCTCCTAGTTCAACCAATCAACTGTATTAATAGTGAAGTAAATTCAATTTCAAGTTAAAAAAATATTGAAATAATTATTTTTTATTTATATTTTTTTAGTATATATTTCCATTTTTATGCACAGCACATACATTTTTATGTAAATCAACCGCAAATAGTTTTTAAAAAGCTTTTCCTGTTTAATTACAATAACATTTTTTTGTAAAAAACATTTATTACAACATTTAATTAATGCGATTTTATGCTTTTTTTTTTTCTTCTTCTATAATTCACGCAAAATGTAATTAAATTTTGAGTATTAAAAATTTATAAAAAAGTTTGTAACAATAAAGAGTTTATAGAAACATTCTATTTAGCTTTACGCCAAGTTAAAAAAGGCTACTGAAGGCTATTAAGGCCATTGTATACAACGCATTGGCTAAGTATATACATATATAAATGGCACTACAGCCGATTGTCGGCCTTGGCATCACATAAGATTCGGCACCAGCGGTCATAAACCAGTGCCTCGTCATACCATCTTGGGATTCCGACCCTGCGGATGTCATCTAGGACCTGGTCCTCCCAACGCAGCGGCGGACGTCCTCTCTGCCGCGCCCCTCCGATTTGATTCACGATTTGCTTCCATACTTTTCTTGCTGAAGCTTCTGTGTCCATCCGAAACAGGTGACCAGCCCAGGACAGCCTTTTGTATTGGATGTTCCTGACTATGTCGATGTCATCATTTAGCTCGTACAGCTCATCGTTCGTGCGCATACGGATGTCATTTTCCCTCTAACTGGACCAAAGATTCTCCGAAGTATCTTCCTCTCAAATACGCCCAACGCCAACTTATCCGATTCTGTCATGATCCATGCTTCAGAGCCATACATCAGGACCGCCATTATCAGCGTTTTGTGAGAGTTTGATCTTTGTTTTTCTGGACAGCACTCTACTCGCATCTGCTTACCGAGACCAACATAGCTACGGTTCGCAAGAGTGATTCATCGTTTAATCTCTGACTGATGATGTTGTTGTTGTTGTTTACATCTGAGCCCAAATAGATGAAGTTTTCTTACAGCCTCAAAGCTGAAGTTCCCTGTACTTCAGAGGCGTCTGCAAGATGCAGGTTGCCTGCGAGTGGAAACCAAGTACTTCGTCTTGTTCTCGTTGACCGTCAGTCCCATAGGACGACATTTTTTTTTCGATGTCTGAGAACGCCCCGGTGATCGCTCGAGTATTTTTACCGATAATATCTATGTCGTCGGCATATGCGAGCAGCATAGTTTCTTTATAGAAAATACTGCCCGTCCGGTCGACGTTTGGGCACTGCATCTGGATGTACTCCAATAGGAGGTTACAAAAAGTCGCACGACAACGCATCACCGTGTCTGAAGCCTCTCTTGGTGTCAAAGGGGCCGGAGAGATCTTTACCGACCCTGACAACGCTTTGGGTGTTTTCCAGCGTCATCATACATAGGCGAACAGTTTTTGACTGGATTTTAAAATCAGTCAATGCTTCGAAAAACTTTGATCTGATTGGCGTGTCGAAAGCGGTTTTGAAATCGACGAATAGGTGGTGTATGTCGATTTGCTTCTCTTTGGTTTTTTCCAGGATCTGTCGCAGCGTAAATATGGAGTCGCTGGTTGACTTCTTTGGTCTAAAACCGCACTGGTACTGTCCAACTATACGTCCTACATACGGTTTCAGTCTATTGCATATTACGCCATTGGATAAGTACATTATATAAAAGTCGGAGTAATATATTCTTGATCAACTGGACGAAAAAAAAAAGTATTAAGTCGTATCTTTCCGTCTATCTGTCTGTGATTTTTTACTAAGCTAATACTTCAGACCGTACATTTTCTCAGTTCTATGCTTTATATAAAATTCATAAAGCATGTACAAGCTTGCCGGCCATTTGTGAATTTTGATCTGATATGCATCCGGTATAGTAAACTAAGCTTTGGAGCTTCATGTTTTAAAGAATTGAAATTGTTCCGAACAAGCTTTCTCAGACAACTACAGATTTTAGTTGAGCCTGCGGGTCGCAAAAGTCATATAAAGCGACTTTTCCGTCTTCACGGAGATGTTTCATCTCAGCAGCCAAGGTTGAAGCATGTCCAGCTGCCTTTGGACGATTTCAGAGGCCTCCGAGCAGTCCGCTGCTGAGGCGATGGAAGCTGTGTCATCAAGGAGCTGCTCATGTTGAAGTACAGGTAGATCCGCAGTGAAGAGGGTATATAGAATCGGGCCCAGCCCCTGTCCTGTGGAACGCCAGCTCTTACACGTTCTATCCTCGAGTTGGAGCTTTCACACCGGACATTGAAGCATCTGTCCATAAGGTATGATTTTAGTATTAGGTAGTATGGAGCCGGAAGCAGGTTTGATTTTGTAACGTAGTCAAGCATGCCATACCCGATCGAACGCCTGTTTCACATTCAAAAATACCGCGGAGGAGTACTTCTTATACTCAATGGAGCAAAGAGCAGCGGGTCACACCGGATCCAGGAGAAAACTTAAAAAAAAGAAACAAAACAAAAAAATTCCCATATTTTCGTGAAAAATACTCGAAAATTTGAGATGACTTTGTATAGGAACTATATTACATATTACAAGGAAAAACTGCTTAAGTCTGATTTTACCGTTTTGCAGGAGAGCACTTTTTAAGTTTAAAATAATTTGAAATTGTACGCAAGAGTGAGATAAATCAAAAATTACTTTGTCAATAACTTCCTGAAAAATATCTAAAAATAATTCAATACGGAGATCAGCGTAGTATTATAATTTAAATTTAAGCTTAAGTCGACTTAAGCAGTTTTTTTTTTTTATCACAGGTTTAGTGACTTAATCTTTATTCAATATATTTACTTACATGATCCTTATCAAATCATGGACTACCATAACAATAGTTTTTATCCAATTTGAATTTTAATATAAAAACTCGAAAAAAAGCTTTGAATTTGTGTGGGGTGTGCACTCAAAACTTAAATATTTGAATGTATTTTTTAAATAAATAAGCGTTTTGGGAATAAAGAGGCTCATGTTGAAAAATAATGAGCCATTTATTTTTTCGATTTTTATTTAAAGTCTGCCATGCCTTCTTTTGTCAGTTACATACTTTAGATCTAACTTAATAAAGTCATTTCCAAAAAAGAGTTTTTTTTTTTTTCCATGTTTTTTTCATGATTTAAAATTTAGCTTGACGGTGTACAAATGCTTTGGTTCCATTGAAGTCATTGTTTTTTTTCAAACAAAAGTTTATATAATTTTAATTATATTTTTATTTATTTAAATTCCATTATTATTGTTAGTAATTATGCTACCCGCTACAATGTTAACAAAAAAAGCAAAAAACTTTATTAAGCTGAAATCATCTGTAAATAAAAATTATTAATGTGATTTTATTTAAATATTTGTTCATTTATAACAATTACATAAATAAAATAGTTACTCAAACAAGTGAAATAATTATGTAACTAAAAGCGCATTAAAGCTAAAAGTGAAAAATGTACACTCAACGACTCACTCAACCACTCACTCAACGCTTCAGGGATTTTGGCAATGTCACCAGTTTGACCTGTCTATGCCCCGACTTAATTTCAAATAATCGGATGGTAACTATATGATAAGAATAGTACATGAAAAGGGTATATTATAAGTTAATATTCTTAATCAGCGACAAAAGCTATGACCGACTGACAGTCCACCTGTCATGCGTTCCGTCATATGAAATAATCAAGCTCAAAAACTTAATGGTCAAACCCAACAAACTTCAATTTTTAATTCTCCATAGCTGTCTCTTTAATTCTCAATTCAAGAGGGTAGCTTTGTTGCAATAACACATCGAATAAAATGGGACCTAGTGTTTCCGAAGGGAATTATCGTGCTGAACACGAATCTGGGCTCAAAATTTTCCATCACGTCAGGTTTTTGAGAAAAAGGGGGTTGAAAACCCTAAAAGTAGCGTTTTTGGCCATTTTTAAAAAATTGTTGGGTAGAACCCTGACGTGCTACGATCTCCATTATTGTCTGTAATTGAAAAAAACTTTTTATTAAAAGGTTTGAACGCAGTTTATTATCTTCAAGCGATCCATATACGAATGAAGCTTGCTTTTCGGAAGTAATGGGTGCTTTAGTTATTTGGCTTGACGTAGACCAGGAGTAGAATCTCCGAAGTAATTCTCGATGAAGATAGTTGCCGAGCCGCATCTAAGACCGCAAAAGGAATCAACGGCGACCATAGGGGTTGACGAACCTATTCTGGATAGCTCATCTGTAAATTAATTTCCGTAAAAAATTGTACGACCAGCATAATGTGAAACACACGCACTGTCTACCACGTGACTGTCCGAAAAGATTGTAATTGAAGTGTTTAGACTTCCATGGATTAGAGTTCGGATTGGAAAACCGTGGGTCAAGCACCCATGGCAATCGAGATCTTAGTATTGGGCCCGCAAATACCTGTACCAGAGCCAGTTCCGGTGAGAGTAGTTGTTTGATGGCTATGCAAATTCAAAACTATTTTCCCAGTTAAGGCGAATGTTGATCAGGACAGAAAAGCATCTGCCAAAGCGTAAGTCAGTGGTCATAAAATTTAAAAATTTGGAGACCTCGATGCCAGGAATGGTATTAAGGATCCATGAGTCCTGTGACCCATTTGGAATATCGCGCTATTCGTTAAAACTTTAAGAGTTTTTCAGAGCAGGTAGACAGACCTCTGAGAAAAAAAAATACATTGAGTCTATTTGCATTGAAGATATTCTGGCTAAGAAAGTGTCGCCAGTTTCTTTTTTTTTTTTTTATAAAAGTAACAAAAATTATTTGTTTTTCGTTTTCTACTAATTTTTACGTTTTAGGTTCATTTTTTGAAATATATAATATATATAATAATTAATGGGAAATATTTTTTCTTCTATGACCGTTTATGAAGAAAAACAATGTTATCCGGAATAAAAATATTAATTAAAAATATTAATTAATAAACATTAAATCTACGAAAAGTGATTTTTCCAAATGTAAAATATAAGGGAAACTTCGGGGGTTTGCGGTACCATTAAATATTCTCTGATTAAAACAAGGAAAAAGTTAACTTCGGTGGAACCGAAGCTGAAATACCCGTTACACAACAGTTTTAATAGTTTATATGTTCACCAGGTGCTTAGATTAAATTTCACGATGAATTTGGTCAAATTTGTATGGAGGCTTTATGTTATATTTCCCCGATCCTTACCATATCGAAAGTGTTCACTTAGGTGGACATTGGAATTGATTTTACCAAATTTAATTGAATTCATTCAGAAGTAATAAATGTTTTCATATAAAAACTTGAAAATGGGCGGTAAGTTTGTATAAATGCTTTACCTAAAAATGGGCGTGGCGCTTTAGATTTGACATTGGATGTGATTGGATGGAAGTGTCCTTACCCTATTTGCATTAAATATATTCATAAATAATACTTATTTTCATACAAAAAATCAAAAAAAAGTGGTAAGTTTGTATGGGGGCTATATCTAAAAATGGGCATGGCAATATTTTTTTGATATTGGATGCCATTAGAAGTATTTTTACACTACATTGTACTAAAAGCATTCATAAATAATAACTATTTTCATACAAAAAGTCGAAAAAAGTGGTAAGTTTGTATGGGGGCTATATCTGAAAATGGGCGTGGCACTTTGGTTCTGGTGTACAAAGAAACTAGAAGCACAAAAAGCTTAAGTTTAAAATTTCAGGTCAATATCTTTAAAACTTTCCCAGTAACAGTCATCGCAACAGACAGACGGACAGACAGACGGACAGACGGACAGACAGACGGACAGACAGACGGACATGGCTAAATCGATTCGTCTCATCGAGCTGATCAAGAATATATATACTTTATGAGGTCTCCGATGTCTCCTTCAATGCGTTGCAAACTTTCGGACAAACTGAATATACCCGTTTACACTTTGTGTAACGGGTATAAAAATACGGGTCTTCTTAGTTTAAATATAGATTAATTCTAGGTGGTGGGAACATAAACATTTTTTTTGACCACCCTAATGTATATATTTTCTGTTTCTTGGATTTTAAGATTAAAACGTTTAGAAAACGGCATAGTAATCATTTATTTAATTATTTGATCAGTCATTACATAGATATGTAATTAAATATTATGATATTGCGTTTATTTTGCCACCCTCACTCCTTCACTCATTTATTAACTAAAAAGAAAATCCAATACAAATCATAAAATATAATTTAATTACTTGTGAGAAAAAAAAGAAGTAAAATTATTAGAAAACTTAATTTGTGGAGACATTAAGTGGTTGTTCTGTACTTCAAATACAAATGGTGTGGCGCCCTCCCAAGGTGATGACGCAGAGAACAAAGAGTTAATCAATAATATGCTTTATCGTTGATTGTACTTTTCTCCAGCAGCGTCCAACTGGGCGTATGAAATTGAAATCAAAGCAGAACATATGTGCTAATCAAACATCTATGAAAACGACCACACGCACTACGCGAATAGGCTCGACCAGAACCATTGTCGCCCCAGGAGCACAAATCGATAAGCGCAGCTTATGAGAAATCGATGTATTCCAAACCTTCTGATTTAGCTTCTAATAAACTCATTTCAACAGCAAAGAACAAAAACAAAAAAAACTTTCCTCTATATTACAACGCCTCATATTCTCTTTACCGCTTTTCATTTCGTGCAACATGCGCGCTCTTGATTGATTTTCAAAGCATGCCCTGAAAATGGGCCTTCTCATCAAAATCAGCTCAGCTCATCTCATCTCGTCTATCTATCGAAACATTCATCAATCCATCCATCCATCTACTTGCATATTGAAGTACTTACTATCTATCTGTCTGTCTGTCCGTCTGTCTGTCTGTCAATCTGTCGCTGTTCGCTAGTCATAATTGAAATATGTGCGCCTCCGACTTTCAACGCCATAGATCAAAGCCATTCGCCGTTCGATGCATTTTTGAGCTGCAGTATGAGCAATCATCACAAATGTTTGTTGCTGCTGCTGTGTTGCATATAGCCGGTTGCATGATTTGATTAATTTGATTTAACTTTCAAAAGAGCGCATCAATGCATTCATTTTTCTTTCTTTTTTTCTTATTTTTTTTTTTGAGTTTTTTACAACGTTGGCGTTAACGTCAGTGAAGGTCGCCCACTGAGCACTTAATTAAAATATTAATACGTTTATATGCAATAATTAGTTTCAAATAAAAGACATAAAAAAGGCATTTTGAAACTTGGATTCTAAAACAACAATGAAAATACAAAAACTTTAAAGCAAATAAAATTTATGGTCGATATATCGATTGTATTACATATGTATGTATATTATAATAAAGTAAGGGATTCCGGACCTATTAGGAACAAAGGAATTTTCTTTAATTTGAATTTGCGATCGTTGCTGATAAGCTCGACACTTGAAATTTTAACTGAAAATGGGTCATAGGATCATTAACAAACTTCAGAGGCTTCGCAAAATTTATGGCAGTGCAACACCATTTTTTTTATACCCGGAGGAGACATCGTAGACCCTATAAAGAATTGATATTCTTGATCAGCACGACGGGACAAGTCGATTTAGACATGTCTGTCCGTCTGTTTATTTTACGCGAACTGGAGATATTTAGCTGAAATTTTAAACTTAAACTTTTCACGGGAACGACCAGGTCAAGTTCGAAATTGAAAGTGCCACGTCAATTTTTTTGGTATAGGCACCATCTTCGAATTTTTGTATGAAAATGGTTATTATTTAGGAATGTATTGACTCCGAATTGGGTAAAACAATTTTAATATCAGCCCATTTTAAGGCATAGGCCTCACACAAACTTACCGATTACTTTGACCCCATCCCATCTCGAAGATCTATCTAAGCAACTGATTATAACACAGAAACTATTTAAAATAACGTGTGACGGGTATTTAAGTTTCGGTTCCACCGAAGCAAATGTTTTTCCTTGCTTTTTATACCCGTTACACGTAGTATAAACGGGTACATTCAGTTTGTCTGAAAGTTTGTAACGCATTAATGGAGGCATCGTAGACCCTATAAAGTATATATATTATTGATCAGCTTAATGAGACGAACTGATTTAGCAATGTATGTATGTATGTCCGTCTGTCCGTCAACTCCGTCTGTCCGTCTGTCAGTTTGTTGCTGCGCGATTTATTCGCTCAGTTTTTTTATATAAAGCTGAAATTTTAATCTTAAGCTTTTCTAGGGTCCTGTGTACTTTCTATGTTAAATCAATGAGCCACTTACTTTTGGCCCACTTTTGGTATAGCTCCCATACTCCCAAAAGTACAACATTTTTGTCAAGTTCTTATAAGAAAAAAATGTATTTATAAAGCGAATGGCTTCAAATATGGTTTAAATGTTTCTTATTTCATGCCAAGTCTTCAGTTTAAAATTGGTCCAAATCGGACCGCGAATTTCTAAATTTTTAAAAATATTTTTCATATGTTTAGTATTTTTTGAATAAAATTTAATACAAATGCTGTACACGAAGGTCTATCAACGTCAAATGATGTGTAACAGGTACAGGTATATAGTATAAGCTTCGGTCCAACCGAAGTAAACGTTTTTTCTTGTTTTTTTTTTTTTTTTTTTTTTTTTTTTAATTTTTCTACTTTTCCCATCTTTTGGGCAGTGGACGGATATCATTAGGGGCCTTTTGGGGCAATTCAAAATTCGACAAATTTTTCACATTCTTCATAAGAAGTGAACCGCTGTTCGGCACGGCTATGACTAATCGAACTGAAGATGTGGTGATCTGTTAGAGCGATGTATGGAGAATACAACGGTTGGGGAAGGTCTCTCCATTTCAGCGTTTCCAAGTGTGTACTGACCGGATTTGCATAATGTGGCTGAGCGTTGTCATTCTGCAAAATTACTTTAACATATCTTTTTTCGTATTCCAGCATAAGACGAGTCCGATAAAGCTCCCACGTTATCGTTTCATACGTTTTGAGGAGCTCGTTGTAGATCACTCTGTGCTGGTCCCACCAAGCGAAGGATGTGGTTTGCTGATCGGGCGAATCCCATGATTTTTGCGCTTGGGGTTATTGTAATGGACTCACTTTTCATCGCTAATAACAATTGGGTGAAAAATTCCGTTTCTTTTTAGTAATTCAAGCAGTTGTTTATCGTTGAAAAATCGCATTTCAACGTCGCTCTACTTCAATTCGTACAGCACCAAAATTTTCTGTTTGTGAATCATTTGGAAACCTTGAAAATAATTGATTGATTAAATCCCAATTAATCTTGAACTTTTTTGTTGCGTTGGACATGGGTCTTTATCGAGTAATTCTTAAACTTTAAACTTTTTCGGCTGACCTGGACGTTTTTTGTCATTCTCATCAAAATCACCACTTTAAAAGCGACCGAACCACTTCCGACGCGATTTTTTCAGATAGAGCATAATCGCCGTTAACTTCCATTATTATTCAATGAACCTCTGTCGCACTTTTCTTATACCCGTTACAGAAAATTTTTGTTATATCTGAATTTTTAGTATAAACTTTCGTTGCTTTGTTGTATGAAACCATTGACCCATCCCATCTTGAAATTTTATCCAAATCACCGATGATCACACATGAGCTCATCAAAGATTAGTGTGACGGATATTTAAGCATCGGTTACTGTTTTTTCTTGTTTCATAATGAAGTAATTAGGAAGAACTTCCCAAAATTAGTTTGTTTGGTACGACATGATTCGACATTTTCAAATTGTTGTTGTTATTGGCGACCTGTAATGTGAAACAGTCATTTTTTTTTCAAGATCCCAAAAATAAACAGGTTATTGTTATCGAGAATAAAAATGTGTCCTTACAATAATGTTTTTAAAAATTAATTTTTAAACAATTTTTATAACAAATTTTAAAATCAATCATTATAAAGATAAACTCATATGGAATGGATAACGTTTAAACTAAACAACATATTTATACAAAATTTGTTTGCATTTAATAAGAATGCTCTTAGAAACACTTTCATAGAGCTTAACAAAAATTCGCATTCGCAATATCGCAGACCTCTCATTCATTCAAGTTAACCATCTAAGTGCCACATTCGAACGGTGCAGTGCAGCCATGCATAGCAAATGTGTTTGAGCGAGTGCAGCGTGTCTGCCCATCTGTCTGTCTGTCTCTGACGATCTGCCTTCGGGCCACCTTACGCGCTCTGGCAATAATTCACCAATGTTGGCCAGCCCCGCTACTACCGCTTCTCCAAACCATAGAGTCAGATGACTACTGTTGTCACAACGGCTGCCATCATCAATTTTATTGCCCAAAAAAAAAAAAGTGTTAACGCGGCCACATTCAAATGACGACAATTTGTTTCCCGGTTTGTCTGTTTTCCCATTTGAGAAGTTTTCCCGAGGCCGTGGTCGAGGTCGGTGCTGAGGCAATTGTTTCGCTTTGCACATCGCAACCGTACCAGGTGGCGGCAGAAGTAAAAACCAACTTGCTAAGTTAAGTTCAGCTCAGTTCAGTTCGAGTTGAGTTGCCGCGTTGCGTATAAATATTTCGACACTCATTTGCAATTTTTCGTAGTTTTTGCTGTCACTGATGGTTTGGTTATTGTTTTTGCTGATAACAATTCACATTATGGCGCAAGCCCACCTACCACAACTACCTCCTATCTCCTCCTCACCAACTCCTTCTCTTTAATGCTATCCAAACAACTCATCAGACCCTCGTGCCAAAGTCACACAAAAGCCGAGAAATAACAATGAAATAATTACAATTTATATTTTGTGACGACGCCGCAGTCGACGAAAAAAATCGCACTAGCACATTAAACGTGTAACTCCCCCAAAAAAAAAAAACATTTAGGAAATTTTTGTTTCTTCGGTAATTAGTAGTTGTCAACATAAATGCCTCAACGGTCCAATGGTCGGCTGCACGTACCACAAAATGGTTGTTCACTGTACAGTAAGCTACTGGAAACAGCAACACTCGCTATATCATATTTGCTGCTTTTTGGCGCAAAAAGCTATTTACCTATGTGCTAACTGTTTAGAAATGATTAACAAACATTTTAAATACTACGCACTTAACTCCTATCTTAAAACTATCTATCAGCCATGTTCTCGTAATCAGTTTTTAAATTGCGATTTGCGGTTTAGGAAAATTCGTACAATCTCAGATATTTCGTGTGCGGAAATCGCAAAAGCTATGTTTTATTTTTAATGAATTTCTTTGCATTTACGGTTACAGACGGTTACGATGAATAGTGCTATATAGTTTTTGCGTTTGTACAAACATGGTCTATTTTCGTGCATCTCGATACTTATGAAAAAATATTACCCAATCGATCAGTTCATTTATACTCAGATTGAGCGTATTTAATTAAGTTCATTAACGACACATTTTAAAGATCGTTCTATAATCGATCTCTTTATGCATGGATTCATAAACAAAGCTTTAGAGACCCAAACGTTTCAGAGCTTTGTACCAAGAAATGAAAATAAAATTAATTATCCATACAATATATCATAGTCGGGCATTAAATTAATTATAGTTTTTGTTAATGGTTTTCACCAGCGCTATTTAACTACTTAGCTATATACAGGGGTTTTCAGTAAATCTGCCCTCGGTTGGTTTGTAAATATCTAAAATAAAATTTCGGTGTCACCTAACTTAGAAAAATTTCATTGTTGGAAGACAATTTTGCCAATACCTGTAAACTTTAATAGACATTTCAATTTAATCAATTTAATTTATGTAAACGAGAATCAATTTAACCTCTTTAAATTAAATCAAAGAAAATAAAAACAAGTCGCAGGACAACTCTGCCGGGGGAATTGTTTCCCATACAAATATACATGTGCTCATAAATGCTAGTGCGGGCTAATTGTCTATGATACTAGCGATAATTGCATTAGTTTATATTTTTTCCCATCACTAGCACGTATACATTTCTTATGCTAACCTGCCAACTTAGACCATTAACATTCTACGCAAATTCTTTTCATAGATAAAAATTTATTTCGAGGTTGTTTTGCATTGAATTTACGAAACTTTAATAGTAGAATTTTATCTTCACTTATAAAGCAATTAATTTTTACTAAATTAATCTTTGAAAAATATAAAAGTCCATTTCGCGCAAGTTGGCATTCCTTTTGTTCGGTTGGTTTTGCTTAAAAATTTTATTTGGTTATTTTCTGATTGATAATTTGCAATTATACCAATGTAATTTTGGATTGTAATGGTGCAGTTATTTTACTTAAACTCTATCAAATCTTTACAACAACTTGAGAAATTTGAAACCAACCCATCTCTTTTGGTTGGAAATAAGTTTGAATTGGGTTGGTAGAGATTTCATTGACCCTCCGTTATAATATATTTTTAAATATCAATCATTCGCCATTTTAACAAAATTACCGTTCAATTTATTTTTGAATTTCGAGAATAAAAAAGTTATTGGGTACTAACGAACTATTAAGTTTGAGGGTAACAGTTTCTCATAATATAGCTATGTCTATCGATATAATATCGATACACCTTCACATCGATGACTTTTACATTAATACATGCATTTTTGTATCTGTATAGCACAAGGCCGTTCACACACCTTACATCAATCGATGAACCCACATCATTGTTGAATATTGTCTATGTAACCGCAATAATCTGCTCCAGCCGGAAACTAAAGCGCCCCTGCACTAACCAACTCTTCTAAGTCTTTCGCGATCTTTAATTCCTATTCACTTTTGCTTGAACTATGTCACAAACGTAATAATCAAGGCGATTGTAATCCCGAATTTGTGTTTCGTTGTAGAAAAATGTACCGGATTTTTATGGATTGTCCTGGCTACTAACACAATATTGTTCCTCAATGTGTAAGTAATACTGCGATACTTATTATTTTTGCTACTTTTAGCGGCATTTGGGGAAAAAAATCACTTTAAATAACAAATTAATGGAAATAGGAAAAAACCGTTAGGAGAAAATTTCTTCCTGACAAGCACCTCCTTTGCCTTATTCATATACTTTTAGGAAAAAAAAGTTCATTTGTATCCGATGTTTACAAAATTTTTTGGACATGGTGCCCAGATAATAGCCATTTTTTCCCTTACAGTTGACTAGCACGGTAAAAATGTGTTGGACACCCGAAACAAATTTTACACTACAAATAGCCGAATATATAATATGAATGACGTTGTTTTGGGTAGATTCTTCAGACCCTTGTTAAACGACGATCACTAAATAAGAAGCAGATGAATTTTCCAACCGAGGTGATAAGTCGTTTAGTATCAATATTTGATAATAATATAATGATAAGGATGTCGACGATATTTATATCAAACTTGATGCAGATCAATTTATAAATGAATATTATTTTGAGGGTAATGACTATTAAATGTGCCACTTATATGGTCTATATACTTACTTTTTGAATTTCTGGCACAAAAAAAAATTAATTTGTAATCGGATTTGTTCCAAGTATATATTAAAAAATATGTATATGTGCCCATTAGGACCATTAGGACCTGGGGACGGAAGCTGAGTCTAACATCGAAATTATGCAGCGATTCCAGAGCAAACTGCTACCTCGGGACCCAGGGGCGCCCGCCCTTTGTTGGGAACGCCATCCACAGAGGCCTAGACGTACCGTCTGTGTGCGAAATGAAATTGTAAATTCGGCACCGGCTACATCTCCAGAATGGAGACAATCGATAAACTTGTAAACTTAACAACAGCCAACACACAAGACGGCTTAAAAGAACTCTCTCCCTGGACCTACCCTTCAAACCAGAATTGAACTTGTGAAATTGATGTTTCTTGATTAATTTTTGATCTTACATAGATTCACCCATTGTAAAAATTTTTAATTCATATCGTTTGTGCTAATAGGCACCAACCTGCGATGTTCCTTTTCATGTGATGTACTATTTATTTATTGAAACAATTTTCATATTATCTCGAATAGACAGATGGTAAATAAACCAGAAATTTAAAAAAATCTATATGGCATCTATATTTCGCACAGCCCTGGATTGAACGGCATGTGAACCAATGAAGATGGTTTAAAAATGCAGTTTTTGTAGAACGAATCGTTTCTTTGATAAACAAATATGTTGAAGGATGCTTCTCCTCGCCGACATAAATCAGCCAACCTTCACAATATTTTATGGTGAAAGAACGGTTATCACAATTTAAATTTAAAGTGTGAAAACGTTGTGAGACCAAAAAATGTAAAACTTTACAATAATTCATGGGACCAAAAAAAGCTTTTCTTTGTTTGAAATAGAAGTAGTTCCCATCAATAAAAATATTTTTTTTATACATAGTGTGAAGGGTATTATCAGTTTGTCGAAAAAGTTTGTACTGAGACATCGGCATCGGAGACCTCATAAAGTATATATATTCTTGATCAGCTCGATGAGACGAATCGATCTAGCCATGTCCGTCTGTCCGTCTGTCTGTGTATTTTTGTGCATCTTTTCGTTGAAGATACATATAGCGATATTTAGCTGAAAATTGGAACTTAAGCTTTTTGTGCTCCTAGGCAGTTTGTATGTCAGAACCAAGGTGCCACGCCATTTTTATACCCTGTACCCAAAGGGTAAAAAAGGTATATTAAGTTTGTGCGAATGTATGTAACAGACAGAAGGAGGCAAGATAGACCCTATAAAGTATATATATATTCTTGATCAGCATTGGAAGGGGAGTCGAACTAGCTTTGTCTGCCTGTCCGTCTGTCCGTCCGTCCGTCTGTCCGTCTGTCATGCTGTCTGCCGTATGAAAACGATTTTTTCGGAGACTATAAGAGGTAGAGCTTTCAAAATTGAAACTTAGACTCTCCTAGGCCGTCAAGTGTGCACTTACAAACGGTTTTCCAGACCCATTTTAAGGGGCACTCCCATACAAATTTACCCCAAAATATTAGGTTTTTACATAAAAACGTCATTGCTTTTTATTCTAGAAAATTTAAATTTAGTATAAATTATGTCTATGATAGTCCCAATAAAATATCATAATATGGGTAGGACCAAACAAATTTTAGGTATAGCACCCATACAAATTTACCCCAAAATTTTAGGTTTTTACATAAAGACGTCATTGCTTTTTTATTCTAGAAAATTTAAATTTAGTATAAATTATGTCTATGATAGTCCCAATAAAAAATACCCCAATGGGTAGGCCCAACAAAATTTTAGGTATAAACCCAATCAAAAATATACCCGATTTTTTTAAGTTTTTTCTATGAAAATCCAATTCAATGATGTATAGTAGTCAAATAGAACCTAACTTAAGGTACATATAGATTGGGTACAGGGTATCTTGAAGTGGGGCTTACCGACTTCAGCGTTCTTTCTTGTTATATATAGCCCCATACAAACTTATCATTTTTTTTGTTTTTTTTTTTTTTATAAAAATGGATATATCTTTGAATGAAATTACTACAAATTAACTAAAAACACTTATAATGGCATCCTATATCAAAGAAGAAGGTTCCACGCCCATTTTGATATGGCCCAATACAAACCAAGCGCCCATTTTTCAGATTTTGTATGAAAACAGTTCTTATTTAGGGGTATATTCACTTCAATCTAGGTAAAATAACTTCTACTGTTATCCTATGAATATGCTACCGATATGACAAGGATCGGGCCACTTATGACATATGGACTTCATACAAACTCTCCATCTATTTTTTTATTTTTTCTAGAAAATGATTAAAGTTAACGTTTTTGCTTATTTATATCTTTTCAATCCATGTATTAACATGACATTGAAAAAATGACCGGTAGTCGTATACTAACTTACTTAGTATCATAATCAAAATACAATTCAAATATTATTTTAAGTACACAAAATTAGAAAAACGAAAAATAAACAGAAAACGTTGTCTAAATTTTTGCATTCATATCTTGAAAATTTTTTTCTGAAAAAAAAATTTTATTTTAACTACTTTCTGTATTTTTTAATTATGTAATTTAATTTGTATGTAACTAATTAGATTTGAGAACATGATGTGAAAAAAGGTCGAAATAAATTCACATAAAAACCGAAAACCGAAATGAAAAAATTGGCAAAACATACAAAAACAACAAATTGGATTTAAAAATAAAAATTAAAAAAAAGGTGGCTTATCGCTATCAAAAATTCACATAAAATGCTTTTTGCAATTTTGTATTTAGTTACTTTTTTTCTTTTTTTTATTATTTTTTTTTTTTAGTTGATGGACAAGATAATAAATATATGTCGGAAAAAGTCAACTTGTTTCGAGTTGACACCATAAAACATTAAGTTTCAAGTACATCAAAATATTTTTTTTTTTATCCACAGCAGCAGTTACAACAGCAACAAAAAAAACAATAACAAAAACAATGACATGAAACTTTTACAACAATTTGGACAGACCTAAAACAAAACAAATCTATTTTTTTTTTTTTTTTAATTTTAAGACTTTTTGGTTTTGTGTCATTTGAATTACATTTTCATGTAAAATTTAAATCTAAATGTTTTTTGTTTTTCTTGTTGGTTTTACACTCACACCTACAGTCTGTAAAATAAGTACACGGAAATTGTTATTGAAATCGTCCCAGGAAAAGATATCGATACGATTTTTCTAGGTTGTTACTTTTGTTCTTAATTACCCCAATTTGATCCATGGTAAAATTCGCCGTACGCACAAAAAATCGACTCACTTTGACTTTGATCTCATTTGTCAACTTTTCCCAAGATTATTTAAATTAAAATTTCCGAGTACTTATTTTACAGAGTGTACAAAATATATTTTCGAAAAAGCGTAAAACATTTTTAATTTGCTAACTATTTTGTAATTTCCAAATTAGTGCTACTATCTGTCCGTCTGTCCTAATTATGATTTATCTAAATATTTTCACAAAATTCAAAAATATTGATAAAACTTCAACGTGAATCCATATTCGAATACATTTTCGAAAGTATCCACACATTTCATATTCATAACAGATTCGCTTTAATGTGAAAAACATTTGCCTCTCACTTTGAAATTAATTTATAAAATTTTATTTCTACGTGTTCCAAAGAGCATTAAAATTTTGGTTCTTTCAAAAAAAAAAAAAAAATTATTTCTAAGTTGTCATTGGGTGTTGCTTGCTTAAGCTTTCATTGTTTTTTCTTCTGTGGGAAAATTTCATTAAAAAAAACTATTTTTTTTTTTTTATATAAAAATATTTTTTTTTTTATGTTTTGTTTATTTTCGTGTTCAAAAAGTTGCGCACACACATTTTTTTGATGTTTATTATTTTTAATGTTTTTATTGCTTTAGGTATTTTACCTTTTCCTATTTTTAGTGAAATTTCTATAAAGTTTCAAGTTTCAAGTTTATTAAGGCGACAATTGTTGATGTTTAAGTTGGGAAATTATGTTAAGTTGTTTCATTATACAAGTTTCATTTCACAATTACAATTCAAAATTAATTACATTTCAAAGCAGAGAAAAAGAAAACAATGTCATTAAACTAAATAACTAACAATGCTCATCAGCGGTAAAGTCAATAAAATAAAAATAATAAAAAACCAGAAGTTTCAAAAAATTTTCACTTTTGTACAGAAACATGTTGACTGGGTAATGCAGGAGAGGAGAAGAATATTTAAACCGGCAGGAAAACTATTTTTGCTCGAAAAATAGTGATAGAAAACAGCAAAAGAAGATTGGTCGCAAACCAATAGCAATTTGAATCTTTTTCGGAAAACCTTTTTAAAAAAATGGGTCCTAGAGTAGCCACCAACCACCAACAAAAACTTAATTGTCCATCTTCAATATGGAAAAACATTTTGGTTTGGACGTGGTGAAAACTATCAAGATCGAGCTTTATATTACCGTTAACCCATAAATATATTTGATAAAACTATAACATTTTATAAGGACATCGCGTCAAGAATAATACTTCTTTAGGAACATTATTTTACAGTTATGATAAAACAAGAAAAGTTAACTTCGGTTGGACCGAAGCTTATACCTGTTACACATCATTTGATGTTGATAGACCTTCGTGGGCAGCATTTGTATTAAATTTTATTTAAAAATACTAAACAAATTAAATATATTCTTAAAATTTACAAATTCGCGATTTCGACCAATTTTTAAACTGAAGATTTGGCTTGGTATAAGAAACATTTTAACCATATATGAAGCCATTCGCTTAATAAATACATTTCTTTCTTATAAGAACTTGACAAAATGTTGTACTTTTGTATGGGAGCTATACCAAAAAGTGGGCGTGGCCCATTGATTTTTACATAGAAAGTACACAGGACCTAGAAAAGCTTAAGTTTAAAATTTCAGCTTAATATCTTTAAAACTGAGCGAATAAATCGCGCAGCAACAAACAGACAGACGGACATGGCCAAATCGATTCGTCTCATCAAGCTGATCAAAAATATATACACTTTATAGGGTCTACGATGTCTCCTTTAATGCGTTACAAACTTTCCGACAAACTGATTACCGATAATATAAAAAAACAAATTTATGGATCTCACCTGTACAAAAAAATCGAATAACTCAAATTTTAAAATTTTAGGTTAATCTGCTCTGTTCTATATTTCGACTCTTTTGAAAAAGTAAAAAAAAACAAGGAAAAACGTTAACTTCTGTGGAACCGAAGCTGAAATACCCGTTACACAAAACTTTTAATAGTTTATATGTTCACTAGGCGCTTAGATTAAATTTCACGATGAATTTGATCAAATTTGTATGGAGGATTTTTGTAATATTAGCCCGAAATTTACCATATCGATGGAGTTGACATTAGAATTGATTTCACCAAATTTTAATTGAATTCATTCAGAAAAAATACAAAAATGTGAAAATGGGTGGTAGATTTGTATTGGGGCTATACCTAAAAATGGGCGTGGTATCGTGGTTTTGAAACTCGATGACAAACAAAATGTTTTTACCAAATTGGGAGCGAGTACATTCATAAATAATAACTATTTTCATACAACAAATCCAAAAAAAATCGGGAAGTTTGTATGGGGGCTATACCTAAAAATGGGCGTGGCACTCTCATTCTCGAACTTAACGTAGTCGTTGCCGAGACAAAGCTTAAGTTTAGAGTTTCAGTTAAATATCTTTAAAACTAAGAGAATGAATCGCATAGCAACAAACAGACGGACAGACAGACGGACATGGCTAGATCGATTCGTCTCATCGAGCTGGTCAGGAATATATATATACTTTATGGGGTATTCGATGCCTCCTTCAATGCGTTACAAACTGAATATACCCGTTTACATTATGTGTAACGGGTATAAAAATGTTTAACATTGCTGAATATAGAAATGAGTTTGGATTGGAGGCATATGTTTCTTGAGAAATATTTTGCATTTACTTTTCATTTCCCTTTTCTTAACTCTGTCGTAAGTATTTTGTGATTTATGTTTATCGATTTTAAAAAAGTAAATTGTTAACTTTTTGCGATTATGATTACGTTAACATTGTCCATAGTTCTCCATTTTCGAAAAAAATTTGATACACCAGACGACGTTGACTACTCCTTGTCCGGTGACAACTGCTATAAATGGCTGGGACATTAAAATTAAACTATAAACCTTAGTCGTGCCCAAAATAACCTGCTATCAAATTACCATAGTAGTAGTACTTGTATCTATTATTTTAGCGTGGAAAAAAAGTACAATACGAGTACATTTAAAAAAATAAAAAAACTGATAGCTTAAAAAAAATTTGCGATTAAATATGACAAAAAGTTTTATTCGAACATATTTGAACAATTGTAATTTATTTTATTTATTTTTACTTTGTAAAAATTTATTCTTTCTTTTGTAATAATCCTTTTGTAATAATCCTGTAATAATTCCTTACACCATTCAAAGGTTACAACACTCACATTGCCCGCTTATAGAAAGATAATGGATCTATCACCTATCTAAGGCCTCAAAGGATACTCATGAGTAGAGAAATACATACAAGAAGAAATTAATAGGAGGTATCGGAAAACGCTGCTAGTTATTCTAAATAGGCCCATCTCGAGCAGATACGCATTCCCCCCGTCGCTGGCTCTAGGCATATATGTAATCCAGTTTCGTTAAGAATCTGACATGATCCAATATAGTGAGTAATGTCTTCTCGTTGTCTGGTGTTTCATAATATGCATTGATGATTATAATTTTTTTTTTGTATGGCTTGAACTCTAGCTCGATAGATTAAGAAAGGTTTATAGGTATCAAGTCGATCTTGAAAATAATTATTGACTCCAAGATCATACTGCCCGAACTTGTTGTAGCGTCTTGAGCATTGCTCTATCGTGCTTGGGTTGCAAACAGGTAGACAGAGATGTTTTGAATTTTTGCGCATGTGTTCGGATTTTGCGTTCAGCGAAAACCCGGAAACCGTTTTCAGTTGATCGTGTAATTGGGATGTTTAATGGTAGATAAAACATAGTCTTTATATAAAAATGTATACATATATCCCCACATTTGTAATCAGCAGCTGCAAATATTACGTCATCACGTTAGCTTTTGAGAAAAGTGGGGCAAAACACTTAAAAACCAAAGACAATAAAAACAAGCAAGAACGTTAACTTCGGGAAGCACCGAAGCCCAAATACCCACCACACGAAACTTTATTCTTTCTTGAAAATAAAAAATAGAAGGTGAGTTGCATTTCTTGAAAAAAATAAAAAAAAAATAGGGGTGAGTTTGTATGGGACTTATATGTTATAGTGGCCCGATCCTTGTCATATCGATAGAATATTCATAGGGATAACAGTAGAAGTGATTTTACAGTTTGTATGGTGGCTATATCTAAAAGTGGGCGTGGCACCTTGGTTCTGCCATACAAAACAGAATAGGAACACAAAACCTTAAGTTTAAAATTTCAGATCAATATCTTTAAAACTTTCCGAGAAAAACGCATTGCAACAGACGGACAGACAGACGGCCAGACAGACGGACAGACAGACGGACAGACAGACAGACGGACAGACTCGAAAGATTAAGAAAATCTTATAGGTAACTAGTCGATCTTTAAAATAATTATTGACTCCAAGATCATACTGCATACGTATTGAGCATTGCTCTGTCGTGCTTAAGTTCCAAATTAGTTATGTAGGGATGCTGATAGCTTTATGCAGGTTCTCCTGGGCATCCAAGAAATGTTTCGGGTTATCTTGATTGAAAAGCCAAGAAGTAAGTGGTAAGTCCTTAGTCGTTTGAAATTGTTAAAATTATTAATTTCGGATGACTTGCTTAAGAGGACTCCAAAGATCTTTTAAAAACATAAGCAAAATGAAGACTACTTAACATTTTAATACAAAACTTTATTACAATCCCACGATATACATATTGTATCGATCCCAAAGATTTCCCATGGAGTTTTCTTATAAATAGTATTTTGATAAAAGATTGAAAAAAAATTTTTTAAAAATTTTTTTCCCCTTCCTTTCCAAAATTACTCATACGCCTAATTTTTGCTTATCGCTCTCATTTGAACTTTGCCTCGAAACATATCAAAAATAGTCAACATTTAACTGCTTTCCCACGCAATTTAACACTTTTTTGTTTCAATATTTGCATAACATGACTTCATTTCTTTTTAATATTTCATATTTTTATTTTATTATGTTGACTTTGTCATCGTCATCAGCAACGACGTCGAAGTTGAAGACGTTGTAGGTGTATCTCAACTGTCTTAACGTGTCCGTCTATATGAAATACTTACTATATACGTTATATGTATACAATATCTCTGTCTGATTGTTCATTGTTTTCTGTATTTATAATTTGTATTTTTTTTTCAGTTATATTTTTGTTTTTTATTTTTTTTAAAGTCGTAGTCACATACTCGTAGTATTTACATTATTTGCAATGTAGGTATTCTGTTTTTACAAAGACAACTCATAAAACGATGTTTTTTTTTGTTATTGTTGCTCAAATGAGCTGCATATGAATTATGTTTTATTTTATTTTATTTGGGTTTATTAAAACAAAACAATGTCATTTTGCTATAAAAAAAAAAATTCAATACAAACATTGTGAAAAATTAAACACATTCCGGCGTTCGAGTTCGTTTTTGTTTTCGCTTTCATATTTATTTGAACATGGACTATGTCAACAGCTCCACACCCACAACCTACTTAAAAATGAGTTACAAGGTAATCAGTTAAATATGAGAATTTTATTTTATTTTTATGAATTATTATCCGTTGACATTATGTCGTCTGCGATTTGTGATTTTTGTAAATGCGTGCACTGAATCAACAAAAACATTGAAGACCACAGACAAAGGATGATGATGATTCGATATTTTATTTGATTGATTTAAGGTCAACACTGACATGCGAACTTTATGACTTTTAAATGGTGTTAATATATTTTAAATTTTTAAAACTTCACACAAGAATCAAAGTGGATATAAATTTAAATTAAAATATACTTATGCATGTCCGGAACGAGTATTAAGTTCGAGAACTCAGTTCCAACATGATTTTATATGTTAAAATTGAATTCACTATAAGGATTACTTTTCAGAATAGCTCAGAGACAAACCCGTACTTAAACTGAAGCAAATGTAACAAAAAATGTTAATTTAAAATTAAATTGAAATTGAGTCCAACTTTTGCTGAGTAGACTACTCCACAGTGGGTCATGTACATATGTATTTTAAATGGGCAAAAATGAATTTTTTCTAGCTGTAACAAGAAATCGCTTCAATAGCGTATTGAGCTTATTTTTTTTCTATACCACCCAATTGTACATACTTTCATTTTGTTCAATTCGGCAGATCAGTTATTTACATTCGGCAGTTTACATTGTGGCCACATATCCGGGTCACTGGTCCACAGTGTAATGCATTTAAGTCGTACGAGCGATCAAAATGCTCGCAGCTCAACACCATATATACTGCGCTCATTAAATATTTGTCTCTGGAATGCTAATCGTGTTTCTCGATCTTGAATTGTCTTTATTTATAGTTAACTAGCATGCACCTGCGGCTTTGCTCGCCTTTTTTTTTTTTTTTTTTTAACCGTCACATAAAAGTTTGGAGGGTATTTTCATTTTGTCAGAAACTTTTTAACGTATTAAAGAAGGCGTCGTAGACCCTAAAATTATATTCTTGATCAGCACGACTAGACGGATCGATCTAGCAATGTCCGTCTGTCTGTCCGTCTGTCTGTCTGTATTTACGCGTTTCATTCGATTAGTTTTAAAGACTTGATTCCTAAGCAGTTCGAGTGTTAAAATTATACTGCAACGCCCTATTTAAGGTATAGCCCCCATACAAACTTACAGTTTTTTTCGAATTTTTGCATGAAAATAGCTATTATTTATGAATGTATTCACCCTAAGTTGGGTAAAAATACCTCTAATGTCATCCAATGTCAAAACAAAGGTACCACGCCTATTTATATGTATAGGTCCAATACGAATTTTCCGCCCATTAGCTAGTAACTATCAATATATTCACTCCAAATGGGGTAAAAACACTTCCAAAGGCATCCTATATACTCTACAGATATTATAAGGATCACCCCACTATAACATATAGACCCAATACAAAGAAAATGTTTATTATTATGTCCTTGGGTTACCATTTGATTGTATCGGACTATTGACTCAAAGCCATCCCTTCTCTAAATTTTACCAAAGCCACTGATGATCAAAAATAAACTTAACCCAGATGTGGCGGGTGTTTGAGCTTCGGTTCCACCGAAGTTACCGTTTTTCTTGTTTTTTTTTTTTGCTTCTATTTGTTGACTAAATATAAATTGGTCCCAAAATATATTTTGGGTTCAAACTTCGGAGTCCCTTGAATAACCATCTTTCAAATACGCCCTGTTTCAAGTCTCTGCGTCTATTCAATCCGAAGTTATAACTTTTCCGGTTTCAAAAAATCTATTTTGGGTTCACCAATGGGTCCAGGGCTTTGCATTTTCGAGTTATAGCATAAGTGTTTAAAGAGATTTTTCATTAGATTTTGGGACCTCAAGTGGGTCTAACATTCGAATTTCGATAGCACCAAAACACCCGAAAAATATTTTTTTTAACACCTTTCAAATGAACTTAATTTCAAATCTCTGGGTTATTTTCATTTCAAAGATGAATCTGCGGTCGGCCCAAAATAAAAAAAAAAAAAAAGGTACAAATTACCCATTTTTGGTCCTCCTCTGGGCCCTAGGCTTAAGTTTTGGGAAATCGCGTGAGTGCGTCTAAAAGTACCTCTCAAATGAGCCTAATATTAAGTCTTTATTTCTTACCATTCCACAGATATGGCTTTTACGGTTTCTAGGACGCTGGTCAAAATTTTAGAAAATCCCGGCCTAGTGGTCATTTTTATCAAAAAACGAATCTACAGTAAAATTTCAGCTTCCTATCTTTAACCGTTTGAACTGTAGGCCGATCGCCTGTGAATGAGTGAATGAATAGATCAATTAGTCATGTGAGAGAGATTTATGTATATGTAGATAGCGACATTGATGTTATTTTTCACGTAGAATTACACCTTACAAATAAACACATCTTCTGGAGCTCCATGGTATGTTCGAAATGAAAACATACATAAAGACCTAAGCCTACCAACGGTTGTAGAGGAGATTGCACGTCACAGAAAAATTATTTCGGAAAACCTTAATATACATCCAAATATTTTGGCAAGAAACCTTCTTAACCAAATTACGCAGCGTAGACTAAAACGAACTCATCCCTCGGATCTTCCAAACCGTCAATCGTGATGAGGTCACTTGTACTGGGTCTGTTCAGTATTAATTTGAATACCTCCCTAGCCAAACCGCATCCTAAGTAAACTATAATTTCAATTTGTTGTGTTATCTAAAACTTGATTATAGTCCACAATTGGATTGATTGCAAATAAAGTAGACAATAAAAAAAAAAAATATATATATATATTCACTCCAAATTGGGTAAAAATACTTTCAATGTCAAAACAAATGTGCCACGCCCATTTCTTAATATATCCCCCATTCAAACTTACTGCCCATTTTCGAATTTTTGTATGAAAATGGTTATTAGTTAGCAGTTTTATTGACTTCATATTGGGTAAAAACACTTCTAATATCATCCAATATCAACACAAAGGTGCCACGCCCATTTTTAGGTATAGTCCCCATACTAACTAACGGCCGATTTTAATTTTTTTTTTTTTGGAAATGGCTATTATTTAGGAATGTATTGACTCCAAATTGGGTAAAAATACTTCTAATATCATCCATTATCACAACCAAGGAGCCACGACCATTTGTAGGTTTAGGGTTCCATACAAACTTGTTGATTATTTTCAAATTTTTTCCGAATATTTGTATTTTTTAGCTTAAAACTTGGTACCAATAATCTGTCTAAACTTGAGTTGACCCCCATTGACCTCCTCCCATCCCATTTCGAAGTTTTATGTAAGCCACTGATGATAACACAGAAATAATTTAACAATATGTGTGACGGGTATTTAAGCTTCGGTTCCACCGAAGTTAACATTTTCCTTGTTTTATATGATCCCAAGCGATGCTTAAAAAATCAACAAATCCTGTAATACAAAGAAGTAATAGAAAATTTTGTCAAAATTTATTTAAAATGTGAGATTGTGCAGTTCAGAAATTATAATTCAATCATTAAACTTGCATAAAAGTTTTAAATATTTTTGTAAATTAAATAAAAATAAACAAAAGAAGATATCAAAGAGCAAGTTGCAAACGAAAATACAAAACAAATACTAAATCACAAGTAAATCAACAGTTCAGGTGAGAACACAGGTAAATAAGATACATTTGTATCTTATATTTGTTTGTATCTTTTGTGTTGATACAAAGGCGATAAAGATGCACAGAGACAGATACAAATACAAATAAGTCAAACAGTTACAGAAGCAGGCAACCCTACTGAGATACTTCGTGCGAGATTAGGGAAGTTCAGTGGCGCTAACAGGATCATAAATTCAGTGATATAAATCTCAGAGCTCTTTCGTTTTAGTGTGAATGTCTCCAAAGATTATTACACATGCATATGTATGCACGGTCCTATGTGTGTGTATATTTATGTATATTTATGGATAAACAAGAATCTCACTTTTGCGTGTTTGTGTATGGATTATGTAATGAGTTTTCTAACTGTTTCTCAACCATTTATATGATTTTCCCAACTACTTAACACTGCGGCTGCTGCTGCTGCAGTATTTTTCCTTTTTTAATAATTTATCGTAACTTTATCATAAATTCACTTTGTGTCGTCTGGCCTGAATTGACTTGGAGTAACTTTGTTGTAGGTTCAATTCGTTTCGTTAGTCCTTTGCCAGTTGAGGGAGAGTAAGTTTTATTAATTTTGTGTGCGACACAAGTGCGAATAATTCGTAGAATTCTAGCTCGTGTGCGACCAGGCAACTGACTACGACTACGTTTGAATAATCCTTAGTTTAGAATATGTATTTCCTTCCATGTCCGCACTGTAGCCGTCGTCAAAGTCGTTTTCGAAGATATTCAATGCGTCACATGAATTGAAATTTCATTAATTTTTATTGCTCTAAACAGAGAAGCAGAATAACTGATTGTTTATTTATGTATTTATGAAAAGTTTTAACGATCTTTCACTGGAAGTAATAGCAGCGAATGCGGTAATAGTCGAGTTCAATGAATCAATTCTAGGCATAAATATGAATTCCCTAAATAATATTCATAGTTTTTTTTATTACAACATTTTTATTTAATATTTATGAATAAGAATACAAATAAGCCACAAATCATTTCAATCAGTTTTAAAACTTATAAAAGCAAAATATCATTCAATAAATTTCCGAAGAAATCGAAAAAGAACAAGGAAAAAACGCTTACTTCGATAGAACCGAAGCCCAAATACCCGTCATACGAAACTTTTAATAATTTATGTATGATCATCATTGAAATAGATTATATTCCGCAACTGGATTGAGTGGGGACTATGATCCGATAAAAACCGTGCATATGTGCATATGGATGTCAAAATTAGGTAGTCTTTTCGTGGAATGACAATAAAAGTGATTTAATCCAAATTCATAAATAATAACTATTTTCATACAAAAATTCGAAAATAATAGGTAAGTTTGCAAGGGGTGTATAAAAAACCAGCGTGATTAAGATTAAAATTTCAGTTACATATCTTTAAAATGAGAGAATGAATCGCATAGCGGCAAAGAGAGGGGCAGACAGAAAGACAGACAGACATGGATCTCTCGTCTCATCAGGCTGTCTAAGACCTTTCCTTTCACATTATAAAAATAAAAGTCCTTGAAGTCTCGGAAATCAAGAACATTGAAAGTTAAAAAATATCCAGCTCCCTATCCGAAACGAATAGCTTATTCATCACGTCCCATGGAATGCCAAGATGGTGTTGATAAAAATATTGAGGAAGGATTTGCTTCACCGGTTCCTTTTCAAGCCTGGCAGTCCGCTGAAGTTTTCAACAATACAAAGAAGTTCAAAAACGAGTGCATATCTTCGGGGCAGAATAAGAAATTCATGGATCAATCAGTTCCAAAAAGTCAAGAATATGTTGGTATATGTAAGTAATCGTTTTTCTTCACTTTTTTATATGAATGATCTAGATGGAATGGAATCTTATCATAGTGATTCAAACAAACAATTAATATTGTGAATGTTCCTAAGCCTCCACCAATATTTTTGCCATATACTACTGATATTAGCTCAGTGCTAAATGATTTTAATTCAGTCATTTAGCCTGAAGATTATTCATATAAGGCTAAAATAAAAGGTAATATTAGATTAATGATAAAGAATGTTAAGGCGTATAGAACTTTAGTTCGCCATTTAGATGACAATCAACGTCAATATCACACCTATCAGCTCAAGCAGGAACGTGCTTTTAGAATATTGATTAAAAATCTGCACTTTTCGACTTCAGTGACATTTATTAAAGAAGAGCCTGAAAGGAAGGGACACTCAGTGCGAAATGTTATTAATGAATGTTATGAATGCAGTAAGTAAAAAAGATGGAAGGCAAATGTCTATCTTTTTTGTTGACTTAGAGCCGGCCGGAAATAATAAACAGGCAATAAATATTACACGTCTGTGCAATGCAGTTATTAAAGTGGAATATCCAAAGAAGTTTGATGATATTGTACAGTGCCATCGCTGTCAGGAGTATGGCCATACACAAAAATATTGTCGTAAGCCTTTCAGGTGTGTTAAGTGTGGTAGTAATCATACCTCAACTGCTTGTACTAAGGAAAGAAGTGCACCTGCAATCTGCGTACATTGTCAAGAGCCTCATACAGCAAACTATAGAGGATGCAAGGTGTATCCGGCGTTCTGGTGGTGGTGGTCGAAGAATTTTAAATCAAGTAGCACATCCACTTATTTCAAATACATCCAGTTCCTCTCTGCTAGCCTAGCTACGCCTTCACTACCTTCTACAAACAATTCTCCTAGTTATGGTAATTTGCCTTTCAACGTTGAGATTCGTGAAATGGTAAACTATAAGAGAAGGTTACGCCGAAGGTGGATGAATAGTCGAAATCCTTTTGATAAAAGAGCGTTTAACAGAGCTGTGAGAGACCATAAAATTTGTTGCAAGAGTCAAGAGAAACAAAGCCATTGGTGATTACCTTCAAAATCTTGACCCCAGAGATAATGGTAGTAATAATCTTTGGAGAGCGACAAAAGGGATTAAAAAGCCTGTTAGGAGGCAAGTGTCTATAAAGGATACTAACAATACTTGGTGCCGGACTGATAAAGCTAAATCCGAAGCATTTGCTGAATATCTTGAAAAAACATTGCACCCTCAATTACTTGTGAACCCAAGTTTTGTTTTGGAGACGGTTAATTTTTTGGACAGCCCCTGCAGTAAAGTGTTAGTAGAAATTAAATCTTTCAAAATTGCAAAATCTCCTGGCTATGACGGAATAGATGGTAAAGTGATGAAAGCGCTACCAATGAAATGTGTATTATTTCTTACAATGATATATAATACCATGCTTCGAATTTACCATTTTCCCTCCCAATGGAAGTATGCTGAGATTGTGATGATCCACAAACCTGGTAAACCTGAAAATCTGGTCACATCCTACCGACCGATAAGTTTACTTTCAATATTTTTAAAAACTATTGAAAGACTTTTTCTTGGAAGATTGTTACCTGTGCTCGAGAGACTTAATATAGTACCGGATCATCAATTCGATTTCGGAATCATCATGGAATTCCAGAGCAGTGTCATCGTGTAATTTCGAAAATCATCGATGCCCAGGAAAGTTTTCAATATTGTTCTGCAGTATTTCTTGATGTAAAACAAGCTTTTGATAGAGTCTGGCTACTTTTTAAGTTGAAAAAATGGCTCCCAGCGCCTTTTTTCCTCTTTTTTGCATCATACCTCAAAGAAAGAGTTTTTCGAGTGGTAGTAAGAAGTGAGTTATCTACGATCCGAAACAGAAAGAAACATGTGAACCAAAAATATAAAGATTTTTTAGTAAATAATACAGAAATTCTAATCTAAGAAATTCTGTATTTATTGAACCTATATCGGAAGGATACAAGTTTATGCAAATAAATAATACAGAAATTCTAATCTAAGAAATTCTGTATTTATTGAACCTATATCGGAAGGATACAAGTTTATGCAAATGGAGGCACTTTAGATCCCATAAAAAATGTAGAACAACTTCGAAAGCTGAGTCAATCTAGCTATATAAATTTGTCCGTCTGTCTTTCCTACTGCACGCCTTATGAAACAAACGATCTCATAAACTAGATATGATAAGGCCATCAAACTTAAAAATAAATGTCTTCCGAAACGTCAAGCGTTTACTTACCATATAAGCAGTTTTTCTCTAGCCAACTATAGATCTGTCGAACATGGCTGAACCACTATATTCTGGAAGAATGCCGATATCAAATTCCGTTTGTTATCATAATGCACCGTTAATAGCTTTGAGACTGTATAGAAGATTTACTCATTTTATCTTTAGCTATTATTGAACTTTGGTATCGAGATCTTTCATAGCTTTATGAGCTCACTCAATATTATTTAAAGCAAGTTTGTTAAACCCTATGTTCAAGTTCAATTCTTCGTCATTGGCCTTGGATGCCTCTGATTCTAAGTAGACAAAGCTTTCTACAAACTCGAAGTTGAAATTCTCCATTCTCCCAGATATATATAAATATTCCATCGGGCGATTGAAGAAGTCGTACGACAACACATTGCTCTGTCTAAATCCTATCTTGGTATCGAAAAGTTTGGTGCTATTTTTACTCACTCTGACAACGCTTTGGGCATTTGTTAGCGTCATCATATAGAGGCAAACGATCTTAGCTGAAATACCAAGTTTAGTCAGTGTCTCGTAGAACTTTGATCATATTGGCATGTCGGAAGCGGCTTTGTTGTCCACGAATAGGTGGTGTGTGTCGATTTGGTATGTGTCGATTGTAAGGTACCAGCGTTCCGCTTGACATCACCTTTTATAATATGATTATCTACCTTATTTGTTAGTCCTACAGATGCCTCACTTATTTGAATTTAAGATTTTTATTTAAATTTTACCATGACAAATAAATGATTTTAAAATTAATTCGTTTCACTTAAATAATTTCAATTTTAGCATTCATTTTGCTTTTAGTGCATTGCGCATTGTTTAATAAGTGTACAACAATCAAAATGAAAATTTGCTCCAAAAATATCTTAACTTTCGCTTTCGGTTTAAGCTGCTTCTCTTTGGGTTTGGCAAGTAAATTCGTTTGAATATTTATATTTTCTTTTTTCCATCCGATTTTTTAATGTTTTAGTAAATCCTCATTCATGCTGCGGCATCGATCCGTTATTTGGTGCTGGATGTGGGCTTTTTCTAGGGATACACTTAAAGAAATTTGTAAAGAAAATGTGAGCTAATATTACATTTTTGCAATATAAAAAATATAAATTTTTCATATGAAATTTATGTAATAAAATAATATCAAGAGAGCAACCAACAAAACAATTAACATAGATATTGATATAGCAGGTGTAGATGAAGAACTTATAGATGGGAATGGTGAAATACGTCATTAATATCAATTAGCGGTGGTCGCGATAGCTCTCACCTGTTGTCAACATTTTTTGAACTTATATCTCAGTATTATACAAGTGTCGTCCCCATAATACACCTGTTCCATATCTCACTTGAATTTTGTTCGTGTATTGGCTGCCGTTTACACTTCCATTCATTGCGAAACGGGATAATTTATCTACACGCCATTTTTACAATTTTTTGGAAGTTATGTCATGTATGAAGTCGTGCCAGACATGTCATGAATGAAATCGTGCATGGCATGTCATATATGAAGTCTTGCAAGACACGTCATGCTTGAAGTCGTGCCAGACATGTCATGCATGAGGTCGTCCAAAACATGCATGAACTCTTGAAAGGCGTGTCGTGCATTCATAATATGATCATCTGCCTTATTTGTTAGTCCTACACAGCAAATTACTATGACTGGCCTGATACCTCACTTATTTTTATACCCGTTACACATAGTGTAAACGGGTATATTCAGTTTGTCCAAAAGTTTGTAACGCATTGAAGGAGGCATCGGAGACCCCATTAAGTATATATATTCTTGATCAGCTCGAAGAGACGAATCGATCTAGCCCTGTCCGTCTGTCTGTCCTTCTGTCCGTCTGTTTGTTGCTATGCGATTCTTTTCGCTTAGTTTCAAAGATATTGAACTGAAATTTTAAACTTAAGCTTTTCTCGGCAACGACTAGGTTGAGTTCGAAAATGAGGGTGTCACGCCCATTTTTAGGTATAGCCTCCATACAAACTTATCGATTTTTTGTTTAAAAATAGTAATTATTTATGAATGTACTCGCTCCCAATTGGGTAAAAACATTTCTTTTGTCATCCAGGGTCAAAACCAAGACGCCACGCCCATGTAACGGGTATTTCAGCTTCGGTTCCACCGAAGTTAACGTTTTTCCTTGTTTAAATTTAAAAAGATTTTAAAATTAATTCCAATTAAAATTTGCTAAAATCAATTCCAATGTCCACCTAAATGAAAACTATTGATATGGCAAGCATCGGGCTAATCTATATATATAAAAATGAATAGCTGTGCATTAACAACTCTAAAACTCGAGAAACGCATGTGGTCAGAATGGGGGCCTTGAAACCGTATAAGCCATATCTTTGGAGTAAATAAACATAGAAAAGTGTTTAAGGGATTTCCGGAATTTGGACCTGGGACCCATATGTGGACTTAATATAGATTTTTTGACCATTTTTTTTTTTATTTTTATTACAGATGAGCACTTAGACGGGATTTTAAAAAAATTTTGACTCGGGGCCTAATGAGAGTCTTGAAAAAAAGGCATACATCTGGATTGAATAGACGTAGAGACTTGAAACTGGGCGCATTTGAATGATGGTTAGTCGTGTTTAGGGGATTTTCAAAATTTGAACATACATTTTTTGAACAATTTATATTTAGCCACCAAAGAGAAGCAAAAAAAAAAAAACAAGAACGTTAACTTCGGAAGCACCGAAGTTCAAATACCCGAAACACAAAAATTTATTCATTTTCTTGAAAAAATAAAAAAATAGAAGGTGAGTTTGTGTGGGTCCTTGTCATAGCATATTCATAGAATAACATTAGAAGTGATTTCACACAAATTGGAGTGAATATATCCATAAATAAGAACTATTGTCATACAAAATCTGAAAAATGGGCGCTTGGTTTGTATGGGGGCCATATCAAAAAATGGGCGTGGCACCGTTCTTTTGAAATTGGATGTCATTAGAAGTGCTTTTACCCATATTTGTAGTAAATACATTTACAAATAATAACAATTTTCATACAAAAATCGAAAAAATGGTAAGTTTGCATGTGGGCTATATCTAAAAATTGGCGTGGAACCTCTGTTCTGACATACAAACTGCCTAGAAACACAAGAAACTTTCCGAGAAAAACGCATTGCAACAGCCAGACGGACATGGCTAAATCGACTCGTCTCGTCGTGCTGATCAAGAATATATATACTTTATAGGGTCTACGACGTCTCCTTTAATGTGTTACAAACTTTCTGATAAAATGATAATACCCTCCACACTATGTGTGGCGGGTATAAAAATACACATCTACAAAATGTTACGGTAATATTCTATGAATTTATGATAGATTCTATGGGAGCCACTCCCGCCGCCCTTTTTTTCAAAATGACATATATCTTATCTTTTAAGTTGGACCAAGACAAACAAATCTACAAACTTTCATTGAAATCGGTTGAATAGTTTAGGAGGTTGTCGCGAATATACATCGTGACACGAAATATTTATATATTTATATTATATATTATTAATCAGCTCACCGAGGCGAATTGACTTAGCCATGTTCGTCTGTCTGTCTGGTGCAAAGCATCTTTATCGAAAAGTTTAAATGATATTGACTTGAAACTTTCAACTAAAGTTTTTTACCACGCCCATTGATTGGTATAACCCCATACAAACCTACAACCCATTTTAAATTTTTGTATAAAAATTGTTATTTTTTTTTTTATATATTCACTCCAATCTGGGTAAAACCACTTATCCTGTCATCCGATGAATATACTACGAATACGACAAGGATCGGGTCACTATAACTATAAACCCATACAAACCCAATTCAATTTCAAGAAAATTACTGTTATATCTGCATTTAAGCTCAAAAATGTTCATATGTGCTTCTAATTCGTGCCCAAACTCAAGATGCCCCCACCAACCCCTTTACAGAATATAATCAACGTCACTGATGATCTTACATGAACTAAATAAAGTTTCGTGTGGCGGGTATTTGAGCTTCGGTTCTACCGAAGTAAATGATTTTCCTTGTTATACTTGTCACACATAGTATGAAACAGATATATTTAATTTGTCGGAAAGTTTGTAACGAATTGAGGCACCGTATACCCTATGGAATACATATATTCTAGATCACCTCGACGAGACGAATCGATTTAACAATGTCTGTCTGTCTGTTTGTAGATTGTAACAGAAATCTAAATCACCAACATAGTGTTGGCTGGAACCAGAAGTCTACCCAAGTGTAAAAAAGCAAACTTGATCCTCTGACAATGTTTAATTCACTGTGCAGTATACAGTTTCCGATCAACCAGTGACAACCTGTTATCAGGCGTAAAACATGGTTTTAAAAAGTAGGTCAAATTATATGTAGATGTACGAGTATAGTACTTTTATTTCGATTTTTCCGGCACAAAAAAAGTAATAAAAATCTGCTCCTTTTACCAAGTAAAAAAACATTTGCTGAACTCCACAGGGCCATCTTTGCATCAGCTGTGACCTGTCCTTGAATTGGACCTTGGAGTCCATAGTTATGGTTCGTTATTCAGAAACGTTGAATTCGCTAAAATCTAAATCAACGTTTATCCATTACGCTTAATCTAATGGCCAATGCATTGGAAAATGTATCTAAGAATAATAAGAGTCTCTTCGACAAGACACATGAAGAGTATTAAATTTTCGGTTTTATTAAAATGGCAAATTTATCTTGATTTGTTTCTCTTTTAAAAGAAGCCACAATTCATATAAAAAAAAAAAAAACATAAAATCGAAACTTATTGAAACTACAAAGCATTTCAGAGAAGTTTCATCCATTTTGATTGGAATAATTTTTTCAATTAGGCAAAATAAATCAAAAAGTTACGCAATTAATTTTCAATTGAAATATTCATTCGACTGAGTTATTTCTAAATGTTTTGTTGCATAAGTTTTATACTTTATTTATCTAAAAAAAAAAAGTTTTTCTTTCGCAAGCAAAATGTCGAATATAATAAAATACAAAAAAATAAGCAATGACACTCGATATTGTGCAACAACGAATTGAACAAAGATAAAGCAAAAAGGATTTGTTGCAAATCAAACGCAAGCAGGATAAGTTGAAAGTCCTTAAGCAATTGACAGAATGAAGTTGGACTTAGACGGCGCGATACAATATAGAAATGGGATATTAAATATCTTTACTATATTTACGACTGAAGTATTGTGTCTTGTATTGTGTGCAGCAAACAATAAGAATTGCTTTTACTGCATTTTGCTTTGAGTACTTTTTTTATTTGAGTTCAGATACTTTTTTTTTTTGAAAGCAAAGCAGCTTTTGCAGATACTTAAAATAACTAAAATGCACGATGTGTTTGGGTGTAGTTGTAGGTGTTTCAAAGGATCAACTTTTGCAGTGTACAAATCCATACCATGGAACTGCTTCAAACCGATTGATGCGTTGCAATTGCTACGATATTGTCCTGCAAACATAATAGATGAGCTTCATTAAATGCATTGAACGTTTGCCTGTGAAATATGCCAAGCGATATGTCGTCTTATTAAATTTTCCGTTTTCTACAATATTTTCTGCATAAATTTATAAAGAAAATAAAGAATTACTTTGCACATTTGCATTCATTTTTTCTTCCATATTCCATTTTCTTTGCTTTGCTTCGAATGCAATATTTTCCCGCGTTGCACATTTCACTCAATCAACATGGAAATTTATTATGTTCCATAATCATTTGTCATATATATTGTATATGTATTTTTATTTTTAAACTGATTCCTTTTACTGCAGCAAGCAACGAACGACATTAAAAATTCTTACAATATGCTGTACCAACATAGATACTCAACTTCTCATAGGGTTTTGGATTGCAGGGATGCAGTCATTGGTATTGGTTTGCATTTGCTTTTGGGTTTGGATTTGTGTCCTTTCTGCAGCAGAGCATGGTGCCGTTTGGCGCCCCGCAGTCGTAAATATTCGAAATATTTTTAAAAATGTAACAATTCTTTTGTGCATTTGATAAATTTTTATAGCGTTTCGTTTTTTATTGCTTTGGTCCGAATTTGTAGATAAAAAAGACTAAATAATTTTTATATGCGGCAAACTGTAAGACTTGTAGAGGAGGCAAGTGGACAAATACGGAAACAAATATACAAGTATTTGATGTGTCAGTTTTGTAGTGCTTAAGAAATGGGATTAGGTTCGTTGGCACAATCTCATTCATGTCATTGTTGGACATGTAGAAGGATATTCTTAAGAAACATGTTCCGAAAGAAACATGGCAAACTAAAATCAAACCAGTCTTTTGGTTCAAGTACCAAATTGAACTTAAAAAGTGAAATATGCTTTGTACTGAGTATTACTTTAGTAAGTGTTTTAGTCCCGTCAAATTAGTCAAAATAGAGCAAGAATCTCGGAATTTAAGATAACCGGCTGGAAACCGGCTGGAAACCTTTATTTTAGCGTCCTTAAACTTGTCTCAAAACCTACTTACGATAGCATGTGAGGGAACGAAAATTTGCAAAAATGCTTAAAAAAATCGATTATTTGACCTTTGACCTTAATTTTCTACAACACGCTTACATGCTATCGTAAGTAGGTCTTGAGACAAGTTTAAGGACGCTAAAATAAAGGTTTCCAGCCGGTAATTTTAAATTCCGAGGTGAAACCCCTAACTTGACTGGACTATTAATCAAGTAAATAAAGAGATTGATTTCAATTATATGTTCGGATATTCTTAAAATAAGTATAAATTCTTAAAACTTAAAAAGTCTGAGAGCGAAACAAAATTTTTTTTCTCTCAGCTGCCCACACAAAAATGTCGGCTTTGTTATTCAAGAACGCATTTCTGGTTTTGAGTACATTTGTCTTGATTCAAATATCATTTAACTTAAAAAATATTTTGATTTGTTAAGAGATATTAAGCTTATAATACTAGGGCGGCAAACCTGTTTTGAAGCGAACTTATTTTTGAACCGAATCATTGCATTTTTTGGACGTTTATTTTGAACCGTGAATCGAACCAGGTTTTCTGAAGAAAATGGTTTTAAACTAAAAAATCGAACCGTATAAGCGGCTAGATCAAAATTTCCGATTGAATCCGGGTTTACTCGACTTTGCTTTTAAACTGGAAGGTTTAATATTCAATCTAAGAATAA
This sequence comes from Leucophenga varia, assembly GCA_018903435.1. Taxonomy (NCBI): domain Eukaryota; kingdom Metazoa; phylum Arthropoda; class Insecta; order Diptera; family Drosophilidae; genus Leucophenga; species Leucophenga varia. The sequence continues at coordinate 421,285 of JAEIFJ010001106.1, forward strand.
TTTGTATACCCGTTACACATCGCGTAAACGGGTATATTCAAGGCATACTCCACTTTAACGTTGTTTCTTGTTTTATATAAAAACTAGAAAATTAAATTTGGGCTTGTATGGGGTCTATATTCTATATATTAAACGATCCTTACCAAATCTCTTCTGTGGACATATGTTTGTTTTGGAGCTATTAGAGGCATCTTGGTTCTGGCATTCAAAAACTCGAAAATAGGCGGTAGGTTTATATGGGGCAACAAACAAACTACCCAGAACCGACCAAAGGCTAAGTTTCGAGTTTCAGTTTAATATCTCGAATCACCTCTCTACAGACACCAAAAAAAACACTATGTGTGATGAGTATAAAAAAAATTTACAGAAACCGAGTATTATGGAGCGGACAAAGTATGATTGATTGGAAAAGTGGGCGCTGGGAAAAACAGAAAATTTTTAAAAGAACTATTTGCGACACCCGATAAGGTCGGGTATTTTGGCTTATATAGGCTAATATAGAGTGCGAGGAATATGTCTGTAGTTTGAAATGTAAAAGATGAAGATATTTTCTTTCTTCTCCAGAACAATAAAAAAAAATAAAAATATTCATTTTCAAGAACGCTACTTCCTAATCCTTGCAGATTTCAAGCTACACCGTTTCAAAAAAGGGTGTCAAACCAAAACTAACAAAATATTTTTTTAAAATATCTTTTCAAATGGAATCAAATGAAAGATACTTAAATAAACTTTCAAAAAAATTGGAGTTATCTTCATAAACAATTGAATAGAAGCTATTTAAAGTTGTGTTTTGACTAAAATGCTTAGGGGCACCATCGAATTGTGGTTTGAGCGTGTACTAAGCTAAAATTTGTTTTGCCATTGATTCATCAATTCATTCCATTTCCTTCGATTAAATTTGTTTCATTTCGACGCTTACGTTCAATCAATAACCACACATTTACATCTTTCCGACGTCCCCTTAGGAAACCACGTTACTCAGCTGTTTTTAAATAAACACAAAACGCAATGCAAATGAACGCACGTCGCATCGATGAGCATCATCATCATCATTGTCAGGACAGCGAACTCAGAGCCGTCGAATAGTGAAAATTTATAAAATGAATATTCCCAATTGCAGTGATACATCATCGACATCGACGGACGGACGGACGGACGGACGGATAGACGGACAAACGGATGCACGTACGGACATTTTCATGTTGTCACTGTTTGTGTCGATGTGTTGGAGTGTGGTGGAGTTTCGAGTGTTGGTGTTGATGGAGGCGTTACCATGGAACGATGCATGAATTACGCAAAATATCTGGCAGATTGTCATGTTTTTGACGGTTTAGCAAAATGATTGATTACTTTGTTCCTGTTCCAATGATCGAGAGAAACGATGTATTCATGCGTCCTTCCGTTTTGCTCTTAGTCCGGCAAAGTTTTTTGTTGCTGCTTTTTTTTACATTGAGCGTAAAATCGGATATGTTCATGTTATGATTAAAATGTTATATGTGATACAAAAAAAGGGAAAAAAGAACTTTTAAAAAGAATGACGACATTATTTATGGTTTTATTTCTGGCTCACATGGAAAGACAAAATTCAATTTAAGATTTATTACTTTCTTTTCAATAGTTTTGTAAGTTTAATATGCAAAATAGTTATAAATAAACCAATACATATAAAAATCTTAGTCCTTAGTCTTACAAACTATATTTGTACAGCAGTACATGTTGTGGGTGAGTTGTGGAATTCAATCATATCTTTGGAATTAGGTACATAAAATTAAAAAAAAAAAAACGAAACATTACAACATCTTTTGACAAGTTTGGCGTCGAATGGTAACTGTTAATGAAACCTGGATCCAGTAATATACACCATAAAATAGAATGAGTGCCCGGCAATGGACAGAAACCGGCACGAGTGCTCCGAAGCGTTGGAAAGGTTATGGCGTCGGTTTTCTGTGATTGTTATGTCATACTTTTCCTGGACTTTCTCGAAAATGGAAAGCGATTAAGGCCTTCAACCTTAATTGCTGCGCAACGGCCTAACATGAAGCGGGAATAAAATTTGTTTTTGCAAGCCAATGCGCCAGCTCACAAGAGCATCGCAAACACGGCTAAAATCAATGATTTACAGCTAAAATTGCTTCCGCATCCACCGTATTTGCCCGATTTGGTTCCCATGGACTATTATCTCTTCCCAAACCTCAAAAGTCGACTCATCAATAAAAAATTCAACTCACGCAAGGAAATCATCGACGACGCTGAGGAGTACTTTGGAGACCTTCCGTAAAATTTTTTTTCGGGCAGCATCAATAAGTTGAAAAATCGAGCTAAAATGGGACTACATTGAATAAAATAAAAAAAAAAAAAAACAATTTAAAAAATGTCATTCCCTAGTATATTCATAAATAATAACTATTTAAAAAAAATAACTCGAAAACGGAAGGGCTGTTGGGGTGGGGTATTGGGGCTATACCTAAAAATAGCCGTGGCACCTTGGTTCTGGCATACAAACATATTAAGGATTTAAAAAAAAGCAGAAACAATAAGTATTTTCATACAAAAATTTAAAAATGGGTGGTAAATTTGTAAAGAGGCTACACCTTAGAGTGGGAGTGACATTCTAATTTTAACATACTAACTACCTAGAACCGAGAAATGCTTAAGTTTCGAGTATTAACTCATTAGCCATAAAACTGAGCGAATGATTCACCTCGCAACAGACAGAAAATATAGACGGACAAACGGAAAAACAGATGGGCATGACTTAGATCTATTCGTCGTGCTTATCAAGAATATATATATATATACTTTTACGGGCTAAGATGTCTCCTTTAATAGATTATAATGTTTCTGACAAAATGTTAATTCCGTCCACACCATGTGTGGCGGATGTAAAGAATATATTTTAGGTTTTTCAGATTGTTTCGGATTTTTTAAATCGAATTTACTTAATTTTTTATACTTTAATGGGAACTCTACAGTGGAATGGACTTGAAACTTAAGAGTTACATGTAAAATAATATTTTTTTGAGGTGTCTGGTATTTTTGAAATTTTGCCCTCTCTAGAGTCCCAATTTGTATTTTAGGGACCCATTGCATTTCTCAGTAGAGAAAAAGTAAGGAGCTTGAAATTCAATCATAACCCTTTTGAAGTCAAAATCTTGTGGATGCAAAAGGCCGTTTCAGAGCTCAAAAGGTTTCTTAATATTAGATAGAGCTACAAGTTTGACATAATATGACTTTCTCGAGGACCTAAAACGTGTATTCTGTTTTAAACGAAATTTATAAGGAAAAGTCATTTCTTATGTGAATAATTATGTATGGACCAAACTGTTAAATATGGACTTGATATTACCGGTAATAAGGCAATTGTGCAAATCATGATGGCGGGTCAACGATTGCCCTGATCGGCTTGTAACGTAAATATAAAACGATAGAAGGCAAAATTGATTGGTTCAGGCTTGTCGTAAAAGTGTAAAATTTTCCGACTTGTTTTGAGTAAAATGTATTTTTATTTTAGAATTTGTTCTTCGAAAACTTTATTACAATTACTTAATTTTCAATCCCTTAAAACTTTTTATCAATTCTCTTTTGCAGAACTTAACAGGAAAAAAAACCTTTTGCTATTAAAAAACTTACAAGTGCGACAAATTCGATCTCGTTAAGTAATTAATTCAGTTTGCATTTAATCGAACGTTGCTAAATTTTATTACGAACTATTTTTACTCAATTTTTATCAAAAAAAAGAATTTGTTGTAAAATGCAATTAACTTTTTCGCAATACAACAATTTGACAATGCCGAATAAATGTGCGGTACGAAGGGAACATTTTGAAGTATTTCATGTGAGGGAAATGAAATTTTAGCTTTTATCTTTACAATTTTTGGTTCTCGCATTTACTATTTCAGTTTGAACCAACTTCGTTTTTGGTCAATTTGGTTTCAATTTGTTTAGCGGCGTTGAACTACAGAAAAAAATTAAAATGAAGCGAAAACAGAGCAAATGTCAACTTTGGTACACTCGAAGCCTAAATACGCTTTACGTACTACAATCAATAGAACAAAAGTTTTCATTGAAATTACCCTTAACATTACCCTTGGATAATATCGATGTTTACGTTGAACGACTCTAATAATCGAAAGTGACATTCCGACTGTTTTAGAAATGCCAAAAACTATTTCAGGGAACCGTGGATATGCTGGGCGTGTCATCATGGTTTTCTTACTTTATCGATTCCTATCTCAACAGTCAGTTCTGGAATGCTATTTCTGACTTAAGCCTTTGTGTTACAACCTTTTGAAATAAATTAATATACCATCTATAAATTATGTGTGAAGAGTGCAAAAAAATGGATGCAATAACATTAATTGGCGCCATTTTGCAGTGGCGAATGTTCGTAGAGGGTTTTAACATGAAATGCATTTAACATTTCCTCCATTTGGCGACATTTAATTTGTTTTGCATTTTATTTTGGTTTGTAACATTTCAAATCTATTTAGCATTAAATATTTTAACGCGTGTTATTGTTTTCAGTTTTGTCATTTAATATGGACCCTTTTAAAATTAAGTTTTACAAAAATCCTTTCACTTTTAGAAAAAAAATCAACCAAATGTATAATTTCGATAAGCAAATAGGGGTACGCTTGTATGGGTCCAATCTCAACTATATTTATACTTTATAAACAAGAAAGAACGCAGAAGTCGAGTATGCTCGACTGCAAGATACCCTGTACCCAATCTTTATGAACCTTAAGATCGGTTCTATTTTTACTACGATACCTCATTGAATTGGATTTTCATAGAAAAACTTAAAAATCGGGTATATCTTTGTATGGGGCTATACCTAAAATTTTGTTGGGCCTACCCATATTTGTCTATTTCATTGGGACTATCATAGGCATTATATATACCAAATTAAAATTATTTAGAATAAGTAACAGTGACGTTTTAATGCACGGACCCAAAATTTTGGGGTATATTTGTAAGGGGGCTATACCTAAAAATTTGATGGTCCTACCCATATTGGGATATTTTATTGGGACTATCAAAGACATAATTTATACTAAGTTTGAACTTCGTAGAATAAAAGACAATGACGTTTTTTATGCAAAAACCCAAAATTTTGGGGTACATTTGTATGGGAGGTACCCCCTAAAATGGGTCTAGAGAAGAACCGATTGCAAGTGAACACTTGACGGGTCAGGAAAGTATAAGTTTCAAATATGGTGGCCCTATCTCTTATAGTCTCCGAGATAATCTCTCTCATACGACAGACAGCAGGACGGACAGACGGACGGACATACGTAGTTCGACTCCCCTTTCAATGCTGATCAAGAATATATATACATTATAGGGTCTATCTTGCCTCCTTCTGACTGTTACATACATTCGCACAATCTTAATATACTCTTTTTACCCTTTGGGTACAAAGTACAAAAATGTTGTTACCATACCTAAAAGAATAGCTTCATCAATAAAACATCTTCTTATAAAAAATTGGATAATGAGCAGTAAGTCTTTCTGCAGAGTGCTCCGTTTTGTGGAGCCCATTTTTTTGATGATGATATATTTATCTGCTGAGCATGTAAAAGTGTGGTTAGTTTTGAAAAAAGTTGTAAAAAACACCAAACGTAGTGTTGAAAAATACAAAAAAAAAGAAATCTTTTTAAACAAAAACATAATAATTTTATAAATTGTCAATTGGGGGATTCCATTTAACCTTTTATACCCGCCACACATAGTGTGAAGGGTATATTCAGTTTGTCTGAAAGTTTGTAACGCATTGAAGGAGACGTCGTAGACCCCATAAAGTATATTTATTCTTGATCAGCTCGACGAGACGAATCGATCTAGCCATGTCCGTCTGTCTGTACGTCTGTCTGTCCGTCTGTCTGTCCGTCTGTCCGTCTGTATATTTCTAAGCATCTTTTTCGTTGAAGATATAAAGATATTAACCTGAAATTTGGAACTTAAGCTTTTCTCGGCAACGACTATTATGAGTTCGAGAATTAGAGTGCCACGCCCATTTTTAGGTATAGCCCCATACAAACTTAACGTTTTTTTTTCCGATTTTTTGTATAAAAATTGTAATTATTTATGAATGTATTCGCTCCCAATTGGGAAAAAACATTTCTTTTGTCATCCAGTGTCAAAACCAAAATGCCATGCCCTCTTTTTAGGCATAGCCCCCATATAAACTTTCCGTTTTTTCCGATTTTTTGTAAAAAAATACTAATTATTTATGCATATATTCACTCAAATTTGGTTAAAAACACTTCAAATGTCATCCAATGTCAAATCAGATGTGCCACGCCCATTTTTTGGTATAGCCCCCATACAAAGTTTCCGCCCATTTTCGAATTTTTGTATGAAAATGATTATTATTTATTCATGTATTTACTCCATTTTGGGTAAAAACTCTTCCAATATCATGGTGCCACGCCCATGTTTAGGTGTGGCTTCCATACAAAATTACCGCCCATTTCCAGATATTTTCCAGAAATATGTTGTGATACATATCTGTATTTTTAGCTCAAAATTTGAAATTAATATTGTGTGTAAACTTGGGTGACCACTGATGATTACACATAAACTCTTTGAAGATTTGTGTGACGGGTATTTAGCTTCGGTTCTGCCGAAGTTAACGTTTTTTCTTGTTTAACTTTTAATTGAAGAATTGCCATTTCAATTAGCTTTTATTCTTAACTGAGAAAAAGAAACAAGTCGATACTATCAAACACTAAGAGCCAAGGCTGCAAACCAACAAAATTGTTGCCCCGCTATCACAACTTTTTCTTATGAGCTTTTGTTGTGCTATTGTGCTACTTTTGCTTTGTATGTAAAGCAATAATAAAAGATTTTCTTAAAAGTAGCACAATAGCACAATAGCATAATAGTTGTGAGAGTGGTTGAGATGGGCTGTCTACCTTATTATTTTATAATTTTACAATTCCAATCGAAGTAAGATGTTTTTTTTTTAAATAGAAAGTAAAAGTAACACAATATCACAAGTAAATAGCACATAACAAACCATATTCCAAAACCTCAACATACACAAGGCAACTTGACGCAGTGGCGTCCCAGGAGTCTGCACCCAAATAGAACACATGCTATTCGAAGCCAGACATGCAGCGAGTGTGATTAATGTACGAGCAAACAGATGTCCCAACATCGACTCGGACCACTATCTTGTTCTAGCCAAGGTACGTACCAGACTTAGTACAGCACACGCCAAGCGAGCTACCATACAACGAAAGACCAATCAACTCAACTTCTAAGAGAGACTACTCCCTTATTTAGGACTGCCGGCGAACAGATGACTGGATGTATGCACCAACTATTATGCAAAAATGGACTGATGAACGGGGCGTTTATGGAACGTAAGTGTGTGCTTTGTCCATTTCTCAAGAAAGGAATTCCGCAGTCTGTGCCAACTATCGGGGAATAAGTCTCCTGCCAATCGCTTATAAAATTCTATCTGGCGTATTGTATAATAGACTGAAACCCTACGTAGGAAGTATAGTTGGACAGTAGCATTGTGGTTTTAGACCGAAAAAGTCAACGACTGACTCCATATTTACGCTACGCCAGATCCTGGAGAAAACCAAAGAATAGAAAATCGACACTCACCATTCAAAACGCCAATTAGATCAAAGTTCTTTAAAGCATTGACTGAACTTGGGATCCCTGCAAAAATCGTTCGCCTCTGTATGATGATTCTGACGAAACAGTCAAAGCGATGACAGGGTCGGTAAAATCTCTCCGACCCCTTTGACACCAAGAGAGGGTTCAGACAGGGCGGTGCGTTGTCGTGCGACTTTTTCAATCTCCTGATGAAACATATACTAAACATATGCTGCTCGCATATTCCGACGACATAGACATAATCGGCAAAAATGATCGTGCAATCACCGAGGCTTTCTCAGACATAAAAAAAAAAAAGTCCCGTCCAATTTGACTAACGGTGAACGAGAGCAAGACGAAGTACTTGTGCGTTGAAATCAAAAAATGACAATTTTGATGTCATGCTTGTGGCAGCGGTCGTAGAGGCTTTCCAATTGCTCATAGAACTCATTTTTCTCCATCTCATATAAGGTTTTTTTGGAAAAATTAACTTCTGATTCGTATCGAGGCGAGACGTTCATATACAGCTGTGAGACCTGGAGACGAGTCCGCGTAATGTATTACTAACCTCGAAGCCACATCCAAATACGAGTATGTGTTGCCTCTCATGGCCACTGCAGTAAACGTCACAGGTTGCTGAATAGCAGTAATGTCTGCTCTGAAGTTGTTAAAAGTGGTAATGAGTTCTTCTATTGCACAATCCCTGTAAAGGGTTCGGACGTTCCAGGTGCTCTTAGCCCTTGTAGCGGAGTTATCCACGTGTGGAATTACACCTCTGTATCTGCCACCTGGAGTACTTCTGTTAAGACTAGCCATTGCATTTGGTACACTTTTATCCTGAGTGTGTTTCACGTGGTTTTTTTGTTTTATGTCGTTGGTGACCACCCTCGGACCAACCTCACCTCGAGGAGTCGCTCTTCAGACGGCTTTTACATCAAGCTGTGGTAGTATTCTTGACCGCCAGCACGCCAACGTTTCACATATCTTTCGAATGGATTAAACTTCTCCCGTTCTTATTAATATTTACACTGAGTTTAATTCTTGTAGCTCAAATGCTTGCAAAATAGAAAGTAAATTGAATGTAAAATATTAGCTTTTAGAAATAACAAAGATTTTCCACTTAAGTCTTTACTGACTTTATTGTTTATATTGTGTGTGCGCAGAGTAATTATGCAATTTTCATATAAACAAAACACGACTTTGAGTTGAAAAGAAGCATTTTCATACTTTGTACTTGCACAGTAATGTAGCCATTGAGGGTGCACCATTTACTGTGCTACATCAAATTGCAAATTTAACATGAAACCATTTCTGTATTCATGTGCATGCGGGCGCGGTTAGCAATTTGTTCTCGCTTCAGCGAACGTTTTGGATTGAAACGATTTGAATAAACACAATCCGGCAAGTGTATCTTTAACAAAATTACTTAACCGCAGAATGCAAACAATGAGATGCTTTCCGAGACATGTATACCGATTCACTTTGTCGATAGGAACAATTTGCACCTGTTTAAGTTGGCTCCTAACCACAAAATGCGGCTAGCAATTCAAAAACCTCTCACAATTTCGCTGTTTAATGAATTTTCACAATAAATGCTTTTTTTGAAAAGCGAAAATAAACCTTTGAATCTAATCTTTTAGATATTTTATTGTTTTTAATTTAAACTTAATTTGTATTTGTCCTGCGAAAATTTCTTTATACCAATTTCATGTATGGCATTCGGAACTCATTTTATACTTAATTGTGACCATGTTTAAAGGAAAATAGCTCCACTCTTATTTATTTTTTTTTTTTGCTTTAGTTACTCATGTGACTCCAAGCTTTACAGTTTCTTAAGACTTTCTTTATTTTTCGCAGATAAAAATCTATTTTCGACTGCCAAAAACTTTAAGTAAAATTTTAAATTTTTCTCGTTTTCCATTCAATCGAGTAGAAAAGTTGTGGCAAAGGCCCAAAATTGTTGACGTCATAAAGAAACAAGTCTAAAGCAAAAGTTTTTCAATTTTTGCTACAAGTTTATTTTCTTTTTTTGTTGTTGTTTATGTTGTTTTTTTGTTGTTTTCTTTTTCCGTGTTTATAGCTTTCGCTTAAAGGATCGTAAAATGTTTCTGTTTCTGTTTCGTTTTGCAATAACTTTGACACTGAAGTGAAATGAGTACGAAACTCATTCAGATAAATTCAAGTTGTCCGAAAAGTTTATGATATTGTTTTAGTTGTTTTGAAAGTACTTACACGCACATCACATACCTTGAATTGAATTTGAAATTTATGCTCAAAGTTATTTTGTTTCATTAAAAGAAGAAGACTTTCCCTTTGTAATTCGAAGTGTAAAGAATTCTACCAGAGTACTAAAGCCATCACTATTATTTAAATTAAATTAAATTGGATATTTTAAATAGTAAATACAACTTAAAACTTTATTGGAAAAAGAAGAAGAGAAGATTTTAAATTCGGTAAATATTAAATTTTTAACCCATTATCTAGAAATGTCAATGACTTCTAAGTAAATGAATTTGTATCTTAGCCCTCGCTAAATGCGATAACCTAACGAAAATAAAAGTTCCCAACAGAGAACTAGTCAAGTTTAGACGGAGGAAGATTTTTGATCAGCATTTAGAGCTGAGTGGATTTAGCTATATCTGACGCTCTGTCTGTCCTGCTGTATGCCGTATGAAAACGATTATCTCGGAGACTATAAGAGATAGAGCCACCATATTTGAAACTCTCCTGAACCGTCAAGTAGTCACTTACAAACGGTTTTTCTCTAGACCCATTTTAAGGAGTACCCCCCATACAATTCTACCCCAAAATTTTGGGGTTTTGCTTAAAAACGTCATTGTTTTTTATTCTAGGAAGTTCAAATTTAGTATAAATTATGTCTATGACAGTTCCAATAAAATATCCCAATATGGGTAGGACCAATAAAATTTTAGGTATAGCCCCCATACAAATTTACCCCAAAATTTTGGGTTTTTACATAAAAACGTCATTGTTTTGCATTCTAGAAAATTGAAATTGTGTATAGATTATGTCTATGATAGTCCCAATAAAATATCCCAATATGGGTAGGACCAACAAAATTTTAGGTATAGCCCCCGATACAAATTTACCCCAAAATTTTGGGTTTTTACAAAAAAAAACGTCATTGTTTTTTATTCTTGAAAATTTTAATTTAGTATAAATTATGTCTATGATAGTCCCAATGAAAAAGACCAATATGGGTAGGCCCAACAAAATTTTTGGTATAACCCCATTCAAAGATATACCCGATTTTTTTTTTAGTTATTCTATGAAAATCCAATTCAATGAGGTATGGTAGTAAAATTAAACTTAACTTAAGGTACATATAGATTGGGTACAGGGTATCTTGCAGTCGAACATAAACATCTTTGAGTTTTCTTGATATTCTGAATAACTGGCTAGAATATTATTTAGTTGGTAAAACACAAAGAAATTTCCCCAGCAGAGTTATCTTGAACCATTACTTTTTTAACTTTTATAAATGATCTCCCATAAGCGATCAAAATGCCGATATACTAATGTATGCTGATGACGTCAAATTGTGCTTGTCTTATTCTTATGCATCCCAGCAGAGTCTACTTCAAGCAAACTTAAGTTCATTGCATTCATAGTATGCAGCCAAATACGCTTCATACAAAGAAAAGCGTCAAACTCTCACGACTCTGTGACGAAGATTCGTGAAAAATGCGATATAAATGCCATTCTATCCAATTTTCATCGTATTATTTCTAAGGCTAAACACTTAAAGATGTTAAAAAACAAAGAAAAAGCGGCTAGAAAACCGCAAAGACCGTCAGAATAGCCGAACTGGACGTGTTATGGAGTGGGGGCCATTTCCTTATATGGCACCTGCAACTTAAATTTTGGTCATCAACGATGAATGCGTTGTGCTACAAAGAAATATTAAAAGCGGCGTTACCATATTTTCACAACCTTTTTGGACCTCTTCCATGGATATATTAACATGATAATGCGTCGATACGTACTGCTCGGGTTGTTAAATCTTATAAACAGAGCCAAACTGTTGAACTTTTAAGCTGGCCGCCCTACTCACCCGATTTAAATATAATCGAAAATGTTTGGGGGTGGTGACACGGGAAAGCAATATTCGAGTGTTCCCGAACTAATAAAAGCGATCGAATTAGCTTTGACTCGATTTCATTAAATTACTTGGCCAGCTTGATTCAATCCCTTCTAAACAGGATGACTGAAGTGTTGGAACGGCAAGGTGGCTCGACGCATTATTAAAACAATTTTTTATACCCGTATATTCATTTTGTCCAAAAGTTTGTAACGCATTGAAGGAGGCATCGGAGACCCCATAAAGTATATATATTCTTGATCAGCTCGATGAGACGAATCGATTTTTTTGTTTAAAAATAGTAAATATTTATGAATGTACTCGCTCCCAATTGGGTAAAAACATTTCTTTTGTCATCCAGGGTCAAAACCAAGACGCCACGCCCATGTAACGGGTATTTCAGCTTCGGTTCCACCGAAGTTAACGTTTTTCCTTGTTTCTGAATGAATTCAATTAAAATTTGGTAAAATCAATTCTAACGTCAACTCCATCAATATGGTAAAGATCGGGCTAATATTACATAAAGCCTCAATAAAAATTTGTAAAAATTCATCGTGAAATTTAATATAAGCGCCAAGTGAACATATAAACTATTAAAAGTGTTGTGTAACGGGTATTTCAGATTCGGTTCCACCGAAGTTAACGTTTTTTCTTGTTTTCTTCTAAATTACATCAATTTATTTTAAAAATTATTTTAGATCTCTGAAATGTTTTTTTTTTTTTTTTTTTTTTTAAGTGTTCTATTTAAGTGACGCAATAATTTGAGCCCCTGAATTTGGCGAACTATTTTTAAGAATTTTTTGTTATTAGTTAAAGCTGTACAATTGAGAATTCCAGCTTGGCAATTAAATGGTCTTTAAATGATAAGCCTTTGTATGGTAAGCACTTAGTTGATTAACCATTAACTTCATTGTCTCTGAGTTTACATATAAATAAGTGTGATATTACAAGTTAGACATATAAAACATTATCAATTTAATTAATTCATATCATATCAGTCGCCATGTGTCAAACAGAACACAATTTTGTGTATAAACAAAAAAAAAAAAACAATACATTTGATTAACTTTTTTACAAATCGTATTTACTTTTGAATTACTTACCTCATCTCTTAACAAGTTTTTATAAAGTCATAAAATAAAGTTTAAATATGTCATACCCATCTTGCTCAGACAAAAAAGAGCATCATCAGGTAAACATTCATATTCCAACACATAATCACAGCATAATAAAAAATAAAAATTTATTATAAAGTGAAAGAGAAATTCAATTCAATGGCTTATATGAACTTTTAAATAAATGAATCAAACATCGAACTCAAAAAAAATATTTACCAATATAAACAACATTTATCTGAACAGAGATAAAATCATCAAAACAAAATTGATTTTTAAGTTCATTTTATATTAACTTTTAAGCAGCATATCAGAACAAATTTCGGCCTAGTTTATTTGTGGTCTCATTTTTCAAGAAATACTTTTTTTTTTTTGGAAAATTACAATGCAATGCAGGGATACGAAGTTCAGTCAATGGTTTGAAGAACTTTGATCTGATTGGCGTGTCGAAAGCAGCGTTAAAATCGACAAATAGGTGGTGTGTGTTGATGTGCTTCTAATTGGTCTTTACCAGGATCTGGCTCATCGTGAATATGGAGTCGGTGGTCGACTTCTTCGGTCGAAAATCGCACTGGTATTGTCCAACAGTGCTTGCTACGTACGGTTTCAGCCTATTGCACAGTACACTAGATAGAATTTTAAACGCGATTTGTATGAGACTTATACCGCGATAGTTTGCGCGGATTACGGGGTCCGCTTTCTCAAGGATTCCATGCGCTTCTTTACACGTTTCCATGCGCACATAACCTTCGGTCAAACGCTTGATTCTTTGATAAAATTTTCCAAAGCACACACGCCACTGATGATCATACATAAATTACACAGGGCCATATGCTTTTTTTTCGATATGAGACTGGTTTCCAATATATTTTGATGCACTGATCATGATTCTGCCGCCTAAAAGTAAATGTGTATAAGCCCAAATAATTGTGTTTTTGGGTGCTTTTACCACTACTTTTCCAGAAAATCTTGAAGTGCTAGGGACCTCAAATTACTTTTTAATTAAATCTTACACTACAATAACCAAACCGAAAGTTTAAAAAAAAAAATAAATAAATTGAATAAAGTGGAATTCTTTCTCATGGTCCAGTGTTTTCGATTGAATGCAAACACAGGCCTGAAAATTTCTAATATTTTTTTTTGTGTATGTGACATATTTTCAATTTACAATATATATTAATGTACTTCCTTAGAGTGGACTATAGCACACCCCTCCGTGTAAAAAGTATCAAATAAAAAGACGATTATTATAAAAATAAACAGCTTAATATTTTGATAATCTATATATAAAAAAAAATGCCTGATTTGATATTTCAATCAGTTCAAATATTCAAAACATGCTAGAATTGAAATGTTTTTCTTGTATTAAAATTTTTTTATCCTACGCGTTGGAATGCATCAATTTCTCAGAAATGATATTTTTCGATTTGTCAAACTGTCAGCTCTTTTGATTCGATACTTTTAAATACTCAGTCGATTTATTAATAAATTTATTAGAATTTGTTTATGTGCGGAAGCTACGGATTTGCTGGAACACAAAATAATTTTTTGTCACATTTCCCGCCTGGCGCCATGTAAGATTAAAATGTTGGAATTAGAAGCTTTACGAATATGCGGTTTGCACGTACTTGTTCTTATTATACATGAACAAAGTCACTCTGTGATAAACTTTTACTAAAATAAAAAAAAACATGTTTAACATGATGTGGTTCCCAATGTTTGTACAAATATATTAGGTGTATCTATTCATAATTTATTGTGGTGCTATGATTTACTATACACGTCAAACAGAGTGAGGAGGACTTGGTGAGAGTTGGTTGGTTCTTGCAATAATGTGAAAATTTATGCGAGACATTAAAGAAATGTTGGGAGAACTCATATCAAAGTCAATTCCCTGCTTACTCCTCATGGTGTCTAGTGTCAGAGATTTTTCGAAGCTCTCTCTAGCTTTTACCCCAGAATACCCAGAAATAATCACCATTACACTGAGTACATAATATTTTATTGTGACTTACATTTGACTTAATTGTTAATTTCTGGTTGAGTATAGTCTCTGGTTTAGCAACATTTTATGGGACAAGCGCCCACCCAGTTTTTTAAATTTGTCGCGCTATTTCAATCGTTTCCAACCGGTTAGCGCTATATTCACTTACCGCTCTTACTTGGCGCATTGCTGCCCATCGTCAATCACCGTTAGCGGCTGTTAAGGTCATAAGTCTTCGGTGTGGCCCGCAGAACATGACCGAAACCATATTGAGTTGAACGCTTCTTTTTATTTCTTTTAAGACTTTTATGGTGAGAAAATAGTGCATACAGCTAGTTACCAAATAAAAAAAAAAACAAGCAAGAACGTTAACTTCGGATGCACCGAAGCTCAAATACCCACCACACGAAACTTTATTCATTTTCTTGAAAAAATAAAAAATAGAAGGTGAGTTTGTATGGGACTATATGTTATAGTGACCCGATCCTTGTCATATCGATAGAATATTCATAGGATAGCAGTAGAAGTGATTTTACACAGATTGGAGTGAATATATCCATAAATAAGTACTATTTTCATACAAAATCTGAAAAATGGGCGCTTGGTTTGTATGGGGGCTATATCTAAAAATGGGCGTGGTACCTTTCTTCTGATATTGGATGGATGGATATTGGATTAAAAGTGTTTTAACCCGATTCGTAGTCAAAACATTCATAAATATTAACTATTTTCACACAAAAAAGTCGAAAAAAATGGTAGGTTTGTATGGGGGCTATATCTAAAAGTGGGCGTGGCACCTTAGTTCTGCCATACAAACTGCTTAGGAACACAAAAAGCTTAAGTTTAAAGTTTCAGGTCAATATCTTTAAAACATTCCGAGAATAACGACGATTGCAACAGACAGACAGACAGACGGACGGACAGACAGACGGACATGGCTAGATCGATTCGTCTCGTCGAGCTGATCAATATTATATATACTTTATGGGGTCTCCGATGCCTCCTTTAATGCGTTACAAACTTTCCGACAAACTGATAATACCCTTCACACTATGTATGGCGGGTATAAAAAAAAGGAAAAACAAAAACAAAAAAAAAAAAATCACTGGGAAAAGACGTCGAAAAACTAATTTAGTTGTCACAGTTAAGCGCAATGAAGCAGTAAAATGATAAAAAATTAAAAAAGAACAAAAATAAAAAACAAAAAGTATGAGATTGAAAAATTACAGATAAATATAATAAAAATGTGAAAACTAGAAGCCACAAATTACAATTCGAGACGGTTTATTTCCGAAAGTGTTTTATGTCCAAATACGGCGTTAAGCGCAGCGAAGTCATTAAAACGCTTGATTTGGTCAGACTGCACACGTCGGACTTTGCGGACAATTGGACAGACTTACGGATGAATTGTAAGACATGGCGTTACTTTTATTAGTCGGCTTCGCACTCGACTTCCTCTAAAGTTAATTTTTGGATATATTTTGTCATTTGGCTTTAATTCTGTCAGAACTTTCATTCTCAGAATTGACTTCGGAAGCTAAGCGCGGATTTCAATTATTTTTAGCTTGACACTTTTTTTTAATTACAATATTACTTGGCCCCGTTTGGTTACGTCTCATTACTTTTATGTCTTTCTTAAAAAATGCTAACAAATTTAGCTCGTTGCATGTCGAATGTCTTTAATAATATAAACAAATATATTTTTATGAATGGCTCACAAGTGGTTCTCAAGGAAAATTTAAGTCGAAATCAAAGAAACAAGATTTTTAAAATAGAAAAATTTACTTTCACAATTGAGCATTCCACATTTTCATCAGCTGACTTTACAACTTGTTACGTATATGGAGTATATCGATTCATGGGTCCCAAATTTTCGCATGGCGCTTGACTTTTAACAGCAAAAATAGTTTTATAGAACAATCAATTTTAAATCAACAGCAAGTATCTACGCATTAATAATAAAATAGGAAATGTCAACAAATAAGTGAAAAAGTTTATAAAAGCGTGACCATATCAGACAAGTCAGACTAGAACTTTTAATCTGTTATCCGTATTTAAACTAGAAATGTAAAAAATTAGGTGCCCCACTAAATTTTTTTTTACTGCAAATTCAAATATGTTACATGAAGCGTGAAACGGATAGCTTGTCGGAATCTTTTTGTTTGATGACAACGATCGACTCAAGACCTCTTTCAAAAAGAGGCTATTTAAGTTTTGGGAACAGGAAAAAGTCACAGTGAGCAAATTCTTGCGAATACGGTGGTTGCTTTTGGATGGTATTTTTTGAGTTTTTTTGCTTTAATTTCATGTAAAATCACGGCAAAATGAGATGGCTCGTTGTCGTCCTATATATTATACACAGTGCTCTTGAAGCACCGGCAGGTTCTATCAAAATGGATGGTGGAAATTCCAACGTAGAGATTTCCCATAGAGTCTCTAGAATCCAAATTTTTAAACCCTGAAATTGTACCTGATCCTTTTTTTAAAATATGTATACATCTATGTGTTTGTATGTGTATGTGTGTAATGGCTGACGGAGGCGGTGGTTTTTTTAAAATTTCTTTGTCAATATTTCAAGAAAGTTTAGATTCTAATGATGATAATTCCGATGTCGAGTCAGCAATTCAAAACAAAAATATAAGAAGTCTTTATTCCGAGGGTGGTAGCGCGAGTAAGAAAGCCAAATTGATGTGTGTCAAACGTGTTATACTCCTATGCGTTGTTCCTAATATTAAGGAGACTTATGAAAACGTCAAACTTTTGTTTGATATCACTAAAATAAACAACATCCCCTTCAAATTCCATTCGAATTTTAAATTGATGCTCATCATAAATGAACAACAGACAGCATCATCAATGTATCCTTGCCCCTATTGTTTTGTTTCCCTTGGTGATCTAAAACAAAACAAAACTTCTATGCAAGAGGATGTAAATGACACTGCTGTGCATAGCTCAAATGCAGTTGATTTCGAAAGCAATAAAATGAGGCTGAAATCATACGGAGATTTAAGAAAAGTTTTTGAAAAGTTTAATCTTTCTGGTAGAAATAAAAAATACAGTCAAGAATGTCACAGCACTACTAACAAACCTCTTTTCACAGAAAGTGATGACACCACCGTATTGGAAAAATGTGTAATTCCTGAATTACATGTGTTAATGGGTTTTGCTAACCATCTGTTTTGGGAAGGCTTAGTGCCCCTTTTCGGAAAAAACAAAGCTTTGATATGGCCAACAAAATTAAAACTCACTTCCAAAAACTACCATGGCGATTGTTTTGAAGGCAATGCGTGTAGGAAACTACTGAAGGAGGCTCACAAGCTTAAAGATCCTGAGATTTATGAAGAAGTGGGATATTTAAAAATCATACCTTACTTTAATGCTTTCCTAGTGATGAAAAAAGTAGGGCCAAATTTAGATCTTTATTTGGACGATCTAAACAAAGCATAAAATGCTTTAAATGCAATTGAAGACGTCTCCGTAACTTTAAAATAAGATGTTTTGAAAGCCCATATTAAAGAATGTCTTCAATTAATTGATGACAACAACGGACTGGGCTATTGGTCAGAGCAAAGTGGAGAGTCACTCCATCACGAATTCATGCAAACTTGGGAAAGATATAAGATGAACACAATCGGAGATGATTTATATTTAGAAAAATTTGTTTTTAGCAGTTGTAGAATTTTCATCGCTCAATATATAATTAAACTTCTGATTCCAAGGCATATCTTCTGAAGAACCAGTTACCAGTTCTACTTCCATTTTTATAATATAAAATTTAAAAACTCATAAAAAAATAAATAAAAATATAAAAAAAAAAAAACAAAAAAGTAAAAAAAAAATTAAAAAATTAAAAAAAAAAATTAAAAAATTAAAAAAAAAATTAAAGGGGCCAAGTTACCACTACGTCCACGTCGTTGGCCCTGGGTTAAGCTAAATGTGGTTTATATGTATGTACCTATCACTGAGAAACAAAATGTTAAAATACACGATTATATTGATAATCTTTCCAAAAACCTTCCTGAGTTACTGTATATCTGAAACAATTACAAAGGTGTTGTCTAAATTAAAATCGTTTTGAGTCAGTCTCACCGCGGATATCGCCACCCGTAAATGCACTGCTTTTGAATCAATCTCGCTGATTAAGAAACAAATCACTTGAAATTGATTCAAAGCTGTTTAGAATAAATAAAAACCTCACTTAAACTACGGTTGAAATAATAATTACAAATTTGCACATTGTCGCTTAGTGTATAACGTACATACTCGTACACATAGATGTATACATATTTTAAAAAAAGGATCAGGTACAATTTCGGGGTTTGAAAATTTGGATTCTAGAGACTCTATGGGACATGTCTATGTTGGACTTTCCACCATCCATTTTGATGAAACGTGCTGGTGCTTCAAGAGCACTGTGTATAGGGACCCGACCCGTATCATGTCAATAGCATGTACAAAGACTGATATTATCAATTAAATTGAAGCGAACAACGCTTACTATAATAAGATTTCGTACAGTTTTTCTGCCTATCACATTGAGCTTCTAGCGGTCACATGATTGACGTCGGCAAAATCCAAGCCCTGGTTCTTTATTCGTATCCATTCAAGCTTCCAAATATTGAAATCGCTCCTGATTGCAATTCTGAGGTAATGTAGATCAATCTTTATTATTAATCAATATATATATGTATATTATATATTTACATTTCGAGTTCCATTTGTTTGTATTTTCAAGGCAAACATATTTTTAAGGTACATTTATGAGTAAAACGTATGTTTGATGGAAAAATTTCGACAATAATTGACCAAGTTATTGAACTTGGTGTTAAAACAAATTTTTCACAAAATTACACTTTGTAAACACTTTTCTTAAAAATATAAAAAAATAAGGAAAATCGTTAAGTTTGTGTGATCATCAGTGGTCACCCAAGTTTACATAAAATAATGGTTTTAAATTTTAAGCTAAAAGAACAGATATAACCATAGTTTTCTCGAAAATATCAGAAAATGGGAGGTTAGTTTGTATGGGAGCCACACCTAAAAATGGGCGTGACACTTTGGTTTTGACTTCGAATGACATAAAAGGCGTTTTACCCAATTTCGAGTGAATACATGCATAAACAATGGGTGGTAAGTTTTGTACGTGGTCTATGTCTAAAATGGGCGTGGCGCTTTCATTTCAGAACTTAACCAAGTCGTTGCCGAAAAATTCGTCTCATCGAGCTGATTAAGAAAATATATACTTTATGTATATCTATAATAAAATATAAAATATATAAAAATTTACTTGAAAAATATCAGGAAATGAAAGGCAAATTTGTATGGGGTTATATGTTGTAGTGACCCGATCGTTATCATAGTGGTGGTGAGTACATATGACGATATTAAATGTCATTTCACCCAATTTCGATTGAATATATTCATAAATATTACCTATTTTCATAGAAAAATTCGAAAGGGGGTGGTGGATTTATATGGGAGCTATGCCAAAAAATGGGCGTGGACCCTTGATTCTGACATACAAACTGCCAAGGATTAAAAAAAGCTTAAGTTTAAAATATCAGTTAAATATCTTAAAAAACATTCTGAGTAAAACGCATCGTAACTGGCAGACAGAAAGACAGACGAACATGGCTAGATCGACTCGTCTCATCGAGCTGATTAATAATTTTATATACATTATGGGGTCTACGATGCCTCCTTTTATGCTTTACAAACTTTCGGACAAACTGGATATACCCGTTTACACTATGTGTAATGGGTAAAAAAGTATGGCATGTGACCCAAAAATTCAAAACCTTTTACTCCTCTCTCTCAGTCATTTCAAAAACGGAATGGGCGGAATTGGTATCAGCGTGGTACAGACTGGAATGCCAGACAATTTGATTTAAAAAATAAATCCAGGAACAAATCACTTACCTCTTGATTTTTTTTACTTTAATTTAATACTATCGTTTTTTGTTATTAAACAATTTGCGAATTTCAACTACTAGGTGAGAGAGTACTTGTTAAAAAACCATACATTCATACTTTGTTAAAGTACGGAGTCCATCAAATTTAAAGCAATTTTCTCCCACCTTCATATCTCAAAACTGTTCAAAAAATAACTTTTTATTTTTTATACCCTGTACCCAAAGAGTAAAAAGGTATATTAAGTTTGTGCGTATGTATGTAATAGACAGAAGGAGGCTTAATGGACTCTTTAAATATATATATTCTTGATTAGCATTGAAAGAGGTGTCGAGCTAGCTATGTCTGTCCGTACGTTGTGCTGTCTGCAGTATGAAAACCATTGTCTCGGACACTATAAGAGATAGACCTCCTCAATTTGAAACTTACACTCTTCCAAGCCGTCAAGTGTGCACTTTCAAACGGTTTTTCTCTAGCCCCATTGTATGGGGTATCCTCCATACAAATTTACCCCAAAGTTTTGGGTATTTGCATAAAAACGTCTTTGTTTCTTATTGTAGAAACTATAAATTTACTATAAAGTATGTCTGTGATAGTTCCAGTAAAAATATTCCAATATGGGTAGGACCAACCAAATTTTAGGTATAGCCCCATACACATATACCCCATTTTTTAAAGTTTTTGTATGAAAATCCAATACAATAAGTTATGGTACTAAGATTGGACTTAAGTTTAGGTACATAAAGTTTGAGTACAGGGTATCTTGCAGTCGAGCAAACTCGACTTCAGCGTTCTTTCTTCTTTTTTTGTTTTTTTTTGCTGTTGATGTTCGCAAAGTTTGATCGTTGAACCAATCGATCGATTGACTGATATTCGATTTGTTGCTGCCATTATTGGC